>VWZX01004809.1:755046-1204938 GCA_013399015.1 Galbula dea | reverse complement strand
GGAGTCACCATCCCTGGAGGTTTTTAAGAAGAGGATAGATGTGTTTCTTCAGGGTATGATGTAGGGATAAGAGTAGTGTAGGGCTACCGGTTGGACTAGATGATCTTGAGGGTCCTTTCCAACCGTAGTGATTCTGTGATTCAGTATCAGAATTCCAATACTTCTGTTCTGAAGCATCAGAAAGATGAAGGTGACAGAATAGTTAGTACGACTGCCATTTTTGAAAGTTTGCTTCAGATTCATATGTTCAAACTTTTCATCTCTACTTCATTTTTGCTGTATTTTGATTATCAACTGTGCTAACACAGTTTTGTTTTGAACTGTTGCTGTTTGTGGAATGGGAAGAAAACAAAGTGATTGTTGATTGTTATTTTAATATTCCCTGGACAGCTTTAAATCACACACTTTATTTGACTATAGATAGTGATACAGACTGTGAATTAAAACAGAAAATGTAACCTACATGTGTTTTTGGAAGTGAAGCTTTCAAAATGTTGAAAGGGCAGCAGAACTACTGAAATTGGTTGTGCTTTTATAAATTGGCTCTCTAGGCTGTCAGTGCTAAGCTTGCAAGAGATGGAAATGTTTGTAAAGGGGAAAAAATATAATGAGTTTGGATCTGGAAAATATGCTTGCCCATGAGAGCAAAAGAGCTGAATTTGTTCAGTTGAAGTGGTGTATTAAGAAATGTGTTGAGTACTGCTCCAAAAAAGAGGCTTTAGAGCTCTTTTGTTTAGTAGCTTTATAGTAATACCTGAGAGTCCGAAGTTGTAACTAGAAATATGGTATGCTTTTAATAGTAAGAGATACTAATGTCAGAGCAGTTTTTCCACTCCTTTAGTTCTTTAGATGAAATTATCTAATTCAGTTGGTTTTGGTCTGATTTAAGACAGCTATGGCTTGAAGTCTCATTGTTTATTACTATCTATTTTTACTGGCTCCATTGCATGATATATCATTTGACCTATATATACTATATATAGCTAAATACATCTTGTAAGGATTGGCAGAGCAGCCATAATTTCATTAGAAAGTGGACAGCTTCTCTATCTGTTTGTTTCTGTTAAGACAGCAAGGAAGAAATCCAATTTATCCCCATCACTTGAGGTGTCTGGGTCACTGCAGTTGCATCTTTTGATTACCTCAGGTTAGCAGTAAATGCACTGGACTCAATAGAATTTATATTCAAAGCATTGCATATAGAGGGGTACTTGAGATCCAGATGTTTTGAATTTTCTGTGCAAATGATGCAGCAGCCACAGCGTGGATGGGAAAGCTATGCAGCTGTGTGACTGCCTTTCTGGCATGTGACTGGGAATACATGCTACAGCATATGGTGCTGAGAAGGGACTGTGGTGCCCTAAGCCTTCCTGGGCAGTCTGCATGTATTTATATGTTAGTTCTTGTTCAGGATAATTCAGTAATATTTTTGAAGGCATGCTGAAACTTGTTTTGAAAGTTTCTCATATGTATATGCCATGTTCAGGAGGGAGATACATTAATACTGTTTTTTCCTACTGTGAGTGAATCTCATGAAAATATTTGTGATTAAAAATGGATGTAGGCACAAGTGTCCTAGAATTTGTATTGGTATTAGGTATGTTTTTCAATGTGAGTCTTTCATTTGGTTGATAGATTCTGATAAGAAGTGGAAGTTTATCAGCTGGTTCCTGGTAAATAATTTCAGATTAATTTTGTTGTCCCCTTTGCCTCAGCTCTCTGTTTTAAATGTTTTAAAAAGGTAGCTTTTCATTTCTTGTCAGATTTATGTTGCTCAGGAAAAAGCAATGCTTGTGTGAAGTGGGCATTAGTGTTTTGTTGTAATTCACCTGTTAAAATGAGTGCTACATCACCAGTCATTGAGGATTATAAATGTTTTTAGTAGTTTTTCAGTGTCTCAGAAAGTAGAGGTGGGATGCATCCAGTGTTTCTTCCTAAAGTAGAAAGGTTTTCCTTATAACACAGTAGCAATGAATTATGGTTTATTTAATTGGGTTTTACTTGTTAAAGTGCATATGCTTTGAAAATCTAGCTTAGGTAGCATAAAATGGCAAAACGTAGTGCGTGTTTGCTAAAGCATCAAACCAGCTATTGAGCCACTGTAACCTCATTAACCAAGAAATGCTATTAAGCTTCTCAATGTTTTGTTAAAGGTAAAGGTTTTTTTTGAGAGTGTGTGTGTAGTTTTTACCTTTAAATAGAAGTATTTTCAGTAATTGGATAAGGAATGCAGACATCTGCCTTACTGTGTATGTGTGCATGCTAGAAAGGACTAAATTAGCACTTGAGACTTTAATGTGTTACAGCAACATGGTGGCAGATGTTGTGAAGGCTTTTTCTTGAGGTCTATGAGAAGGTATTGACTGCCTTACATATGTGTTGGATCTTATAAACTGAGTAACTATAATCTGTTGTGGATGTTGTTGGTACTCCAAACTGTCAGAGAAATTACTGTTTCTTATATGTATAGGTCAATGTATATCTGAATCAGTATGGGCATAATAGTATTTATTGTCATTAAGCAGCAATAAGCAATATTATTGCGATGAAGGGGTGACCTCATTTATGGTTACAAATATGTAAAGGTTCAGGTGCCAGAGCACTGGCACAGACTGCCCAGAGAGGTTGGGGAGTCTTCTTCTCTGGAGAGATTCAAAACCCGTCTGGACGCGCTTCTGTGTGACCTGGTCTAGGGAATCCTGCTGCGGCAGGGGGGTTGGACTAGATGATCTTTCAAGGTCCCTTCCAACTCCTAACATTCTGTGATTCTGTGATTAAAAGAAAGTTGGGTTTTTGCATTAACATATATTCCAAAGGGGGTGGGAGGTGTCTGCTTTTCAGGATCTATAGTTTGCATGTGTGAGAATGCAAGATTTGAAATGTCACAAGACTAGGGTTGGAGTTTAAGTTCTGTTATCTGGAGAAAAAATTCCTATTTAGGCTTGGATTCTAGTGATAAGTTTAATTTGGGAGATAACAGTGTTTTTATTGAATGTAAATATAGTGACAGCAGTGTGCAAACATTAGAACAAATGACTTGTAGGCAATAAAATGACCAACCAACCAAAAAAAAAAACAACCCACCTACAAACACCTTATCTGTAGGAAAGTCCAGTTAACAAGCTTCACGGGGGTGTCTGTTGGACATAATGCTGGTGTATAATTTTATGTTTACTGTAAGGTGGAGCTTTGTGAAGTTGTTCGAGAGTTGATGTTTTGCTGAAATGAAATAAAACTCTTACTTTTTCTGCCTGCAGTTAAAAATAGAACTTCCTGAATATCTTATCTGCTGCAGATGTGACAGTCTGCATTCACCAGCAAAGCCAGCCAGAATCACAGCTTTTAAATAATCTTCAGCTTGTTTCTGGTTGAAAGAAGCTAGTTAAAGAAAACAGGCTGTAGGCACTAGGTAATTTCCCTACCTCTGTGCCTGCTGTGGCAGAGCAGTGTGCACACTCAGCAAGGTTTTGCAGTTCAGCACCTTTGAGCTACTGGTTAGCTGCTGCCAAAACCAGCGGTGTCCTTCCCATGAGCTACATGGTCTCCCTGCTCTCTTACAGGGATGCTGGTGCTTATCTGACTTTACAGGAAGACAAATTAGGAAAAAAACTCTATGTGGTATTTAATTTGTCTGATTTGGGGGAGGGTAGTATTCAGCCAGTTTAGTTCCCTAAGCTGACTTAGTCTTTGGGGCAGATGGGTATTTAAGTGGCTTATGTCAGTTAAGCTTAATTCAATAAGGAATTGGCTTAGTCAAAAGTGATGAGTCAGTTTAAAACCTTTGAGTAAATCCTCTGTGTGAATGGTGGTCCTGACTGGTCCTGACTACTGATTTTTAGAATACACCCATAGTAAAATAAGATATCTCTAAACAAGCTTCAAGTTGCATTTAAAAGGAAGGATTCACTTTTCAGATGTTAGATGGATATAGAAAAGCTGACAGAAGTCAATTAAATAGGTGTCATAGTCAGTTTTTCAGATGAGTAGCAGCACTGAAGTAGCTATTAAGAAGTAAGAGGACTACCAGCAGCAGAACCAATTTGGGGACTGAATTCGGGGTGTCAGCAGCAGTTTGGAAACACTCCTGAAAGGTTTGGTGATGAGCATTGCTGCCTGGCGAGGAGTAGAGTTGGTGCATAAGCAAATTTGGTGTAGGACCAGTTGGGTGTTTAGGGACAATACTGACTGTGGCTCCAGTACCTTGGAGGTGTGTGTAAGAGGGAACTTGAAGAAGATAGCTAGATAGGGGGAGCATCTTGATGGAGCGTCTCCAAGGAGGATCTCAGTTTGGTGTAGAAGTGTAAGGTGTAAACTGGGGAAGGATGGAGCAGCTGTTTGGGGGACTTGGAAGGTGGCTTTGTCACCAGTGTTTGGAGCTATAACTCATCAAAAGATTGTGACAGCGTGACTGGGAAATTTTTTAAGGGACATGAGTGGGTCAAGATTGAAATTGGCAGGTCATGGGGAGGAAGTTGTAATATTTTATTAAATGAACAAGATTTTTGTCTCTCTGCTGATGGAGAGGAGTAAGGACTCTGATGTTGTATCTTTTGCCTTGTTGCCAATCCCAAGCCTGTTGCATGGAGATGAATGCCTCAGTTAATGGCAAAGGAACAGGGATATAGGCTTTTTTCTGCCATGCTGCAAGGGTCTTTATAATTTCTTGATTCTGTTCCAGATAGGAAAATTAATTTGGACTTAGTACAATTAGGGTGTGCTAAAAGCATGACGAGACATGATCTGTCACTTTTAATGGCCCATGGAATCCTTTGAGTCAGCCATTTACACAGCTAGCCTCCTGGCGAGCCTTGCTCAAGACCTGTGTTGCATGATCCAATAAGCTGGAGTATTTCTCAGTTTGTTTCTCTGCCTTTTTGTGGGTATTTGCTGGAGTAGGAAAGACTTTTGAGTCCAGTGATGAGCTTGGTGGTCCTCCTGTGGTTTGCAGAAGGGAGGGAGTTCTGTGATGGACTGTTAGCTGTTTTGACAGAAGGAGGTGATTGCCATCAAGGGCTGAATTAGTGAATATCAAAAACTGAAGCAACTTTTAAAATTTTTGTTTTCAAAGACTTTTTCTATTTTAGTATATTTAATTGGCAGTGGGACAAAAATAGAGTGATATCAACACCCTTAAACCAGCAACAGAGAATCAAAGACTATCATTCATAGCTTTCTGAAAGAGATATTTTCAAGATGAAATATCTATGGAGAATCTTGTTGAAACTATTTTGATTTATTTTGTACTGAGGCTGAAGCTTTCACACACAGTGATAAAGATTCTTTATGGCAAAATGCAAAGTTTGGTATCGAAGCTGAAAACGTAATATTTCAAAATTGATTTAGTCTTAAAAATTTAAACAGCTAAAAATATGACTTTTTAAATAACCTTAATATGTGAAGTATTCTTAGAAAGAGTGGCTTATCCATGTTTGGGAAGGCAGCTGAAGTGCGGCAAAATCATCTAATTCTATAGCATAAGCAAATTGTGGCAGGATGCATTCCCAAGATACTTGATTTGAACAGCTTTTGCATGCATGCTTAAAAGAGAATTTCAGAATAGTAAGTAACCTACTGTTGGGGTTTTTGGGTTGGTTTTTTTTTTTTTTTTTTGTCACATAGGGATAAGTAGTAGTTGGAGGAAGCAATGAATGTGTTTGAAAATCACTTTTTAAACAGGTGTGTCTTTCCTGCTTCCCTGAGATTGCATCTTTTGGATAAGACTGAGATGCACAGTATTAAAAACGCAATGTGGCACATAGGTAGAAGCCCCCAAACTTTAGAATAAGTTAACCACAAAACCCAGGAAAACTGTTTTAATGATCCTCATTGCTATTGGATCATGATCAATTTTGGTAGTGTCCAAATTAGTCTCTTAACAGTGACTAACACAAATTAACACAAATTAATTAACACAAATTAAGCTGCTTATCTGTTATAAGCTAGAGAAAGCAACTGACCTCTCCTTTATATAATAAAAAAATTAGAAATGCACAGGAAGACTGGAAATGCAAAATATAATTTGTTAAAGTTATGTATATTCATCTTGCATTTTCATGTGCTTATTTCCAACTATATACAGTGTACTGAGCAATGACATTAAAAAAAAATGTGTAAGCTGCTTTGTATTGGTTTCAGTTGTCTTATCTTTGCTTTTCTGCCAGCTCACAGTTTATTCAAGTTAAAACCTAGCCGTGCCTTTGTGGTTTTGGGTGTACTGAGCTTTGTGATAAATAGGCACCGTGTCCTCAAGACTCTGCACAGACATCTGAATTCCACTTCTGTCTTTAATGTAGCTGCTCAATTGGGCCAATTAAATTATAAGATTATTTGTTTAGAAAAATGTTTACTAGTACCAGCTTGCAGAAAGATGGTTTAAAATGCTGTGCTTTGAAATGATGATCCAATTTCTTGCATGCCTTGAGTTTCCTCTTGAGTAACTGAATACAGTCCTTCCCTAAATACACCTGTATATGTGAGTTTCCAGCTTCTTCATTTGGTAATGCTTCAGACAGTGAATTCTTTTAAAGATCTGTTCAGGCCTTCTGTTGGTAACAGTGATGTTGTAGCTGTTCGTGTTCTCTGGACATCTGCCTGGGACGAGTGAGCTGTGTGCTCTGTTCTGTGTTACAGTGTATGCTGCACAACTCTAGGGCAATAACACACGTTCACTACCATTGACCATGCCTTACGTGTAAGGGGTTCAAAATTTTTGGAAAGTTTTGTTGTTTTAAAATATAGCTAATAATATATATAGCTAATAAATTATTAAAATGTAGTGTAATACGTTTTGGAATATCTCATTTCTGTAATTGTGTACTGTATGTGAATATCTGGGTTTTTTTGAGTTTTGTACATATGACTGTTTGCCCACACTGTTCTTCAGATATTTGTTTTATTCTTTCTGAAATCAATTGATAAAGAAAGTCATGTTTACTTTTTACCTCAAGTACAACTGTTTCTTTTCTTTACATTTAGAATCTATGGAACATTTATAAAAGGCTTTTCTGTCCTTTTCAAAAAATAAACTACCCTGTGTCCAATACTCTTGTTCCATTAGGAACACCCCAAAACTATGGATAGCATCCTGGCTGTGGAAAGTTTCTCCCTGCCCTCTAGTTCATGAATAGCGTTATTTAAAATGCAAGTCTTTTGATATCTTATAGTCATTTTTCTCTTTGGCCTTCTATATATATGCTCTGAAGCTTATTTTTCAAAGTGTATGAAGATTTTAATACTAATACGTCTAACAAGATATTTTTAGGATATATTTCCCGAAAAGACAGAATTGTTTTTCTGAGATGTTATACAGACTAATGAGCTCTTAACGTAATGTTAGCACGTTACTTCAAAGATGAAATAGTTCCCCTTTACTGTGATTTCTGCCACAAATTAGGAATGCATCTGTTTTTTCTCCCCATTAGTGAAGATGGGCGGATGTCCAGTCTTCTACGAGAATAATTTCCAAAGAGTTGTCAAGAGTTCTTTGGCTAAAGAATTTCTGAACATTTAAAGATAATACACCTGTTAGAATTTAAAATACGTGAGTTTTGGTGGGGGCTGGGGGGGGGAGCTTTTTGGGTTTTTTTGTTGTTGTTTTTTGTTTGTTTGTTTTGTGTTGTTTTAGGAGATGGAAATCTGTTCTATGAAGAGAATGCTAATGCAGGCGATTTTCCTCCAGCCCACATTTTACTCATTTTATATACTCTCTGTATGGTAGCAGGCAGGGTTTTAAAACGTTGGGTGGGTTTTTTTCATGATAAAAATAGCTTGCAGCTTATTGAAAAACAAGGCAGACCTGTGCCTCAAAATCCAAATGAAACTGCTGCTTAGATGAGGCTCTAAAGAGGGCATTTATATGTTGTGGAATGAATGGCATGCCTGCGCTAACTCCCGCAGGCCGGATATTTCCAAGGTATCAGACAGAGCTGTATATACTGCGCTCTTCCCCCTTCAGATCTGAAAGCTTCTCCCTTGCCAAGGCCCAAAGGACTCCTGGCCCTGGTGGGAAGTGAGGGGCAGTAAAGGGAAAAGAAAAAAGACTAAGACTATATGTGTGTGGGGGGGTGTTAATTTTTTTTTTTTTCCTAACTTTACATCCAAATTGTTCTGTGATAGTTTCTAGGCTCCTTGTACTTTGTGAGCTAGAGTTGTTTTTCTAATCATTGTTCTTTGAACAGTGTAGTTAGGAATTTCCTGTTCACGTTTTACTACAATGGTTTGTTTAAAATGATAGACCACAGTCCTTTTCCTGACCTAAAACTAGATTAGCCCTGAATGTTGAGGAGAAGTTGGACAAATAAAGAGGATAGACTATATTTGCTTATGTCATGGAGAGAGGCCTTTTAACCACGGGCTCAGTTATATCAAATACCACAAGTCATGTTTCTTAAATATTTATTAAGACAAATAAACATAGTTATTGTAGGAACTGGCACTTCTCCAAATTGGTCTCTCTTTGATTCTCATGGGTGGGTCACTTTTAATCAGGAGAAATATTTTTAATCACGACTCCAATATCTACTGGATTACTGAATCCAGCATTAGTTTAGTTCTTCCCTTTCCCCTCCCTTTCATGCATTTTTAAAATGCAACAAAATAAACAGTAGAAAATTTCAAGATATAAAATGTGGCAGCAAACTATCAGGAAATACCCAAACTGGGAGTGAACCTGCTTTTTCTCAATATATGTGCTGCCTGTGGAAAGGAGAAAGTAGTGTAGTCTTTGTATGCATTGCCATATATTTGCTGTCACAAATTTTTTGGGAAAAAAAAAAAAATCTCCCAAGCCCAGCAGTGTTAGATGCACAAGGAATTGCAGCATCCTTCTTACACAATTTATGTTTATTTAGGACAAGTTCCTTGTATAAGAGTGCTTATCTTTGTAAATAGTGCACACCTGCATTGATGGAACGGTAGAGGTATTGATTTTTGTCTGGAAAGAGATAAAATGTGAGTGTTAAAAACAATATATGACCTTCACTTTGGGTTTTTGTTTCACAGAAAGATTACTGTAGCATAAATTGTATTATAGCATAGCATAAAAGTCTTATCCAGTTTTGGAGGGATGGCATGTTGACCTGCCTGAGTTGGTTTCTGAGGTCATTACTGACTAGCATAAAACTTGTGAATATACACTTTATATAGTGCTCTTGCATATTTTTAATGCAAGAATGTGCATGTGAAATTCTGATAAACCTGCTAAATTAACTTTTCAGGCTGGAAGATGCCAGCTTTGTAAGGTTGTGGAGTCTATAGCTGATATGACACACAGGCATGTCATTACAAGGGTGTTGCCAGTTAAAATACTCAGCTGTTACGGTATTTCCAGCTAAGCATCTAACTTTGTTCCGCCCAGCAAATAGTCACGTAAATAGGACTAGCTGTCGAATTTTAAAGGAAATATTTAATGTATTTTAAAAGAAAATAACATTTGGAAGGGAAAATATTTGGGTAGCTTGCATGTGAATGTTTAGGGTAGGGCAGGGAGATGCCTTGCAGGGTACTGAGCTTGATGTGCTGAAGAAGCTTGCAGTAGATGTTATGTGGAAAATGTTACCACTTATAGAAACCAGGTATTTCTGTGAGTATGGGAACTGATGAAGTCTGGTTTCCTCTGGGTTTGTGTCTTACAGGTGATTGACATTTGTGTCTGTGAAGGTGAAAGTTACGCTGGATGCTTTTTGCCTTGCATTTTAGGTGTTTGCATCCAGTTGCTCCCAGGCAGATTTTCTGATACCTGATTAGGTGTAAAGATGGATTTCTTGCTTTCTACTAGGCATCCTACTTCTATTAGCTTTCAAATGTATTTGAATTATCTAGAGGTTTTCTCTAAAATTTTACTCACCAATAGAATAAAAATCAAATAGACTCAGGTCTATGAATTAATCTCATTATTAATAAAAATCACATATCCATATTTTATAGGAGATGGGACTACAAGCCCTTCATTTTATTTTTAATGCCCCTGTTGTTTGCTAGCTTCTAGCAGCCACTTCATTGAAACAGAAGCCAATTTCTATAAACCAAGTGATGTCTTTACCTAGTAAGGAATAGAAATACATTTTGAGATCAGTGTGCCAGATTTTATGTTACAGGCTTGAACTATAATCATTGTGTAGCCGCTGGATGCGCTATTCCCCTACAGATGACACAAAACATCAGACACGTTTAAGTTTCCAGTCTAGCTGTTGGGCTGTGTTGCCTGTGATACACTGTGTGACTTTTAGATTTGTTTCCTGTATGCATGAACAAGCAGCGTAGTCATGAGTAGACATCCTCCTCCTGCAGGAGGTTTATCAGTGAGATACCTGCTGGAGCTGTTGGCAGTTGGTTTTTGTTCATAAGCATTAGAGATGTGTGAAATACTGTCAAGAGTCGTGGAGGCCATTGGTTTCACTGTCAGCAAAGATTGTTCAGTTTGGTTTTGACCTTCATTAAGCACAGAGTTTTCTACCTGAAAGAGCTGGAGTTCAGTAAGCTTGGGTGTGAATAAACAGGGCCTTCAATCTTCCATGTGAATGCTTTTTGTGTAGCAATATGGGTGAGTAGTTTATTCCACTAGATGAAGTAAGTGAGGTGAATAAGGTGAGTAAGCAATTTCATTATGAGACACTCTCAGTTGTGTCTAAATGCTACGTTGCAAATTCGGCTCGTGCTTTGAGCTGGTTGGGAGCCAGATGGCTGTGGGTAATTCATCACTGAACCTGAGCGAACAAGCCCTGTGTGGGATAGGTTATATTAGGTGGAGCTCCATGCCATACTGCAGTAGCTGGAAACTCTATGCATGGAAGCCAGGGCAGAGCTGCTTTGGGTCTGCCAGAAACATCCTGTGTAGACAAACTCTGGAAGTATTTGTATGGAGTAATAAATTTACACTACCTCTACCTTTACTGTGATGTTACTTTCTTTACTGAGATAATTAACATTATTTCTGTGCAAGCTGTAGGTGCTAAGTATTTCTCATAGTGTTGTATTTATAAAGCATATGCTAAATTTGTATTATCCTAGGGTATAATGTTCTTATCTGTTGATTTGCTGTAGTACAGCATTTTGTATATGATAAAGATGTTGAGCAAAAATGTTTAAAATAGAGCTATGGCTTCAGGAAGATTTCTAATACAGTCCAGTCACAATAGCTATTTGGAAGGGTAAGCTGAATCTTCAAAGTAGGCCATTAAATTACTCTTTTCAAATACTTAATAGAAACAGAAAAGCACCTCTAAGTTTTTCTTCCCAGTCTTCCAAAATCCTCCTTTAGATTCATTGCCCTATTTCCCAGCTGTATTACAGCAATGCCTTTCTGACCTCCTCTTGTAGTTGTTGTGGAATACTGTTCCTGAAATGTTTGCCTATTTTAATCATGCCTCTCCAAAGCAAGAGAGACTGTGTTTCAGTGATACTGGCTTGGTATTTAGGAGATTGGGGTTCAGTTTTCTGCTCTACCATGGTTTTTTTGTATAGTTATTTTTAAACTCCGTTGTTTCTGGTGTTCAGGTGGGTACTACTTATGGTATTTCTTAACTTTATGGTGGTCTGATTACAGATGACTCGTGTGATTGTATGAATACAAATAAATGAAGAGAAATGTAAAGATTCAGGTATCTTCTTTTTTGGCTTTGTTTGCTAATATTCATGCTTTTGCTTTGTAAATCACTTTGTAAAATTGGTGATGCTGCAACACTTTCAGTTCCAGCCTTCCAAAGGCAGAAGGCCATAGTTCCTGAATCTTGCATTACTTTGCCCACGTATTTGAAATAAAGTTTTGCTGGTGACACCAGGAAGAAATGTAGCAGTGATTTGGGAATGGAATGATGTGGTCTCTCTCCCACTCTTTCCCCTCCTCTTTTCTGCTTCACTATCAGAGGCAGTAGATATAATGTTTTTTAAGACCATTAAGGATTGTTGGGGTTTATTGATCTTCATATGACAGTTGTGCTTGCAAGCAAAATACTTGAATTGGACTACTTTTAAATAGTGAATAGTAGACATTTATTTTCTGTAAGGGTACTTTTTCTTATGTGTTAAGCTGTGTCTTTTAGCTACATAGCTTGAGTTAAAAGGGTTTTTTTATATTATGTTGATGGAGGCAAGTAATAGGTGTCTGCCACAGTACTGAATGATTGGCAGCTTAGTCTGTAGTGGTTTTGTTATGGGGAAAGCAGCAGCCATAAGGTCATCAGAATACTTTGGAAATTAATAAGATATGTGTGGCTATTGACAGCATGCAATAGGAAGAAATGTATTATAAATAAGAGTCAAGTAACCTTCCAGTTTCTCCTCTGTGACACTGTCAGCACATGCTGCTCCTGTGCCTGCTCCTGAGATAGGAACGTGCGGGGAGGCAGTGAGGTGGTGCTGGCCTGGTGCTTGCAGAGGTGCTGCTGGTGCTGGCTGTCCTTGCATAGGAACCAGCTGTACTCAGCTCTGGAGGACTGGGCTGGCTCCTAGCGCTGTGAGAAGGCATTTGAGTGCTTCCAGGAAAGAAAGATGGAGACAGTACTAAAAAAAGTATTTTGTCATTGTTTGAATAGTATTTGGATGCATTTTGTGCAGTCAAAATTTGCACTTATAAAAGCTTGTGCTTGACAGTAACGTAGAGGGAAAAGAGTAATTTGTGCTATTAATCTGTGTGTACGTGCACAAGGAAGCACATGTCTGATCTGGAAGGTGTGTTTGAGAATGCTTTTGTAGTTCTCTTGTTTTGGAAATTGGAGATCAAAGCCATGTAGGTTCTAAATAATGGAAGAATGCTGGGCTTAACTGTACAAAATAAATAAGGATCACCTGTCTACTTGAGGTAATTTTCATGGCTGTTTTTGAAGTAAGCAGGAAATAAAAAGTAATTAAAAAATTAATCTTGGATCTCTGAAGACAATTGTTTTTGTCAATATTAAAGTCTCATGGATGTTAAAAGTTCCCAGAAGAACTTATTCTTGCTTACAATATTTGACAATATCTTTAATCCTGGTTAAATTAAACCATGTGTTAGACAAGCTGCTATTGAAAATGACATTTGTGTAATTTGTTTTTCTTCTAAAAGCAATTAGAGTCCATATACAAGAGCTCTTTAAATATTTTTTGCTTACTTTTATACTGTTCTTGGATCACATAAAATGTTACATTGTGAAATCGTTTTGGCTCAGTTGTCAGTAAATTGTTTGTTACCCTTTTAAGTATCCTGGATTTATATTATGGCAACAATGATGCCATCCTGTGCTTTGCTTCTGTCAGAGTTCATTTTCTGGGAAGAAGTAAATGCTGAATAGTGCCTCTTTTATGTATTTGCTGGAGTTTTGAGGAGATTGTTCGATCAGTAGAAATGTGCTTGAGTCCATGGGTGCTCGCCCTTAGCATTGCTGTAGTGCCACCTCACAAAGCAGTGTGGTTTAGAGATATCTTGGATAGTTGATATGTTGCCTTGCATGTTGCTATCTGGTTTAGAGAGATTTTGGTTGTTTGTTTGTTTGGGGTGGGTTTGTTTTTGTTTTTGGGGTTTTTTTGTGGTTTTTTTTTTTTTTTTTTTTTGAGGGTTGGGATGTGTGGGATGAGATTGGTATTATTCCCAAAATTCCCCTTGAGACTTGACTGGTATATCTGTAAAACTTAGGTTTCCATTAAAATGTTGGATTTAACTAGGCATGCAGTGGGGCTCCTTGCATCAGAAGGCTGTTCTGAAAAGACATTAAGCATTGTCAGATAGGCTGAAAAGCAGTGCTGCTCAATGGTTATTCAAAATACCTTCTTAATTTGGCAGGGGGAAATAGGTTTCATACAATATGATAAAAATTGGTTTAACTGGTGGGATCTTCATTGTACTCTTAATGAGAATTTGGAGACAGAATTGTCAAGGAAGGGAACTTCTCAAGGATGTTAAAATTTTAGGGTGAGACTTTCAACGATGATGATGAGTAGGGAAGGGATAGACTGAAGACCTTTGCTCTTCTGAAAACTTCCATCTTCAGTAATTCCTTGTTGTCATGCTACAGCAATATGACATCAGGAAACCCAAATCCTGTGAATAAGAATCCTGTGGATCTAACACTGGGAAGTGCTGAAAGTGGTCATGTGTGTAAACACCCGATTTCAGTTCCAGGGAAGTAAGACCAGCAAAAGGAAGCAAGAGGAAGGTTGACAGGAGAGGACAGGTTTTCCTGGCAGCAGTGACAGTCTAGGAAATGGAAAGGAAAGCTCTTCTTCAATATTAGTTGTTCGGCTGTGGCACAAGTACAAGATGAGGGAGGAAGGAGGGAGTACTCCTGTTTCTTTTCCTGCAGTTGTCTTGTGAGAAGATGTCTTGCTTAGTGGGGTAATAGTAATAGGTTTTTAGAGACCGATACAACGTGAACATATGTGGGGCAGAGTAAGTGCATAAGAGTCATTACCACATTTTTCTGGGAATTTCCTGTCATGTTTTTATGCTCTCTTGCCTTCCCATGTGCCATAGTTTCCCTTTCAGTTCACTTTGGTTTCCCAATAAGCTTTGAGGAGCTGGTGGTTAAGCTTTTGAAGTCCTGGTCTCTTAAACAGACTTTAGTCACAGTTTTCAGCACACATTTAGGCAGCTGCTGTCTGGAATAGTAATCGTGGTTCAGTCTCCTTCATGCCCTCCTCCTTTTATTGAATCTTCTGAAGTATTTCTCATCAACCCAAGTAAGCAAGCAGGCTTCCAACTCTTCTCAAAACAGTGATTTTTTTTTTTTCTTTCTCTTACAGGCTACTCAGAGATTGAATCAGTATATCTTTCAGTAATTGGAAATAGCTGGTATTGTTGGGAAAAATATGCCACTTGTCTCAAATTTTGCTGATCGACTCCTAAGTTCAGGAGACAGTTCCACCTACCATCCTCACCTCAAAGACTGAAAAAGTCCCATTGATGGTTAGGTTTTGTCCATAAATAATTTTGAACAAAATAGGTAAATTGGAGGTAAAGAAACTAAAAATTGTAATGCTTCCTTTGCTAGTAACAAAAAAGGGATGTGAAATACAGCAGTTACTCTTGACAAGGCTTCATATAATTTCTGTGGGCAAGTAATTTTCTCTGTTTTAAGTAAAGAAAATGTTAACGTCTATTCTGCTAGCACTGAGAAGAGCACAGATTTCTAATATGCCAGACTTAAAACCCCATTTCTCTTCTGAATGCATCTGTCCAACCTGCTTGTTAGTACCAGACAAGCCTCTTGGAAATGCAAATGCTTTTCTCCTTCTTCCTCCACTTCTCCTCTTGCAGTTCATTTAATCTGCATTTCTGATGTCTTTGTGGCTTTTCTGTTGTTGCCTGTGAGTGCTCTCTGCATTAAAGATAGGCTTGATCTTATTTGAGAAAAAGAGAAGCTGGACAGAGATTTTAGTTGCAGTAAGAAAAATTAGTTTTTAGTGAGCGTATTGTTGAGGATACTTCTCAAAACATAGTAGCTGTCTCTGTTTGCACACCTTTCTTTTCATGGTTGTTTGGTCAATCATTCATTATATGTGTTTTAGTAGTTAATTTCCTTCATGAATATCTAATTATTTCCTGAGTAGCTCCTAGTGTGTGTTGGGGTTTTTTTAACCAATCTTAACAGATAAATGGATTAATTAGGTGGTTTCCAAACTCGTTATCCATGTCAAGTTCCTATGTTGTTAGGTCTTAACCTTTTGTGAGCAATGAAGGAAGTGTTCATATTGGGGATTACTGTTCCTAGGGGCAACAGTACCATTGTCTAGCAGTGGATATTCAGAAGTGCTTTAGACGGTTTGGTTTTTCATTTGCTATATACTTGACTCTCTCAGAAAAGAATTGGACTTTTAAAATAGGCTGTTCTTTCCCCAAACTTTAGAAGGCTCTTTTAAGATACAGATTCTGGTGCCTAACTGTGCCCTTCCTAACTGAGATAGATGTTAATCCAGCTATCATACAAAACTGCAGATAGTGTTTACTGTTTATAGTTGGAGTGGAGTGCACAGGGGAGAATAGAGCCATCTTGAGAGTCTCTGAGCTGAGGGACATACAGGGCAGCATTGTTGGCTAGTCCCATCTTTCCCCTTTCTGCTGGTTAGGCTCTGGCCTGTTCACACTGCTCTCAACCAGTCCCTTCTGCTCCAGCTCTGCTTTTAGTCCTGCTCCCTGTGCTTATCCTTATTCTTGGTCTGTGCCTCCCTGCATCATTTATTGCTTCCTGATTGCTGCCAGCTTTTCTTCTGGCACTTGGTTCCCATACTCCTCATCTTTCTGTATTGCAGAGTGCCTGCTTCCTTCTTTTCCTCTGTGGTGTTTGGGTGATAAGAGGGATTGCATTGAGACTGTAAGGGGAAACTGGCTTTCTAGTCTCTTTTCCTGGAATACAAGGAGCAGGGAGCAGGGTTGTACTGGAAATGCTTTTTTGTAGCTGCTTCATGCAGCTAAAAGTCGTGCTCTGTTCTGGAACACTGAGTAGGTGTATGGCCAGGGATACATTCTGATAAATCATGTAGATTTACCTGCATGAAGAAGCTAGCATATGTTCGGTGGAGAATAAATCTGTAAAGTACAGGGTTTCTGTACTTCACAGTGTTCTGTTGAGCGTGTGCAACGATATTCCTTCTTCCACTGCCATGTGCCTTCACCAAATTTGAATTATTTTCCATTCAAGGGTAGTAGGAGACCTCAAAAATTAAGATTCTGGTATTAGCAGCACTGAGATTATCTGGGAGACTGTTGTAGGAATTCTGGTAGTTGGGTGGGGAGGGACAGCATTTTTTCCTCTGCTTCATTGTGTCAAATGGTTGAGCTGTTTTAAAGTTCTCAGAAGACTTCAGAATGAGGCACACCCTTAGGAGGTAGAACTTTAGCCAGGAGGACTTCGGTCTAGCAGAATTAGAAGCAATCAAACAATTACCTAATGGGGCAATGCCTAACAAAAGCATAGCAGACATCCTAATGAATGGGTGGCACTGCATTATAGTAATTTGTAGATAATACAACTTCATACTACAGCAGTATTTGCATACCTGCTACTTTTTGTTTGTTGATAGGCAGTCCTTCCAGATAAAGAGCTCAGATACTCTGTCATGTACATTTTTTTTTGTCAATATAAACAAACACTGCTGTTACCACTATGGAAAATATGCTCTAAGTCAACCGCAAGATGTTGGGCTAGATGCAAGAGTTACTAGCTAAAGTTTTGTGGCCTGTATTATGCAGGAGGTCAATTAGATGATGACAGTGGTTCCTTCTGACCTTAAAATATGGACCCAGACAGCTGGGGCCACACTGTGCTGCCATGGTGGAAGTTAGAGTCTTCCTGTGGCTCTAACTTCCTCGAAGGCTTAGGGCTGGGAGGGAGGGAGCTGAAGCTGGCTTTCTGTGGCTTTTAAGCTCTCCTTCCTAGTACTTGAGCTGCTCTTGGATGTGGGCAATTGAATGCTGTGTGCTGAAAATATCTGTGTTTACGAACTGCAAAGGAATGCATAAATATAGGAAAATATGCAAGTACAGAAGGTTCTCCAAAATATGTTACTCTGTGGTGCAAGGGGCCTTCGGGTGAGCAATAGCCAAAGGCAAGCTTTGGAAGAGACACCTACACAACTTCTAGACAGACTTGTCACTTAAAAATGATAATAATAATGCAAACCACAGAAGCTGGTTTCCTGAGTTGCTGTAAATGGAAGCATGTTTTTAACACTCCTTCTTTTCTAACACAAATGTAGGAAGCTGGCAGAGTAGCTAATTCCAGTGGTCTAGAAAAGTTTAAAGTGAAATAATCTAAGGAAACGGAAGCCTCTATTTTTAACCTTCTCAGCCACAGGAGGTGGGGAGGAAGAAGAGGAGGCCATCTACTGTTGAAGTCTGTTTAGTATGTTACTATAATTTAATTTCCACTGCTGTTTTAGTGAAGAGGTACTTCTTACTTGTGAATGTTCAGTTATGTTCAAATTAAGACCAATGTAGGATGGTTGGCATAGTGTGTCTTCTATAATTGTGCTTTATCTTCTGTTGATTAGTTTTTACTTTCCCATTTTTTTGGGTAGATCTGAAGTTTTATACAGTAACAAAAAAATTCAACAATTATTTGTACTGTCGTGCTCTTTAATTTAGTTCATATCCTGAAAATGAATTTTTCTAATAGTTCTGAAAATCTTTTTTATTGGGTTTGAGCAGGTTATCTTAAGAGGATTTTTTTTTCCTTATTGCACTATTGCTATTAATAAAAAGTACATTATCTGGTGGTATTTCCCCCGTGCTCATGGGCACCTGCTCTACTGAGGGGGGCTTGGGGCTGGGGCTATGGTCTACAGCAAGACAGAATTTCTTTGCTGAACAGACAAAGTTGGTGAATGACAGTGCAGTAGCACATTAGAGGACATTACATAAAAATGGTACAAGAGTCCATAAAACTTCCAGGAATGTGATAGTTGAACATGTTTGAGAAGTGCCATATGTGGTACTTTGGGGAAAAATACAGAAGTATAACACTGTTTTCAGGTGTGCTTAAAGAGAAGGAGGAGCAAAGCTGTTCTGAAAGGCTAGGTGAGACAATCTTGTCTTGAATTTTTAGTATTAACTGGCAGTGTAGACTTTCCTGGGTGTGAGGCATTTGTTTACTGGTTTACCTCACAATTTGTTTTTAATAGGATGTATGTGAAATCATGGTATGCATATTCTTCTGGCACTTACCTACACGCCACTTTGTTCCAAGACTTGAAAAGAATGGTCTCTTGAATATGTATTTTTCTATCCATTGTTTTATACTCAGTCCATTTCCATTTACTTTTTCCTCCCATTGTTTGTCACTTTCTGCTTAATTTCTGTAGAAAATTTCTGGTAGCTTTTAACATGTGCTTTCTCTTTTATTAATAAGTCATGGAGTAATAATTATTAGTGGAAATAATTTTGTGAAATTCATTTCAGTAAAATTTAATTGAATATACTCCCAAGTATAGTAAGTTTTCTGGGTGTTGGGGGTTAATATATTTTATAACATCAGATTACTTAAATTGTCACTGATAGCAGTGCTGAACTTGTTTGTGCTCATAGATATGACATATCTATGTCTAATCTCCTCAAACTTCAATTTACCTTTAGGAGAACACTAGTTCTCTTGTCCATGTAGCTTCACAAACATTTTGCAATGTAAAACCTAATTATTGGGCGTTTTCGTGGCCACCTGGCCTATTAGCATTACATATAGCAGTCAATATGTTTAAAATGAATTGTTTTCATCTAATATACCCTGTCCATCAGAAGCATGTTAGTGAGATTTAAAAAAATGTAAAGGGGCTGCCTAGCATGAGGAAGTGCCTTCTTTTTGGTTTGGAGACAATTGATTCAATGTGCACAAGACAAGATGTGGTTTGTCTGAAGCACTATAGAAAACAAAATCATTTCATTCAGGTTTTGGGTGCCAAAATGGTCGTGCATTATGGTCAGTCCTCTGAGCTTTTGTGTTATTTCCGTTTTCCACACTGTTTTTCTTCAGCTCTAGGTCATAAAGTAAAGTAGATAGCTGCTACCACTTAATTTTCTTGACCCGCGTAAGCTCAGGTGGTTGGTGGTAACACAAGGGCATTTTATAGACTGAGGAGTAGGATGGCTGATGAAGTTGTTGTCTATGATGTCCTGTTGCACAGATGTTAGAGCTGCTTTTTAACCAGCTTCTGAGCACTGTAGCTTACAGATTGGAATTAAAAGGAACTGCCACCAGCTTGTTTGCCACATTGTGAACAGTGGCAAGCTATGGCTCAGGAGGTCATGACTGACAAGTAGCCCAAATATTTGGGGGAGTGATGTGCTTGTCAGCTGTCTCAGCATAAATTATCCAGGTTTGTAAAAGCGTGTGTTACAGGCAGTTAACACTGCTTTCCAGGCTTAAACGTGCTGATTCATTACTGTAGCTGGCTAATGCCATCCTGTGTCATCTTTTGCACATTGATGTGTTCTGTGTTGGGTTATGTTACTGTAAAATTAATTGAAGCACACCAATTTGACATTATTAGCAATCTTTCATGTGCTTACTTGCAGTTCTTTAAAAAAAAAAAAAAGAACATTACTGCAAAACACAGAGTAGTCTTAAAAAGACTGAATTTCAAGTGACCTTTAGAAGAGCTAGTGCTGTGATTTCCTTGCTTTAGGGTAACATTTTATTTCTAAAGGAAATGTATTCCAGTGGTAACTCTGAATGCAAGTTACCTTCTTTAAGTCTTTGTCCTGAGCACAGAATCTCGTTTGTGCAAGTTTCTGTCCAGCCATCTGTATTGTGGATTTACTTTAATGAAGGACTGAGTAGATGTTCAGGAAGTTATTTTATTCAGGACTCAAGGTTAAATTATGCAACAAAATGAAGATGTATCATTTGGTTTAAGAAAAAAAAATTTTAAGAAAAATTTTAAGAAAAAAGGTTTAAGAAAAAAAGATTTTTACGTTGAAAAGATAACGTATGGTTTAGTGAACTTTGTTGTACTTTTGCCTAAGCAGTCAGTATGGAATTCGCCAAACATTATTTCAAAATCCAGCTTGTTTTTGTGACCTGGCTACTTGAGGAAAGCTGAGTCCGTGATAGAGGACAACCAGTGAGGAAAACTATGGTGTACTCCAGAGTGCTGTAACTGGGGTCTGGAGTTCATGGCGGCATTTGCTGCAAACACCCTATGCCTGGCTGGCTTGTGCTACCGTGAAATGAGGCTGTGTGGGTCTAGCTGGTGCATAGCTCTTCCCAAACTGTGGACGAAGCTCCTTGCCTCAGAGCCAGGCAGCATGTGCAGTACCCTGCCCTGCTTGGTGGAGTGGGAGGCAGTGGCCACTGAGGTAGGAGATGCTTGCTTCGTGGTAGGCTGCTTGGAGGAGCTGGGTAGGTTGGGTCTGCTGGGGAGTCATTGTAGAGCTGACTGGCCACAGACCCTCTGTGTGTCTCACAAAGAAGGTCCTGGAGGCCCCAAGTGCACTGCTGCCCAGGCTTGAGCTGTGGTGGTAGAGGATATCCGTGAAGTGTTTCTAGGACTACAGTGTGACTTTTAAAAACAAAATAACAACCCCCTCTCATCCTCCCTTGCAGCATAAACAGCTCTTCTAGCCTGTGCCTGTGAAACAACAAAGAAATCATCTTCCATTTGTTCTCTCTCCATTTCTTGGTGGTTTTGGTGCTTTGTTTTGGGTTTTCTCGGTGGTTTTTTGGTTTGGTTTGGTTTTGTTTTGTAGGGGTTTTTGTTTTTGTTTTTTCTTTTTTAATGCTGTGCAGTAGGAGGGAGTAAGAGCTGCAATACAAGACGAGGATCAGTTGAATTTTATAACAATGGCTGTAACTTAAATTCATGTTTGAAAGGAGGCAAGAAAAAACTTCAGGCTGAAATCTTTTACATATGTGCATGATTTCTTATTTTTCTTCCTTTCTTGCCTTATGACACTTGAGTAATGTACTCAGTGTAATACTTTACTTTGGATAAACTATTGTGAGATCTATCAGAATGTTTGAATTATTTTCTAGTTATACTGTTACCAATTTTTAGATTTTCTTGTATTTTTCAGATCCATCATGTGAATTAATACAGTTCCTTAGCCTGTAGTTTGTATTTGTCAGGCAAAACCAGCTGTCTGATTAGATGGCTATTTGGACTGAGATCAGATTAAGAGAATGTTTCTCCTAGCTGGCAGTTGAGGAGTATCAGATTTTATTAAACATTTTCTGCCTCTGCTCTTGGACTTGTACGAAATTAGGAACAAAAATAAAAGCACTGTTGGCAGTTACTGTTCTTCCATGTTTCCCTCTGTCTACCCTACAAATGGTGGCTTTCCTTCAGAATTTAGTGGTTCTTTTCATAATTAGCCCTCACAGTTAGTGCTTTCCTCTTAATCCAGGCCCCCTCTGGAAGCTAAGATGACTCTGTATGTAATTTAGGCATCTAGACATTGTCTGTGAGATGTCAGCTAGTTTGCTGTAGCATTTCTACTTTGGAAACACCTATTTGATTTCCTGTTCAAGATCTTGCAAAAACAGGCTCTGTTTGTCTTAATTTAGTTCCTGCTAGGGGAAGTCTTGTTCAATTAGGCCTAGGGATTTTGAACACCGAGGGCCCTCTGATGTAGCATCAGCGCCATGGAAAGACTGAGGATCTTTTCAAATATTTTCTGATGTATTTTTGAGAGTTAAGTATGTCTTTTCTTTGAACCCAGAAGTGGTCCCTTAATATTTAAGGGATGAGATTTCCTGTGGGTTTTTTTGAGGGGTTGAAATTAGATTCTGTTAGCAAAATATACTGAAGCTGAGAGCAATTTTGCTTTTTTTTTTTCATTTAATCTAAATGAAATCTTCATTCATCTAAAATGATATTTAGCCATGGCCTTTTGCTGCCTTCTTTCCTTTCCACCCACTCCCCACCATGAACTGATGCATTCAAGAAATATCTGTTACTGTTGCATATTCAGAAAGCTGTAGTAAGTAATGTATTCTGGAATCCCTCTATGTATGGGTGATGGTTAAAGATATGAAATAAGTATGCAAGGAGGAGGAAGAGAACTTCTTAGAAACAGTTTTATTCAACTGTTCAGTTTTATTTTGTAGTTTGGTTTCTGTATTCTATTTAGCTTGATAATTGATGCAGAGAAAATATTGATAAAGCCTGAGGCTTTAGTTATGTCTGTTTTACTGAATGCAAATACCAGACTTCCGTTTCTTGTTAATGAAAACATTTAATTTGGGCAGAGTTAGAGATGACAGATCCAAGGTACGTGGCAATGCTCAAAGATTTTTCTCTCAGGAAAAATAACCCAGAATTTGGGTTATGGAGGCTGTCTTAAGTGAAGGGTTTTTAAGGGTTTTAGAGTCACAAAAGGTAGGGTGTCTAAAGACTAGAAGAGTGTAATTCCTTTTGGAAAGAAGATGCATTTCAGGATTATGAAGAGTCAGCACATTGCTTAATTATGGTTATATATTATGGTTATGGTTGGCTCTGATATATGCAAAACTGGCTCCTGTGGATGGCTGTCACTTCTAACTTGGGCTGTAGATGCAGTGGCTACAACCAGTTGATGCTGTAAACTACCTTCATCTGGAAGTTCAGAACCTTCTTACTAGTGTCAACAAGTTGTGGGGGGGACTGGCAATGATCCATGCTGACAGGTAAAAGGCCTTAGTCTTTACTATATTGAATAGTATATTTCAGGGCAGCCCTGTCTTTTATTCAGTTGAAAGATATTTTTATTCTGTCTTTTTCTTTTGTATTGCTTCAAAAGTTTTTTGTTGTTATTTTAATACTTTGAAATGTTTTAACAGGTGTACTTGTACAATTCTTTCTGTTGAAGCAGACAAGACCTCTCCTATTCTACAGTGCTTAAGCTAATTTAAAAAAAAACCAACAAACAGGGTAAAGCAGTATTTCCAGAAGATACTTATTTTTAGCAGTCTACTGCTGTAATTTGTGGCTGACCTCCAATATCCATATCTCCATCTGCTCCATTTTGTCTTTGTTATTGTGGAAACAGTTGGTTTCCCCAACTAAGGGAAAAACCTCCTAAAAGTCTTGTCCTCACGAGTTGTGCTGGTTAACCCAAATGTATTTTGTCGGTTGATTTAGGTAAACCAGTGCAAAACACAGGATAAACTTCCAATTCATAGTTGAAGCTTTGCATGCTTTAACCTAGGTGATTTTAATGAAGAATGTTCCAAGTTACACAGATACAAATGTGACTGAATCAAGAATCAATGTAATGTTATGCTTTGTCAGAAGGGAATCTGATTTGGAGCAACTCTGAATGTTGTTTAAAATGAGCAACATCAAATTAATAATGGTCTGAATATCTGGAAGACAGCTTTTTATGTGTTCTTTTTCTTACAAGATTTCTTTCAAAACCATTAATTAAACTGTTTGTGCATGCTTTGTACCATTGGAATGAAAAACTGGTTAGAGCAGGTGCATTGGCTTTCTTCAGTTTCCCTCTTCCAGAAAGTGAGTGTTATCATTGTCCTGGAAGTCTGAGCCCTGGTAGGATCACATTAGAGTTCTGCTAGTGTGAAAGGTTAGAATATCATGTGCAGGTTTTATTTATGAATAAAGGGTGAGGGTGTGTTTGTGTAACAGGCAAGCATGTCTCATAACTCATTCCAAAGAAAATCTTGTCTATAGTGTGGTAATTTTGGAGCTGATGTCTAGACTACTTTGAGAAATTGTAAACATGATGTCTTCAGAACAAAACCATGAGATTTTAAGAAAAAATGCTTCATGTTATATTTTTAATATTTGACCGAATTCCACAGAGATCAGAAGTATTTTTGGCAATATTTGGTCTGCTTGACTGCTAGATGA
Organism: Galbula dea; assembly: GCA_013399015.1. Taxonomy (NCBI): domain Eukaryota; kingdom Metazoa; phylum Chordata; class Aves; order Piciformes; family Galbulidae; genus Galbula; species Galbula dea. The sequence goes on along the minus strand of VWZX01004809.1, from coordinate 1,180,689 downwards.
ATTACTGTAAGAATGCATGTGCCAGTCCATTGTAACATTTTCTTTCTTTAATGCAGCAGCTCTGGATTTGCATGATTACATGATGTAAACTACATATTTGTCAGTAATGGAAAATTTTTACTTTAAGAAGTTGTGCACAAGTTTGTGTACATCTTTATCTTGTTAAACTGTTTATACATGTTTGAGAATCCATAGCACATGATTGAGCTCTTTATTATTTGACCGAAATAACTTGATCTTTGTGGTGTTGTACAGAGCTGTTCAAACATTACATTTAAGCTAGTGGGGATATACTTTTTTATTATTCTACTACAGTTAATTTCAAACAGTTTAATCTCAAGAATACAAAAATAATTTTAGGAGACAGGTAAATGCAGCTTTTCCTGTTTGCTGTCTGCCAAGGTACGTGCTTTCTGTTAGTGGTTGAATAGTGCACTTGCTGGACCTTTGGAAGAGCTAGATTGTAGCTGTAGTAGTCTTTCTGTCAATAGTGAAGTCGTCTTCAGAAGAGTTATCTGATTAGTTTTCTTTTGGGATGGGGAAGGACTTCTAGTTCAAAGACAGAGGTGTTTTAGTTCAGACAAAGTTACTTCTTTATACGGGTGTTATCAGATGAAGTGCAATTACAGGCCCAAATGATCTCCCTCTTCTGCAGTGTATTTGTAAGCATAGTCCAGACCTGATGTCAGGAAACCTTAAGTGGGTATTACACAAACAGAATTTCCATTTTATGCAAAAGAGTATTGGGCCGTAGGCTATGCTGAACTTAAGTCAGTCCCTAAATTAAGGCATGTATTTAATCTTTGTGGAGCTGTCGTCATTCCAGGTATTAGAAATGCCTCAACAAATAAATGTTGAATGTATTTCATCTATATCCCATTTATAAGTGAAATTAATATATTAATAGCTTTTGTGTAAAGGAATTTTAATGTACCTTTTGGGGGAAAACATCTTTAAGGTCAAGTAATGATTAAAATGATTATTTGTGAAACAGGTATGATTCAGCTGAATGTTAAGGTTTTTTTATATACCCTGATGTTCTAGAACAGGATTGCTTTAGAGCCTTCCTGTAGATGTAACCCAGTATTTTCAACATTCCTGTCAATACTAGAACTGCTGTTCTGGTTTTTCTATTACCAACTGGTCTGTTGATACCTAGCAAGGGGTGTCATATTTTAAGCTGCTAGTTGGAAATGTTGTGACTTATTAGCTACTATTTCTCTTCCAATAGCTTCAGAATTCTTTAGGGACATTTGTTTGTCTCCTTTTTGAGGGAGAGGAAGTGATTTGGATGGGTCTGGACCAATCATTAATAGTTGGAAATTATGTAATTGAAAAGAGGAGAGATCCATTATCTGTTACTTGGGTGGGGTATTTTGTTTGCTTGTTTTTGTTTTGTTTTGTTTTTAAGAACAAACGATTCACAATATGTATATATAATTTGACACCTAAAAGAAATAAAGGCCTATAAAGCTCCTAGTAATCTTTAGCAGTGGTGAACTCCAGCTTCACATTCTTTGCAATATGGGAGACAGACTGGCAGAACTGCATGCCATTATAATTAAACTGTTAAACTTGAAGGGACAAGGTTGTCTTACCTGTTTGGGGAGTATCTGTCAGCATATTTAAATTAAATTTTATTTTGAAAATGTGTGTTTGTAATTATTGGCACATTCCTAAGCAGCATAATTAGTTTGTGATCAAATGAGGGAAGTCTCTTCAAAACATGTAAACACATTTGTTGCATTGTAAACTCTGCACCTTTTGTATTTATTTCTACTGTTTTTATTTTTGCAGGATTACAAAGCCATTGACATTTGCTGACTGTGTCGGTGATGAGCTTCCTTTAGGATGGGAAACTGTTTATGATCAACAGATTGGAGTTTATTATATGGACCACATAAATCGTGAGTGGATGCTTGATTGTTTTGAGGAATCCTAGCAAGCTGAAGATAACTGATGGCACTAACTTAGTGTCTGATACCATTTATGCCTCTTATGCTACAGTGAGAAAATGCATGCAAGTAATTTCTTGCAGTATCTTTGTTGTCATCTTTCGAATAGGGCACAATCCTTTGTCCTTTTGTAAAGAATTTTTCAGCCCATAGTTGAGTTCTAGTAGATAAAACTATTTTGCTTTACTTTGCCATACTGTAGAGTATCAGCAGTTTTGTTGTTGCTTTCTGTTATGTGTCAGTTAAGAATATTTTCATGCCATGCTGTTGTATTTCCTATTTTTCCAGTTATCCATAGTTCACTCTTTTAATATTGAAAACCAAATGACATTCTGAGAGCAAAGTGCTGGTTTTTACTAGAAGCACTATGAAATACAATAATCTCATCCTCTTTTAGCAATGCATGTTTCAGTGAAGTACGGAGTGCTGGCAGAAAGACCACAGGTGTCACTTCTGGAAACTTAAGAGGGAGAAGTTTCCAACTTTTTCCCTTTTAGGCTGTTACTGAGCTTTGTATCACCACTGGCTGGCACATTTGCCAGTTCTACTTTAAAATAAAATCTTACCTTTACAGCTTTATACTGCTGCTGCTGCTGCTGTCCTACTGTTATCACTAAGCTTCTTATCATCAATGAGTGAATGCTTTCAATATTGTGGGAATGGGCACTTGGCAGGGAGGGAGAAAAGAAGAAAGTAGTTATATGGACTATCACAGCAATAGTAAATAGTATAATCTGCAAAACCAACCTCGACACTATCTCCTTGAAATCTAGTGAGCTAAAAAAATAGAAGTGTAGAAATAGTTTTGGCTTCTTGCCATCATTGGTATTACTTGTGTATTGTGGTTTCATCATTTTAGAAAGACCCAAACCAATAGAATAACAAATATTTCCCATGGTATTGTTTGATCCACACAGGTACTTATGTGTTGTGAGATTAGCGAACATCACAAATTATATCATATACTTTAAAGAGCTGTTAATGCACTGATAGCTGAGGGAGTTGAAAGGCAATAAATACAGACTGTTACTCTTAGAATAATTTTTGTTTGAAAGAAATAGTAGCTTAATTACTGCTGTTTAAATTGTCATGGTAACTTCAGTTAATGTTGAAATGTAATAAAAAATGAGGTTTACACTGGAATACAGTAGAGGAATGTGCTTGCACAAACATATTTACATGTACAAGAATGCACATATTAAAAATACCCCAAACAAACAATAGTATTGCAACTCTTTGTTTTTTCTTGAACTTTGTAAAAGGCTTTAGGAGTCCCTATAGATAATAAGTAGAACATGAACTTCCATTGCAATGCTGTGACTCAAAAAAAGCTACTTAAACATCCTACCAATAGGCATTTTTGATAGGAATAACCATCGCCCACGAAAGAAATCATTCCCTTTTGCTTTTCAGACTTTGTTAGTAGCTACTTTACCACAGACATCAAATTTGAACTTGCAGAAAGGATATTAATCATTGTAGGCATGTCAGATCTGGCTTGCATTTTTTTTCTGCGGAATTGAAAGCAAAAACTGTAGTCTTTGTAGAGAGAAACTGAATTCCCAAATGCTTAGTGGGAAGGCTCGGAAAGAGGAGATTAATATAAAAGGGTCTGGGAAAGTAAAGCTAATCATATTAGGAAATAAGTAAAGGCAATACATGAACAGAGGAATAGAAATTTTATAGGGCTAGCACTGAACTGAGTGAAAGGAATCATTCTGCAGTTAACAAGGTTGCAAAATTTGTCTCTTTCCTGATAACTAATTACTTGCAGCCCACAGATATTATCCTAAGTGGTAATTCAACCGTCACAGCAAAATGGGTTTGTCACCCTTAGGCTAATACAGTGCTTGCATATACAGGCAAGATTTATATTAAGAGGGAAAAGAGAGTTGATATTATAGCTGAGTAATAAGTCAAAATTTAATAGGTTACGTGGTCCAATCTTAAACTGTGGATAACAAAGGTATCAGTGAAGGCTTCATTAACATCCTGTGTAGAGGTGAGAACTAATGAGTAGACATCATGAGAAGGTGTCAGGCAGGAGATAGAGATGGTGCAAGAACCAAAGACCTGTCTTTCTGAAATGAGTCCCTTACATTGTTTTTCTGGCAATTTTGCAAAATAGTTGGAATGGCAACTTCCATGGCAACTTCAGACTGTCTTTTGTGGCTGACCAGGTTAAATGCTTTACAGCATTGGAGTTCTGTGTTGACAAAAGAGTTGAAAGTGCTTTGGTTTCAAGAAATAATGTGAGAAAATGGGAGGGATAATCCAAAGAGAGTCTTTCTAAAGAGTTATTCATACCAGGGACCTCTCACACTTTGTGCACCATCTCAAGCCATTTCTGCTTGCACCTTTTAAAAGAAAACAGGAATACATCTGATCTTCCCAAGCCTCTTGCTGTGTTTGTTTATCCAGAAAGGAAAAAGATTTCTAGGCACTGACTTTCCATTTATATTGAAAAAAACTAGGAAGAGAGGAATCTTCTGTAAATCTCAGTGTTGCTTCCAAACCTGATCTCCATCTTGTTCTGTAAATTTAGTACTTTTTTGACACCCTTACTAAGCTGCTTTTGGCTCTTGTCCAACCATTGCTTAAAAACCTTGGTGGCTGCCAGCCACAGAATTCCTTTCCCTCCTCCTCAGAGTCTTGGAAGCCTTTGAAGTCTCTTTTAACCAGTTGGGCATTCCCCAGTGAGGGAATAATATATTCTCTGCGTTTGTCTGGGGCTGTTCTTGAATTAGGGTAGTTTCTGTTGGTTTGGAGTTTGTGGGGGTTTTGTTTGTTTGTTTTTAAATTGGTTATAAAGAAATGAAGTTATTTTTATCATACAATGTAGATTAGTTTTGTTGTTGTGTGGTGAACTTGTAGAAATCCAGGGCAAAGTGAAGCCACTCTACTTTATAAAACAGGGGAGAACATCACTACTGCACTGAAGTTTTCTGCATCAGAGGAATGCTTACAGTTTTTGAGAGGGCTCCTGAAATAATTTGATAAGAGGTGCAATGCACTGTAGTATAGGACCTCAGAAACTGAATGTGTAATAAAACATAACATTTTATTGAGATTAGAACTATTCATTTCTTATTCAAAAAGAGACACTAAGATACAGCTTATTTGCCTCAAAAATATTAATTTCTGCATAGTTTTCATAGGGGAATAGCAGTTTTAGAAATGTAACATTTGCACAGATTTAATGAATACTTATGGACAGATGAGATAGCATTGCCAAATTATCAAGCCCTCAGTAAAGGATGGGCTGCAGTGTGAACTCTGCTTTCTTTTGCTTGCCTGCCTGTGTGCAGAGAAGGATTTGTGGAGGCTGGAACAAGCCACAGCACGTCCTGTTTTTGGCTTCAGGGGTAGTTTGGGGGCACTGAAGCCAGAAGGTAATGCTGGGAACTGAGAATTCCTGGGATGTGGGGAGAAATTGCAGAACTGTAGGCATTGTTATTATACTATTGTAATTTGAGGAGTTGTGGGGAGAGAGAAGATGAGTTGTTGAGAGAAAAGGTTATTAGGAACTTAATAAATAAATCTGTTGGAAGTACATAGATGGGCTTTGTGGTTTTGTTTATGTACTTTTCAGATGACTTTCAAATTGTAGAGCTGCTAGCAATAGCTTGACAGCATTAGAGTTCTTAATGTGTTGGGCTCAATCAGTCTTTTACAGTTTCTTATTTCATCACTGACACCAGCACACTGGATTGCATACACAGGATTAATACAAAACATAAATGGCTTTCATCTCATCAGAAACAAAGTTTGGAAGAAATGACTAGGTGTTTACCTCCTTACTGTGCTGCAGGTTCTGCCACTACTTTGAACACTGGCGTTGCATCTGCTGCACTTCACTAGTGGCAAAGCAGAAATTGACATTAACTTAAACACCAGGCTTTACATGGATAACCTGATATAAAAAAAATATTTGCTAGCTTAAGAGTCACAGCAAAAAGAAAACAGATGAACCAGTAATATTTTTTAGGATTTTAATGTGTGTGTCCTCCTTTGAGTGTCTTTGCAACTGCAAAGAGATTGCTGTAGGGTAACAACTTTGAAAAACAATGTATACAGGAAGGAATTTGTACTGGAAACCTACTTTTGATATGTGTTTGAATAAGGGTACTGAACCCTGGAAAGGGAGAGTATGAGAGTGCTTCTTTCTTAAGACAAAAAGAAGACATTTAAATGCTTTTGTGGATTTGAGATTAAAATGCAGACTTTTCTGTTGAATGGCCTTATTCCTAATTATGCAGGTGTCATCACTGACCTTTCAGGATGTTATACTTGTATACTTGAAGGTTTTTCCAACCTGGGAGCTTTGGGTTAAGCATCGAGATACCTTTCGCTCCCCTACGTGGTTCTCAGAATTTTCAGGGTGGTTACAAGGAAAAGTTAGAGCCAAAGCATTGTTTCCTTTGAGTTTACTCTAGTTTGTAAAGAAAAGAATCAAATTTAAATGCCTTTTGTATTTGAAAGGGCTTTTCCTGTTCTTCCATTCTGCATCCTTCCTTCTTCTCATCCAGGCTGGAGTGATTTTGAGCACTGTAATGTTAGGTGTAATACTTGAGAACAGACCCGAACAAAATATTTTGTACTTTGTGGGATAAAGTACCTTAACAGTTTTATTTATGTATGTATGTATGTATTTTCTTTATGCTTTTCTCCTTAGAGCTCACACAAATTGAGGACCCACGGGAGCAATGGAGAAGAGAGCAGGAGCGCATGCTCAAGGAGTATTTAATAGTTGCCCAGGAGGCACTCAATGCAAAGAAGGAGATTTACCAAATAAAGCAGCAGCGTTTTGAGCTAGCCCAGGAGGAGTATCAGCAGTTGCACAAGATGTGTGAGGATGACAGCCGTTCTTATGCCAGCTGTGAGTTTAGTAGGCTTCTCTGGATTTCCCCACCCCGCCCCTGCCTCTCAAAACATGTTGTATAAGAAATACAGTGAAGTGTTTCCATCACCTGGTTCTCCTCTGAATGAAGATCCTGACTACACAAGTGAGGTGTTATCCTTAGACTCTGCTATTGAGGGACTTTCGTTTCCTGTTAGGTCTATTAGAATGTGCCTTTTTAACATTAAACATGAATATATTCCAGCTAGCATCTCTAGCCCAGAGCCAGCCATGGTGATGTTTTGTGCAAGGCAACAAAAACAAGACAATGTGTCCAGACCAGCCATCTACATGCACTCCTAAATTCATAGATCGTTCCATCCTTGACATGAGGGTGAGAACCATCACCTTAGGGAAGCCTTCTACAGATCCATGATTGGTTTATCTACTTCAAAAAGAATCAATGACAACTTGTTGTGCTCAAGAGTACTCTTGACCATGAAGTGTGAAGCAGTGTTTCATTAATGCATCTCATTCTTGAATGCCAGCCTCTGATGCTAATGCTGGTGGTGTAGGTCATAGAGGCTTGATTTCCTGTCCTTTTCATTCTTCAAATGTCTCATGTAGCTTAAAGTGGATTCACTTTTTCTGAAATCCATACTAGGAAATCTATACTGTGAAATGCTAATACTATGTCGTTTGATTTTTGTGTTTGTCAGTCTTCTGATAGTCTTGCTTTTTAGATGTATCTGTGGGATTGAGAATGAACTACTGTAATACCATTTAAGCAGAACTTTTCACTTGTTTTGAGGAAGAAAATATTTTGATCTTCTACAGATGTGTTAATATATTTTAGGTTGGCTTAAGGTCACATGCATGTGTTTTGAGAAAATGGGATGGGCTGATCAGTCAGGTGGTACATTTAAAAAAAATCTCTTTAGGGATTAATCCTGCTGTCAGCTTCTCCACTATTTTTTCTTAATTCAACACCCCCCACTCTGGGATGCTTGCTTCTCCAATTACTGTACAGAAATGGTAGGCTCCTAATGCAAATGAAGTTAGATGGCCAAAGCTGGGTTCTTCTATTGCAAATGTTCTGGCCTCCACCATGACTTGTTTTAATCTCTCCTGTTAAAAGAACTAAAACTTGATGAACTGTTCTCCCCCTCTTTGCTTGTGGGTGCTGCCATTGACTTATTGTCATGTGCTTATGAGTGGGAGGTGGTGTGGGCTCAGCGGTTGAGTTAATAAGGAGGTGCCAATGAAGCAGTTTTCTGACTGAGTTGTGTTCAGCACTGTTTAAAAAAAGCCCAACAAACCAAAAAACTACAACAACAAAAAAGCAAAAAAAATCCCTCCATAGAAAAACCTGGATTTAGAGATTTAGTCCAGGCATGACTACTCATTTTGGCAAGTTCCTGCACACTTGACATGACCTTGAAGTTGCAGTATTCTTTGTGGAGTCAACAGGCTCAGTGCAATGCAGACATGGATATGGGTTTCAAAGCAGTAACCTTGAGCTCTGCAGAAAGATGGTAGGTCCAACTCACATACCTGACACTTTTCAGTGGGCCAGTGCCACACTGAATGACTCACTTAATAAATCATGGTTGGTCTTGCCCAGCCTATCCTCTAGGACCTTTATTTCATCTATTTAGGCTTTAGCTTGTAATGCCACAGCTTGAAATCATTACCTGACTCTAGATCCCCTGTGTTAATATCTCATTGGCCAGAGGTTGGTCTGTATGTTGGTTCTCTACAGTGTTGCTTTAGGAGGCAACTTCTCTCTGTAGCCAACTGAAGTTTATTTTGGTAAGTTTTGTTGCTTTAATCCTTATCATACTGTTAATTCAACATACCTAAGGAGCAGTTAGCAATTGTTAATGTTACACTAATTACTTATATCAGTAAATGCTACCATCCTATCAAGGAAGCTGATTGCTTTTGGGCAGTATGCAGTGGTGCTAGATATGATTTTTGATGTTGTTTAGTAGAGGGAAAAAAACCTCAAACACAGGCCAAAGGTAACTCTTCAGTTGTACTTTAACATAGAGGTTTATTTTAAAACTTAGTAGTGACTTGTAACACAAAGAATGAATGCAGTGGTCTGTTAAATACTGCCACATCTTAACAAATGTATTAAATAATTTTAAAAAATGTAAAATGTTGCTTTCCATCTGTTTAGCATTCTCAGGATTTTCAGCTAACACCAAGTACGACCCCTATCAGATTAAAGCAGAAATAGCCAGCCGGCGTGACAGAGTGAGTAACCTTTGCTTTCATTAGACATGGGGAAGGGAGGAGGCATATGTGTTTTTCTTTTACTTAGCATTTACACTGGCTATTGTATTCGTTTTTGGCAATAAAATATGAAAAACTACTTTTCTGCTGTGACCTATTGTTCTATTAAAATGAGTCTATAATATTGTGAGTCCTGTTTGATTGGGTCTGATATTCCAGAAAGTCTTGTTATTTTAATGCCAATTTTGAAGCAAAACACAAAAAAGAGAACTTTGATTATCACTTCCAATTTTGTGAAGTAACTTGTTTTTCAAATACAAAATCTTACTTTGAGTATGAAAGTTTCTATTATATGTTATGACTTTAAATGATTGTTTTTATATTCAGCTTTCTAGGCTAAAACGAGAACTGGCACAGATGAAGCAGGAGCTGCAATACAAGGAGAAAGGAGTGGAAACTCTGCAAGAGTAAGTTCAGAGTTTGTGGGAGGATCTTTTTATTTTTTTCATTATTCACCTTGGAATGAATTTCTTAGAAAAGCATTGCCAAAAATGAGGAGCTGGGGGAAAGAGGTTGAAACCTCTTAATAGCTTTGCTTCAGAGTTTTTGCTGTGATAGTGATGCAGGGTGAGGACAGTATGAAATGATGGAAGAAGGGTTGGACAGAGTTGGTTGGAATGGTGATCTCATAGATCCGTATGCAGAAACAGTTTTATAGGCTTTTTTTAAATGCTTCCTAAAGATGTTGTTGAGGTGGAATTAGATTTTTAAGAAGATTTTCCAAACATATTCTGGAGGTGTTTACTTCTGGAGCACAGCCCAAAGCACCATGCAGTAGTTTTCCTGTGAACAGTACTGAGGCTTTCTGGCTGGGCACGGTACTTCTCCTGAGGGAGAGGCTGTACACTGCAACACCACTTCTTCCTTTTACCTGATGGTCAGGCTGTCTTATTCTGCAGTGTGCAGCTGATTTGTGTGTATACTGTGAATCTGATGGTCTGTGACCTTGGATTGTATTGCATGTGTGCAGAATGAGTGCATGTTAATGTGATTCCTTGTCTTCTCCCTTTGAGGAAAGGTAGCTCCAGACATTGTGCTACTGCTCCCAGGGCTGCTGGCGAGCCTGTGCTGTTTCCTTTGTACTCAGTGGTGGCAAAGGTTGTGATCTGTGGTGGTGACCCTCTCCCTGCCACTCTTCCTGCAGACCATCAGATGGGAACTGAGTGACTTCCATCTGTGTACTGCTTAGTCACCTACATGTGTAGCACATACATGGGATGCCCAGTGGGATAAGGAGAAAGGTTGCTGGGCCATGGAAAAGTTGGCAGGTAAACACAGCTTGTTGTGACTCCCAGATCTGTTCAGCAAGGCCAGGGGCTAGACCATATGTTGAACAGCTCTTGGATTTGCCTTGGACATGTGGCTATGCATTTAGAAATCTTGGCCTTTTTTCCGGCATGCATGTGAACGAATTGCCTAATGCAGGCACTTCCTGACAACTTTGGAACTGTTGCATGTCTAATGTGTTTTGCAGCATAAGTATAGTATAGGTGGAAATATATTTCAAGCTTTGGATTTATTGCACTGGTGCTACAAAGCATGGGTGAACTCTTTCATTTCAGGAATTCTGGCAAAGCTTCAGGGATCCTGGAGCAGTTAGGTTACTTATTTTCCAACTTTGATTTTAGTTGGTGTTACATTAACAAAATGATATGAAAGGAGATACTCAGGTTTTACTTTTAAAGAGAGGACATAGCCCATGTACTTCATTTTTCTGTAAGCTTACAAGGTTCTTTTGTTTTATAAAGCATTTTAAAAGCTTTGGAGAAGAAGCTTTACTCAACCAAAATCCTTTATTGGCAGTCATACTTGTATCTGCAAATGGTTACATTATGTTTTTATTGAATACATGAAGCATTTACAGGTAGGTAGGGGATTTGTTCATGTATACTATTAACCTAAGATTCTTAATCATTTTCTTTGAGTGAGTAAGAATTGTTTTACCTTTACTGCTTTCTTTATTTGCTTTCCTTCTTCTGGTTGTTGGGTTTTTTAAGGGTATAGGTTCAATTATTTTTGTGAAACTATTAACCACTTGACTAGGATGATGAAAATATTTAACAATTCAAGCTTGTTTTAATTAACATAATTATTTTAAGATAGGCCAGAGAAGTGGTGCAACTTTTTGAAAAGTAAACTGCGTGAATGATGAAGAATACAAATGTTAGCCCTGGATTTTAGCCCACGTGAAGTTGCTCATTCTCCAGGATGCGGATATAGGAGAGACATTCAAGAGTGGAATTATTTTAAAGCATATCTGATTAGTCAGTGGTCATCTAGTTCAAAAGTTCAAGCATGACAATGCAGTGCATTGCTGCTGCTCATTGCTGCTGTTGCTACTGTCACTCTCTGTCTCACGGGTACGATGGGTGGCGTTTGTTGCTTGCTGAAGCTGGAGAGAACGTTTTGCCCATGCGTTATCTGGGACTTCAGTGAATTTCTGTCAGTGCTTGTTCCTCGCTAAACTCCATTCTCCACAGTGACTTCACTTGTTGAACCAGAGGCTTGTGGTTTATTTTTGTTTTGTGTATTTAAGTATTTTTTATTGCCTTTCTGATGAGATACATGCTTTTTTTTTTGAGTATTTTGCTTGTAGTAGGAAGTGAGCCAGTTTGGAGAGTACTTACACTAACAATTGAAGATAGAAGTTTCTCTACCCTCCTTGTGTAGTCAGCAGAGAAATCAGGGTAAAAGCCTAACTGTTCTCTAGGTTCTCCCTGGGCGATCTGTCCCCTACCCTTTGTGTTTATCAGGCAAGAAGGGTCACTTAAGTCAAGCACCAAAGCCAAAGTATTTAAGTGTTTCAGACTCTGCATATCCACAAAGTAAGTGTATTGTCTAAAAAGAAACTCATTGCTATTTTTTTCTTGAAGTTTCTTACATCTCAGACGTTACTCCCTTTTGTTCAGGGCTCCCTGTCCCAGGTGCAAAATCTGTCACTTGCCCTCGCTAAAATTGATATGTTTGGTGATTGCCCAGCCCTCTAATTTGTGCAGACCTCTCTGTAGGGCCTCTCTGCCTTCAAGGGAGTCAACAGCTCCTCCCAGTTTAGTGTCATTGGCAAACTTACTTAGTATACCTTAGTATAGATACTTAGTATATATAATAGTCTATGTATCCTAGAAACATAGTCCTCAGGAAAGGTATACTTCATTCATAGTTTTGTGTGTTAGTTGAATGTTCTCTCTGTTCATACAGAGGTCTAATCTGTATTTGTATCATGCTATTTTCCATTAATAAAATGGAAGATTCCTGTTAACTTTGTGGCTTTCAAACCTAGAGGTTCATGACAGAAGGAAAAGAAAATAACAGACAATAAATAACAAATACGCTTGTAAAATATTTAAGTCCATTTGGGTTGACAGCAATACTAGTTTAAGCTCAGCTATTTCTTGGAGTAGAAACGTCTCTGATTCTTTCCTTAAACAACTATCAATTCATAATTTGAGCTCCAAAGTGACGTCCAGGAATATGAATATGTGGGTAACTGGACAAAATGTAGTTGAAATTAAATAATTTCCTTTTCCTGAACTGCCACCTTGGACCTGGCAAACAGTATAATGAGCAGTTGTGTAGGAGGCATTTTTGGGTCTAATGTTTGGGTGGAATCTATGTGCTTAACGTTAAGGTAACCTTCAGATTGAACTATATTTTATATTTCTCATGTAATTTTATTTAATTGGGTGAGTCATTTTACCATGGTTTTATCTGATCTTTTCAGGACTTTAACTGAGTTGGTGAAGACTCAAGTAAACATGTTTAAAGGAAAACAAAACCAACCAACCAAAAAACCTAACTGTAATCCACATGACATTTAAGTCCTTTCTTGTTCTTGAACCAAAAATTACAAAGGCTTGCATATTTTCTTATGCAACATAGGGAAAACTGTGTTTAAGTAGAAAGTTTGAGGTTCAGACTTATTTTGTGTTGTCTCCAAAAGCAGGCACTGTCAGGAAAAAAACCAAACCAACCAAAACCATGGAAACCTAACCTACATTTTTTTCCTAAATATTGTGAACTGCACAATAAAACCACAGGATTTTCATTGAAGCCTTTTGATTTTTTATTTTAGTATTTTAATTTTAAAGCAAGCAGTCTGCTGCAAATGGCATTTCAGTGATTTTAACTGGCAGAACATGCTGAGTGTTTTTGACTCTCTCAGCTTAATACAATATGTGTGCTGAAATTTTTACTCAAACAATTAAAATATTGAGAATATTATCACATGTATAGCATACTCTGTCTTGCTACATCTTTTTATAAACTGATGTCCTATGTAGTGATTGATGTTTTACTTAATTCTGCTAACCAGAGACACGTTTTCCTGGAGATGTTTGTTCCTAGGGTTGGCTTAGGGATCATTACACAGCCCTTTTTTTATATGTACGTATTTTGTGTGCTAGGTTAACAGGAAAACTGAGGAATTGAACACAATTTTCACTGGTTGTTGTGCTAGCCTATTAAAATCCTATAGCTGTTTGTTGTAAATTCAAGACTGAATGATTCTTCTACTTTCTTCAGAGTCTCTGGCCTTGTTCTTTATAAATCAAAGCAAATTATTAAGATCATACAGTGGACTAGGCTTCTGTCTCCTGCTCTGTTGTCCTTTATTATTGAGACCTGTTAGAAGAAAAGTTGAAAACTCAGGCAGTGGATGTCCTACTTAAGATGAGAGATCTTTTATGTCAAGATCAAAATGTTATTAGTACTTCACCCTGATGTAGTGAGTAGTGCTCTGTGCTTTTTGCTGAGTTTGCATTTGAAGTCTTCTGGGATGGTCCCATGTGATGCTCCTTAGTGCAGGAGAATTATGTCTTCTAGAAGAGATATTCAAAGGTGCCCATAATGGCAGGAAAGCATTTGCAACAAAATTGTAGGAATTAAAATATCTTCCCAAGAAAATGAAGTGCCTTTGTTAGGAACTTCTAAAGGAAGAATTAAATTCAGGAAATTTGTTGGTTCTGAAGAACCTGGGTAGAAAATTCCATTGCTTTGTCATCAGTGTACTTGGCACTGAGAGTTTTGTTAATTCCAAGTAGAGTTTCATTTTATTCCTGGAAATAAAGTGGTACATGAGTAAACAAGGAGTCTCTAAAATGTCTATGCAGTGTCTAATTATGTGAAAATTCCTACATTTGTCTTTCTCACAGGATCGATCGGAAGATGTCAAGTGCTCATACAAATTACAGGCTGGATGAAGCACAGGCTATCATGAGTGAGCTTCGAACCATAAAGAAAGCTATATGCACAGGTGAAAAAGAAAGGCAGGACCTTATGCAGGTAAAAGTTAGCTCCTGAACAAATAGCTGCTAAAAGGTAATAAACTATCCCTGTTTTCTTGTGATTGCATTGGAGTTACCAAGTTCAAATAACAAACAGGGGTGGCCTAAACTGATTTTTCTGTTTGATAATTGCCAATAGCAGGCAGTTTGAAAGAGGTAAGTGGTTGTTGTCTATGCTCTGAACACAAGACTTCGTGGGCGTTTCATATTTTTGTCACAGGTATTGTACTGTTCCTTAAATTTAGATTAATGTGTTTCTTGAAAATAGCTTTCCATTGCTGCCAAGTGAATCAAAGACTGATGCAGAGTAATTATGCTGCATTTATAAAAAAAATTTTCTTTTTTACAGTATTTGTTTTTGTTTCGTTCATTGTCTCTTTGTTTTTACCTATTGTGAAGTAGGATTGAGAATTCACATACTAAAATGCTTACCATTCTATAAGCATTTCACAAAACTGGGTCTCTAAGTCTCACTGTGCCACAGTTTGGCAGTTCTGTTTTTTTTCACCCCAAACTTTCCTCTTAAGTATCCATATCAAGATCCATGTTAATTTCAAATAGTCTCACAAAACTCTCAGAGAGTATTATTATATATGATGTATACAGAAACCATCATGGAAGCTTTAAATTATTCTGTGAATTGGAGCATGAGAATTGAAGGAAGATGCATGCCTGAGTAGTGATCTAAGTTTTGAATGGATTCTGCACGCTGCTCCAAGCTCTCAGTTGCTGTCTCTGTGTTATTAATGTGATGGGAGTTTAATCCCAGAGCCACAAGCCTTTGAAACCACAGTATGGATGTGCCCAAATACAGACAGGGAGGGGTGACTAGGACAGTTCTCTTCACCCAGGCTTCAAACTGATATACGGAAAAAGACAACTTTGTTGCCTAAATTTTTGGGACCATACTAAGCTAATGTTGCCATTCAGACAGTTTCTTTCTGTTTTCTCTGCAGTAGTGCTTTGCTGTCTCTGTTTTGGTTTATTTTTTTTAATCGTTAAAAGATATGGGTAGCTGATCTGCATACAGTGAATTCCCATAGCTATACAGTTACTCCATCTCCAAAGGTTAACTAATGAAACACAAATCCCTCTTCAAGTAGACATAAAAGTTACTACAAAAAGTTTCTGCCTTGGCAACTTTAAACCTATTTGATATTTTGTGTTGGCCAAGTTTTAAAGTGATTCTCAGTCTTCCACATGCCTGGCTAGCAAGAAATGATGAGAAAGGCAGTTCTTAAAGGATGCAGTGACGCACGTTTTAGGAAACTAACTGGCAATTTAAAGACTTGTGTGTGAGATCTTGGAGCAGTTTAACTGGTGGCCTTGTTTTGACTCCTCCAGAAGATTATTTTTTTTCCTCCTTTTCCTTAAATTTTTGGTCCTCAGTGGTACTAAACCCAGCTGTAAACATTGGGATGCCCTGAAAATCCTACTTGTTAAACCAACTCAAAGTACACTTGCAGTTTCTTTAAATACAGTGTTGAGGGAGTTAGAAGTTTAAGATCAAGCTTAGCATCAAGGATTGGGCAGCTCCAGGACGTAGAGGTTGCACAGGAAAGAAGTGAAAGTGAAATATATTGCCATCATTCTTCATGGGTCTGTGTAGCATACCAGAAATATCAGTTTAGTAGGTATCATTTTTGTAATTAATGAGACTCTGTAGTGATAGCATCCAATTTAATAGACATACAGTTCAGGAGAATCTAGAAAATAGTTGTTTCACACAGGCCTAGCATGCAAAATGATTCTGCATGTTCTGTTGCAACAGTAATAAGGGATTAAATGCCATAGTTTACCAAAGCCGCAGTTGTAAAAATTGTGTTTCTGCCAACTTACTGTTCTCTGCAAAATTATCCAGCTTTCTGTCTAATTAAAAAAAGACAATAATAAAAAAAGTTATTTTTGTTGTCACCAAACTTTTCTGTGCCTTGCCATTTTGTAATTAGTAGAAAATTATTGTTACAGATTTATTTAACTTTATCAGACAAGGGCAAGTCTGTTCTAAGTATCTTCCTAATAAGTTCAGAATTTCATTTTTAATTTCCTGTCAGTTTTGAAATAGTTTTGTCTTTGGAAAAGCTACATTTTAAAGCTGTTGTTGGTAAGACAAATTCTCTTGTGAAGAACTTGTTTTGACAGCTGTTTATAGAGGAGTTTGAAGTATTGTGTAGACAGTCAGGGATTTATTTCAGAGAAAGGAAATAGACAATTTCTTATTATTTCTTAATCTAAATCTGGCCAGTATAAGCAACAGAGCTAAACATAGTAGAAGTGACTCAGTCTTGTGTAGGTGCTTGGAAAATTGTATCTGTCATAGAAATATGATAATTGGAATGAGTTCTGTGGGAGAGAAGGTTGGGGAGGGAAGGAGAGGGTGGTCAGATTTAAACTGGATGCTGTGGTTACAATAAAGCCAAATATACAATGTTACGGCTCCAAACAAGTAGGCAAACGTTTTGTATAATATTGGATAATCAAGGTGCATGTTTAAGTTTCTGAAAGCAGTGTGTGGATGTCTCTTCTCTACCATCACTTTCATACTTTTGTTCCTGTTCCAGTATGTGCATACGCTTTTAAAATATTGTCTTTATTCCAAGGAAGCGTTGGAGCTTGGGTTTAGTTTTTGTTAGTGTTTATTTGGGGTTTTTTTTAGTCTTTTTTTTTCCTTTCTTTCTTTTGTCTTGTATTTTCTTTAGCAGTTAAATAGGCTAAATAGGTTAGATGGGAACTGCACTGAAATTGTACGTGGCAGAGAGCTCCCAAGTATATAGCAACAGACAATGATGAAATGAGGGTGCTCATTTCTATCTTTTCGGGTAGGACTAGGCTGGTGTGCCTAGAGCTTCACATCCATACAGTAGCCTGGTCTAGCAGTTTTCTGTGAGATTGTCATTAAAAAGTATATAAAGCCCAGATGAAAGACAAATTCCTCCACAAAACTGGGAAGAATATTAGTCCTAGCAGTTTACGTGAATTATTTCTGTCTAAATGTATGCTAACTTGGGTTATAGTTTTCCATGTTAGGATTGCTGGATGTTGTGTTTTCACTCATCTGGCTGGAAGGACTCAAAGCACATATGCTTACCCTAGAGCATGGTCACCTATGCAAGTAGATGTAAGTTAAGTTGGTGCTACTTGGTGATTGCCACCTGCCAAAAACTAGATAATTTTGAAGTAATATTCAAGGTTCAGCAACTGTGCCCAGTTAGGAAGCCTGGCCAGCAGCCAGCCTGCTGGGGAGATGCTGGAGGGTATCAGGAGCACAGCAGGAGTGCATAAAGTAGCTGAAATACTGACAAAAGTTTAGATTTAACTTCTGGCATAAAGATCATTGATGTTACATATGTCTGTAATGTGTTAAGCTATGTTCTGTCTGACACTTCGGCCTATCTGGAAGAAACCTCAGGCTTTCTCAGTCTTCAGGTTTTGGGGTTTTTTTTGATTTATAGATAATACAACTCTTGAAATTCTGATAATTTTTTCCACATAATTTGGTGGTAATTTATCTTGTGAGGGGACAAAATTTAATTTTTTGAAGTCTTCTTTTTGACATTGTTTTGATGTATAATGCTTAGGGTCTCCATCGTAAATGACAGCCTGCATGGTGCTTTTGTTACTGATACTACATTATCTGTAGTTTTTGAAGAAGAAAGAATGTACAATCAGAAAACAAAAGCACTATTAATTTAAAAAAAATAATAAAGAGCCTGTCAACCAAGGTTGTACTGGCAAATAAGTTGTTGCTATTACTTTGTGTCATTCTGTCTTAATTCCTGTTCCTCTTAAAGGCTGCTTTAGGTCTCTGTTTACCTTCACAGTTTGTGTCATTGTCTAGACATCTGAGAGCTGTCTGTTGCCCAACCCACAGCATAAAATATCTCTTAACTATGTGAACCTTGGGTAAGGGAGCACCAGGGTGAAATCAGCAGTCATAAAAACATAGTCAGTACAAGGTATTCATCAAGTTGGATGTGATGGCAGTAGTGGCTAAGGAATGTAACCTATGCAAAAGATGGCAAAAGGGCAGGTGAATCACATTTGTCTTCTGTATCAGTCAACCTGAAAGTTGACAGCTGCTAGATTTAAAGAACTGCAAGCCACACAAGAGCTAAAACATTCTTAGATCTAAGCCAAATAATTTAAAATCTGTTGACTGTTAGATGCATCTTTTAGAAGAAGTGTATTGCAAAGCAAAACGTCTGCATCTTAGTAGTACTATGATGAAATGTACTTTCTGTAAACAGCTCTTTATAGGCAACCTACCTGTCATATTTCTAAAATAGATATTTTTTCTTTTACTGAAAGTGTTATAAAAACCAGTTTTTCTACTTGTAAAAATCTCTTCTCTCATAGAGCCTGGCCAAGTTAACAGATGGATTCAGGAATAGCTGTTGTATTACAGATTCATTGCAGGATCTCCAGCACAATTCTGGTTCACTCAGCGACTCCTGTATACCTCAACAACACTGTGATGCTTATTCTCAGACTGACTTTACTGGAGAGGTATGTGTTTCTAGGCAAGACGTTTGCTGTAGAAATAAGCTGCATTTGTACTATAGTGATAGATTTTTTTTCTGGTTTAATTTAAGAGATGTTGGCTGTAGAAGAGCAAAAAATCCAAAGTGGTATTGGTGGTGAGGGAGTTTTGCTTCTTGTTTCCAGAGCGTGTCGGTAGCACTCGTGAATGGTGGGCTTTGTGGTTCTGGTACTTGAGCCTGGCACGGGGGTGTGGGGACATGCTCGCAGGTCAGGGACAGGTAAAATCAACTCCCAGACTCAGCCAGCCTGTCAGAGCATTTTTAGTGTCATCACTTTGGTGACTGAAGGTTCATCTTTGAGTAACAAGAAATCTGAGGGCAGTCAATAGAGAAGTCAGGGCCTTGGGACAATTAGTTAAGGGATCAGGAGCACAAGTAGTATTCTTCTCTATCCCTCCAGTTGCAGGGAACAATGAGGGGAAGATGTACTCCTAAAGCATCTAAGAAAACTTAGGTCACAGGAGGCAGTTTTTCAGTGTGTTAGGTAGATGGTGTCTTTGGGATGTCATTTTTCAGACTGGTAGTGGATGTGATAATTGAATTCTGAAATGAATTGCCAAAAGCAGCATTTTCCCATTCACAAAACACATTGAATGCTATCCAGGACTAGCCAAGTACAGTCTGAAAATTGTGTGTGTCAGGTACAGGGTTTTTGTTAGGAAAATAAAACTACATAATTATGCTAATTGTTTTCCTGAATCATTAGTAGCAGAATTTGAATAAGAAAGAGGTAAACTTTTAACATGTGTGATAACATAGAGAACAATAGCAGCAGTTAGATGAGAAATCCAGAGGTGCAGCAATGCACTTAAACAGGGATTTGGGTTTTAAGTGTTAGACCCATACACAAACTTCTGAAGAGGGGAACTGCTGATGCCCTAAGATGGAGAGAAGTTGCTGTAGAAACTGGCCTGTGTACAATAGGAGTTGTAGCATAAATGACCATTCGACAGCTGTTTCAAGGAACAGGGAATGGTTTTGTAATGCAGTTTAAAATGTACTGTTGATGTAAGTGCTGGGTAACACATCAGAGTACAGGGAGTGTAGTCAAAATTACTTCTAATTAAACTATCTGTAACATAGCTGTATCAAGTAGTAAAATATTTCCATTAAAATACTCTTTGTGTTTTAGGCTTGGCTAAAGTTGAAAAGCTTGAACCATTCGTCAGTGATTTTGTTTGCTAACCTTTGATTTCCAGGATCATAATTTTTTGAAAGGACTCATTTATCTTCTGTATTTTTAGCAGTAAGCCAATTTTGCATTTCTAAAGCATAAAGTTGATTTTTATTATTACTTAAAACATAGAGAATTTTTAGTGAGTCCAGTAAGTGAGACTAATTTATCCCTTTCTTTATGATGAGAGTGTTTTAAAATTCTCATTTTTCTCTTTCTTTTCCTCCCTCTCTTTGCAAAAAGTTTGGGTTTGATGACAAAACGAGACTTGTAGACAAAGTAAGACTCAACTGGCAATATGAAGAGGCCAAGAAAAGGTAATTAAAGATAAATTTGTTGATTTTTATTTTCACTGTTGTGATTAAAGTTTTGAAAGTCAAGCTGGAACCAGCCTCCTAGCTGAAATGTCTTTATGAAGACTAATTTGCTTACTGTTGAGTAGTTCACAGGTAAAAAAAACTTAGGTAAACATAAGACTCTATCATAAGATTATTATATTTGTTTGCAGAGGTAAAGCTAAATGTCAGCCCCATTCTACACTTGTATAAACACAAAATTGCAGTAGTTCAATAGAACTGTTTTACCTTTCTTCCCCTTCTTTTCAAATCTCAATATAAACAGTCTTTAAATTTACACTTATCAGCCTGGTCTGTCAGTATACTCAGACCTTTGTGTACCTATGTTCTAAGCTCAGTGTACTGAGATGGTGAACTCAGTATGAAGAAAGAATGCAGAGCTTCCTGCAAGTTAAATGAAGATGTTCACAGCTGAACAAAAGAGTGCATAAAAATAAATGTTGAGCTAAAAAAACCTGATAAAAAATACCTGAAATAAATTAATTCTTCACTGAGCCTGTCAGTGATTGCTTCTCATAAGAATTTCTTATGTGGAGGTCAGACTTGCAGTGTTTTTTCGTGGCTTTGTAAAAATAATCTATTCTTTAGTACAATTTAAAAAATACTATCTAATAATATAGCTTATCAGATCCTCATTTAACCTCATTGCTTTCAAACTATTTGCCACTTATTCAAGACAATAGTGTAGGTATAGATGATGACCTGAACACAGTAATTTTATGTACATATGATTAATTTGTGCTGATGGAACATTCTCATATTAAAATTGACTGACACTTAAAAGATTCTGTGTAGTTAACTTTGAAAACCTTACTTATTTTTTTAAGTTATTTTTTTTTCTCTTCCACTTTGCCTATTTTGCCAGGGTTTTACATCTCTCAGAGCCAGGGTTAAAAAAAATTCAATACTTGAACCTCATTTTTCTCATACTATGGTGACTTCTTTAGGGGAAACCATAATGCTGTCATATGTCCTTGCAGGGATAGGAAGCTTTATAGACAATTTGCCATTTTGTTTTTCTTGGAAAATGTACCCACTTATTGATGCAATAGAGGCTTCAAGAAAGATTAAATTGGTGTAAGCATGTTAGAAATACACAGCTAAATCTTCAGGATTTGTAACTGGAATGAAAATCTGCATTGTAAAATATTGCATGTGAACACCAGTGACTATTACCAAAGTGAAAAACAAAACCCAGTCAGTCTCCTGTATGATCATTGGCTTTTAACCCTTGGCACTTAATAGTCCAGTGATGATTAGGGGTTCATGACCGTTGCTGAAAAAGGAGGATAGAATTTGGTGTTTTACTTAGTTTAGCAGTGCCACTGGTGCTGTGAAGATTGTATTAAATGTTTGTAGTTCAGTTTTCTGACATACCTTTTCTGTGTGTTTTTCAAAACAGTTCTCTTCTTGTATGTTACTGCAGGGAAAAGATTTGGTTTGGGGTTCTTTTTGTAGCAGAAGTATTTATTAGCTGGAAATGCTAAACATTTGTTTATGTGTGGAATGCAATATTTCACATCAGAAGTGAGCTGGGTTTTGATGTTAATTAAGTGTAATCTGGGTACCTAAGCTTCCAACTAGAGAACATTAATTGCAGCAAGAGTAGTTTTGCTTTCCTGGGATAGCAGCTCTGACAGTAGTCTGTTCTTTAGCAAAAGCATGTTAGTTGCTTTAAAATAGTAGCCTTATTCTGCCCGATATGTTGTACAGAAGTAATCAGCTTTCAGCTTTTGAGTGGAACTGCACAAAGCTTATTGCCCCTACCAGTTATCTCTGTGGTAGCATTCTTCATTTATCATGCATTCCTTCCCCTTAGCTTGCTGGCATTTCTGTAGGGCTTTTGTGTCTACTAAATATCTTGGTGTTCATTATCCCTTGGCTGGTGAAATATCTACTGTGACTGCACAGTGTGGGTGAGGGAATGTGCTGCCATGGATTAAAATCTACAAAGTAGAAAATTAAAATGCTACAGTGTGTCACAAGTGTAAAGCAGTATATTATGACTACTTTCTTGTCAAACAGAGTGTGGAAACATATAGCCAAGTCAATACAACAGCCAAACTGTCTTATTTCCAAGGCTTAATGTGAGACTTAAAACACACTGTAGGAGAAAAGTATGTCTTTTCCCTTAAAGGAAAGAAAAAAGAAGCCCCACAAACTGAAGGGCAGTGTCTTGCATTTTAGTCACTTTTGTGAATCTAGCCAGAAGATCATACAGCTCTAGATAAGAGCAGAATGTTTGCCATGTGTAGTAAAGAAGTGATAAAAAAATATATATATTCACTGTATATGGTATCTGATCAAGGAAATGCAGTATTGGGATTTCTGAATGAACTGTCTTGAAGAGTTCAGGAGATAAGACCAGGTGATAGTAGAAAAGTTGACATATGCTTCCAAAATAGCTCTCCTCCCTCATCAAAGATAATTTGATTTTAATACCTCCTTCAAGGATCTCTCTTAACGACTGAGTGGTTTGGTCTTTGCATTAATTAGGACATTCACATTGCATTTCCCCTCCCCCCCCCTTGGGTTCCCTGCTGGAAGGAGGCTGGATAATTTGTAATTTAATTTTTCCCATGAGTATTTCAGATGTTGCGAGCTGTGGTTTCTGACATCTTCAGCATACTGGGGAAGAGGTCCTCTTCTCCTGCGTGCTCTTCTCCTGCGTGCTCTTCTCCTGCGTGCTCTTCTCCTGCGTGCTCTTCTCCTGTGTCTGATCCAGGCTCTGGGAGGAGGCATGTAAAGTCTACTTTTCAACTTGCCAGTGATGCTGAAGAGGAGAGGCTCAATCACTTTTCTCTGCTCTTTTCTATTCCCCCCCCCCCCCAATTTTTAAAAAATAAACTGTACCTTATTTGCATGGAAGTTTTCCTCTCAGATCTATCAGTGTGGCCCACCAGAGAAGTGGAAGGGAGGGAGCACGGTCTTTTTGAACTGACAGTTGCCTGGATAAATACCGGTTTTAGTTTCAGTTGCTATTCCATTGAGACCACCTTTTGTGAAAGTGTTTACACACTTGAAAGTGTATCCCTGGAGCACTCTCCTGCATAGACTGTTCACAGAGACACAAATCAAAAGTGAATTGTTTGCCTTTGAGTTGTGCTGTTCAGTGTAATAACAGCTTGAAGTATATTAGTAAATTATCAGGAAATGTCATTAGTGCAGTGCCTCATATCCTGTCAAGTGTATGAAAAAGAATCCCTCCAATAAGGAGTACCAACATTTTTAACTGTGATATTTTTTATATATATATATATGATCAGAGGACTGGAGCACCTCTCCTACGAGGACAGACTGGAAGAGTTGGGATTGTTCAGTCTGCAGAGGAGAAGGCTCTGAGGGGACCTTATTGTAGCCTTCCATTATCTGAAGGTGGCCTACAAGAAAGCTGGTGAGGGACTTTTTAGGAGGTCAGACAGTGATAGAACCAGGGGAAATGGGTGTAAGCTAGGGGAGAGTAGATTTAGGCTGGATATTAGGAAGAAGTTCTTCACTGTGAGGGTGGTTAGGCAGTGGAACAGGTTGCCCACAGAGGTTGTGAAAGCCTCATCCCTGGAAGCTTTTAAGACAAGGCTTGATGGAGCCCTGGGTAACCTGATCTAGTGGATGGTGTCCCTGCCAGGCAGGGGGGTTGGAACTGGATGATCTTTGAGGTCCCTTCCAACTCTGACAATCCTATGATCCTATGATACATATATATATTTTTTTTTTAATATAATCCAATCTTATGGTTGCTGCCTTAAATGAAATAATATATCCAGGCATCTTCAACCAATCCAATTTGGTTGCAAATCTTACCTAATTTGGGTGCAAACCCAGTAATTTGTTGATGCCTTCTGTAAATTTGAAATCAAAGATGTTATTTTTCCATTGTTTTTCAAATAATTTTTCAGTTTTTTTGTTTAAATTATACATTGACTGTCAACAGATTTACTTGAGCTTTGAAAAAGCCTACCCCTCAGCTATGCTTAGTATTTCCAAATTCCTTTAAGAATGTTACTTCTTTCTTTTCAGTGTAGTTGGTGAATAGTTACTTTGTTATAAACTTGTTGTCTCATTACCAAAATTAATTTTCAGTTGGGCTTTTAAAAGCAGTTGCACAAGCAGAAATGTGTCAGTGCATTTTGTGCTTCTGTTGACAAAATACACATTGGGTGGATGTTGATAGCAATATTCCTGTATTGTCAAAGTAACATAGTCAAATATTTGTTAAAATTCTTCTTGTGTAGGCAGGTTTCAAGGTTTATTTTCCAACTTTTTAGTGTAATTCTGTGGATTTGTATGCTTCATTCTGCTAAACTAATCAGAAAGTCTTATTTAAGGAAGAGGTAATTCATAAGCAATCACATAAATGTCTGGCTCAGGCAGGTCAGCTAAACCTAAATCTCCCAGTGCCATTTTTCTAACATAAACCTTACCTGCATTAGAAGATGTGGAGCCAGGTTCGGGTTGCACTGGATGATCTTCTGAGGTCCCTTCCAGCTCCTAACATTCTCTGAAAGTTTTCATTATACCAGTTTACCAGTTTACCTGTGAATTGGGAAAATACAGGCTTTGTAGCTTTCTTAAGGATGAATACCTAATTTTATCTGCAAAATGCCAGTGGACTCTGAAGGTTTTGTGAGTGTCTTAAGCCAATTTAAGACCTCCTTGTTACTGAATCACTCTGCCATGAAAGCAGGATATGCTACAGAGCCTACTCCTGCTGTCTGCCAAAGCCACAGTGGCACACACTTGCAGGAACAGCCAAAGTAGACAGTGAAGAAATTTTGTGAGCATTTGGCTGAGTTCCCCAGCTTCTTGTTATTTCCATTTCTTTCTTCCCTTTTCCCGAGCCTTCCCCTCCTTGCATATAAATCATAATCCACTCTCAGGTGGCTCCATAAATACCAGGAATTACCAAGTTCTTACACCCTTCACTATGTGCCTTCAGTCCCACAGCCACCTTCTCTGGGTGTTGCGTCTCAGAGAAGTTCCCTGTACCTGAAGTGGCAGAGAACTGAGTTCAATTATAAGCCTAAGGAATAAAGTAAGCTGGAACAATTTATGTTGGTCATCTCTGCATATTTTTGTGATGTTAGCCATTGTTCTCCTCTAAATCATAACTGTGGATTTTTTTTCCTGTATTCTCACCGGTCTTCCCATTCCATGGGTAACAGGCCCCAGCTGTAGAGTGGTCTGATTAAGTCACCAAAAAGTCTAGGCATTAAAATATTGGGGGGTATTGGTAACTGTGGAAAATGCAAACAAAGTAAGTTTAAAGAACTTTTTTAAGATAGAAGGACCAGAGATTGTGGGTTAGGAATTGCCAGCTGTAAGGTATTCATAATTTGTCCCTTTTTTGAGCATGAATTAGGACCTTTGTGTTCCTTCAGAGTATTTTCCTCCCCTAGACTATCTGTCTTATTCATAATCTGAGTAACAATCTAAACATGGAGTTAATTGTAAATGTGTTTGAGAGTCATCTCACAAAAAGGGATTTTTACCTCAATCTCACTTCTCTTGCTATATTTTAATAAATAACCCCGTCTAAATGGAAATGTTCTTGAGCTCAGCTGTATAGTTTCATTAGTGCTGGGCCTCAGGTAGCAGTCTTGAAAATGAAGTTCTTGACATTTACGAAATCTTTTAGGTTCCCCAGGTATTTCCAGTGACAGAAGGGTTGCCCTATTTTGTCTAGAGAGATTTATGTAGATACATAACCATTTAGATATGCTGTGAATTCTGAAAACACATGCTTTTTAGCCTCCATGATGTAGTTTAGGTAGTAAAGTACTGACTGTACTGATCTCCAGCCTCATGCTGCATCTACATTATCTTGGGCTAGGCTTCACTCTAGCTACATTAGTATGGCCAGTTCAGGAGAAGCTGTCCATTTCAAATCAGTGTTTACTTAAGATCACCAGGTTAAACCTGTGTCATCCCATCTGTGCCTCTCCTACATTTCTGCTTAACAGGAGCTGTAATATTCATCTCCATTTGAAATTTTTAAACACTGAAATAAGCAGCAAGTCAGTGTGCCTGTCTAGGAAACCAGTCATTCAATACCACCTACTCGAGCAGGGAATGCAAGTTCCTCAGCGCTTGTTATGCAAGGATGGGAATGGGCAAAATGCCTGGAATGTTGATGGCTCAAAATTAACTTCTTTTTCCTCAGGAATATGTTAAATTGCTATATCAGTTGGGACTTCAGTATTTGGCATTAGGCCATATGAAAGTACTCTTTTATAGTGACTGTGCTTAAGAAGTAGTATCACCCAGTAGGAAGGAACAATGTGTTTGAAACACAGAGACTTCAAAAAGGATCCTATTTTTTTTTCCCTTTAAATTGCAGTCTGTGTCAAATCATTGATTTATTTAAGTGGGTGTTTATAGGTAGGTGAATATATGAAAATGCAAGAAACAGCCACTTTTTTCTAACATAAAAGCATTTGGTGAGAATGGCTGGTGTGGTATACATAAAAAATCTGGCATGGACAAACAGTGAGATTGCTTATTTATGCATTTATTGTGATTGGGAAGCAAAGCTTGTGTTGTGAGAAGACAACTTACAGTTATGCAACATGCTTAAGAGGATTTGTAATCACGTTTTTAGCAGAACTGAACTTTTCTTAAGTTTGAGGGAGTGAGACTGTAAAAGCCTTAGGGGATGTTTTCTAGATAGGCGATTTTAAATTTTACAAGGTTTTTCACTGGTAGCTTTTTGGAACAATTTATCACACAGAGGGAGTCCTCAGTGGAAAGCAAGCAACAAAATTCCCCCAAAACTTCAGTTTGCAGGGAATACAGGTTGCAGAAAACTGGCTTATTGGTACTGGAGTTTCCCGTCCAACAGATTCCTGCATCATGTAGTGATTTGCAAGTGCTTTTTCTTTGCTTAAAGGGAAAACAGAGAGAAGGAGAGCTAGCTGAAATGCTGAGAGTCTCAAAGGAATTAAAGCAAATACCTAATCAGATTTTGGAACTCTTCAGTGGTACAAACCTTATCCACAGTAGTACTTTTCTCTTTAATAACAGTATAATTAAGTTACTATACAACTTTCTACTTTCAAAGCATCAGTGTAACAGAAATTGAGGAGAAAAATCCTTTAAACTGGAGTGTCATACACAAAGGGAGTTAGTGCTCTCAGCAAGCTCAAGAGTCTAAATTAAAAGCTCTTGTGTTGAGGGTGGTGTTTTATTCTACAGCTGAGTGAATTCAGTGGTTAGGTAGTACTGAAATGGGGGTATCCTACATTCCCCTCTTGCTTGTTGGTACTTCTCTCTTCCTTGTTGCCTGCATTAGCATTTCTTTGCTCCTATGGTCAGCTTCTTAACCAGTTCATCCTGCATTAGAAAAATGGCTAGCAAAACAGTTGTGAGTGTTAAAATGGAGAGGGTCAGTTCTTCAGTTATCTTATAAAACAACCTAGAGACTTCACCAGCCACATCTCGTTTTCTCTTGTCCGCAAGCTGTTTAAGAGCGAATACGTGCCAGGGCTCATCTGATTCACACTCGCTTGCCAAGCTGTGATAACTGAATTGCACCTGAATTCTGTAATCCTGTTGAAAGGACCTTGAGTCCCCATTTGTTTCATTTGGCATTGAACACTTGAAAATCAAGCTCTGTATGCCTTCAGGAGTGTTTACTGGATCTTTAACAGTGTAGCAGTCTGGGTAGGGGAGAAGGAGAGGCTCAGATTCTGCTCTCTCTTCCTGGCCCTGACATTTGGTTGATGGGGCGAGGTGTTCTTCAGGAAGCTGCATCTGGAACTCATGCACAATAGCTGAGGCATGAAATATGTAGACTGTATGTATCAATTCACAATGGTGCTTTCAGTAGCTATTGGCAGGAAGTTGGTTATTAATGCAAGAAGGAGGAAATGGTATTGAAGGGCTTGATAAAGTATTCTGCTTTTGACTGAAATGTAATAGCCAAGTTCTTTACTTGCTCTAAATGAAATCTGGAGAGGTGGAGGGAGGAGGGGAGCTATTTGACAGAATTCACAGTAAAAATTCCTATTCCTATATGAATGCAGTCATTGCAAAGTAACTTACATTGATACTTTATTTCTCTTCCCCTGATACTAAAATGGCCAAATACTTTCCAGATGTGAGTGTGAAATAAACGTTGCATGACGTTTTGGTTTTAGATGGGGGAGGCGTTACCTTTGTCGTGTCTGTGTCTTGTCTTTTATTCTTACACACATTATCACAGTGTGGGTCCTCTGTGGATCTTATTTGCTTGTTTTGTTCTTTTACCTTGCTTTCTCTGTTATTATCTTTCTTTCTTACCAGGTATTTTAGAAAAAAAAGATTACTTAAAGTAACTTACCAAAAGCATGAACCCACATCCCATTTTTATGGTTGGCTTTAAATGTACTTTTGCAAAAATTATTTATTTAAAGGGTCATAATCTTTTATGGTGCATTGAACTTTGAATGCTACCATTTCATAGTGAAGGTGAAACTGAGATGTACAACTCCCTATCTGTTGTATAGTTCTCTAGTTTCTAATGCTCAAAAATCAGAAAGCTAGATTTTTTTTTTTCCCCATTTACTTTTAATTTTAACTGTAGCATTCTAGAGGGTCTAAATTTCTCATTGTAAGACAGGCATAAATACCTAGCAGTAAAAGTTTGTTCTCCCTTTTATGCTTACATACCTTTTGATATACTGGTTGCCAAAAGAAACGTTTGTGAAATTTTTGGCTTTTGGGTTCTTTATAATATTTATAAGAGTTCAAAATTTGTTTTTAGTAGAACATTTTCTAAAATGTCAACTGTGGAAATATTCTCACAAGTGTTGTTTCATGTAGTGGTTCAGCATGTTGAGATATAGGAAATTACTTTTGGCTAAACAGCTACTACTAAAAAAAAGAATCAAGTTAGCTTATTTAATTGCTTGGTTTGATGATGGGTCCATCTAAAGCTACCTGTATTTTGTAGCCAGTAAATTGTTTTTCTAGACCTATGTTGTTCTACAGACTGCTTATTTAGTCTTAAAATTTCATTGCTAGTCAGGACTGCCTAATGTTTTCAGCCCCTTGAAACATTCCTCTCCTAGGTGGGATGTGAATATATGGACCTATTGTCATTAGATAAGCATCTTCCCTTCAACTTCTCACTGCACTTGATATCCCAAGTTAAGATCTGAAGAATGAGGAATGAAAGGATGCTCAACTTCCATCAGCTGTACAGGCAGCAAACTCAAGAGTTCTAAAATATGAATCAATTTATTAAGCAATGAGAAAGTTATGAAGACAGGTATTATCCAGGTCGTAGATAAATGCACTGTAATTCTTATATAGCTACACATTTAGGAAAACTTGCAGTTCTTTAGTGTTTTAAAAATACACAAAGCAAAACAAAAACCACCCACTCCAAAACCCCAGAAAGAAATAATCCAACCAAACTTTTCTGAATTTTGTTGTTTCGAAACTTAGGGGAAAAAAGTCACAGAGGTCAACAAGCTTCACCTTCTGGTATTTTTCCTCTTAGTTATTTTCATTTTTGTCTCTTCTGTCTTTTGAAATGTATTTATCCTCTTTTTAAAGAGTTTCGAATATCCAACAGCAGCTGGCTTTGCTAGAGAATGAATCTTGGCCAGGCATGGCTGAAGCAGACAGGGACCGTCTTCAGCTCATCAAAGAGAAGGAGGCTCTTCTTCAGGAGCTGCAGCTTATCAGTCAGCAGAGACGATCCCCAGAAGACATTGCACGTTTGGAGGAAGAAAAAAGACGCTTGGAGGATGAGATTCAACGAGCTCGAGCAACATCTGCTCATGGGGCCACTGAAAGGTTTGGGAACTTAAATTGTTTTCTAATTTACTGAAAGATCTATATGGCTAGTTTCAAAAGGAAGAGTGGGGAATTCACTGTGTTTAAGAAGTGAAGAAACAAAAATGTCGCTAGAGTAATTTGCTTTCAAACAGGAAGAGACTGCTCCTGACTGCTGCTATTTAATTCTGTCTGTCTTGGAAGTTCTCTGAAGAAGAGTTAGAGTGACTAGACTAAAGTTGTCCTTTCATTCATCTAAAAAGTCTGAAGAGGAAGAAGAGATCAAAATAGAGTCACAAAAGTTGCATGGAAAAAGTCTGAGTGACATTGTCTGAATACAGTACCTGGATAGTTTAGGATTTTTCTGTTATTTTGCAGTGGAGTAATACTGATCACCAGAAGCATCAGAACAAAAATCCTTTCCTTTATATGGTTTCTGCTTTGTATCAGAACAGTTAAATTATGATGTTTTTAGTGCCATTTGCATGCAAGTTTTCTTTTGAATTTACAGCCTCAGGTGGGAGCATATCCCAGTCTGACATGTAGAGAACATAGTAAACAGACTCATTCTTGAAAACTTAATCAAGCTATATGTAAAAACCAACAGCATCCAAAAAATACAGATAGGAAACATTGTGTTTATTTCACATTTGCCCAGATTTTCCTGTAGCCAAAGAAATGGGCAAAACTTCTTAGCCTTTTTTAGTTACCAAGTAACTAGACTTGTTTCCCAAACTCATTTCTCTTAAATAGTGATAAAACCCCAGGTTAGGGGAAAACTGCATGAACCATGTTTAATGTGATCTGTGTGAAGGGTAATGTTTACATAATTATGACACTTAAAAAATACTTGGAAGTACCTTCCGTGGAGAAATCCTGAGAACTTCAGTTCCTTTGAAAATTTACTTCAGACAGTAAATTCAGGCAATAAATAGAAAAATCACAACCAACCTACAGTTCAGTGTTACATATTTTGCAATTTGTGCAGTATCATTATGTTGGCTTTACAGCTTAAACTGACAGAAAAGGGAGTTCACTTCATGCTGCAGTGTAGTAAGTTTTATTTGTTGTCTTTGGGCTCTCATGTTAGGTAGTGCATACTATGTTGGCAAGAAGGCCAAGCTATTTTTCCATGTAGTTCATGCTGTGGAAACCAGTGTTCCAATGTGGTACTTGATATTTCAAATGCTAGCAAAAAGTTGAGTAGAAGTTAGAATAATATTGAAGGGCATACTATTTTTGTATAAAAACAAAACATGAGGAATACTTAACAATTCTGGATTCAGGAAGAGAATAAATGTAATATCAATAGATAAAAAATATTCTTCAAAGTTTTAATAATCTCAAAGTACAGAATTCAGGATATCTTCTAGATCTAAGTGACTGGCTGCTTTACAGGTACACTCCATTTGTTTTATGGCAGTGGTACTGTAATTCAGCTGCTTCTTATTAAAATGAGCAAAAAGTCACAGCAACAGTTTTTTGTCATAGCTTGGTATTCAAAATGCTTAATTGTAATTATATATAAATGTACTTGAAACATCCATCTTGGAATTCTGCTGGAGTCTTGATTCTTAGGTTCTTGCTGGAATTACCATCGCTGCCTAGAAGCTGCCTAAAACAAAACTTTTCATTAAAGAGTGCAACTTCTTCTTGTATTTCAAACTGCAACGCAATCATACATTTCTGTAATTGGAAAGCTCCCAGCACTTTTTGAGGACGACAGTGATGAAGAAAAATTGTAACATGTATCTATTTAATTATAGGATACTGTTACAGGAGAAGAGAAATTGTTTGCTTATGCAACTAGAAGAAGCTACGCGTTTAACCTCCTATTTACACTCCCAGTTAAAAAGGTGAGTTATGTACAACCAGCAGGTTTTGAAGTTTAACTGCAACAGAGAATAATATTAATAATCTCTAAAGTTTACCTTTGAATACTTTTCTATATGTGTCCTGAGTAAATTTTTTTACTGAATTTATACAGTTCAGTCTGTGTGAAGATTTGGATGGAGTTTCATAAATAGTCTTAGTGATGGCTGTTCAGGCTAGATTATTATGTATAGTTGAGAATTTTGTATCTTCATTTCTGAAAAGAAGATATGTACTTAAACCCCATTGTAATATTGTTGCAGTTTTACTAATATGAATGTAACATTCTTTTAAGTTCTGTGAGATTTTAATATTCTGATACCTTCTCCAAAGGAGTGGTCTTTTGATCCCTGGTGAGATGCCAAAATTTTGCCATTTAAATATGAAACTGTGCTAAGACCCACACAGAAGCCCAGGAAGTTTTGCATATTCACACTTGCAGCTGCCTTTTTAGATGCAGCTCTTGGGGATTCCTCAGCTCAACACCAGGCCAACATCAAAAACTGACTTCCTGCTGTGTCTCACTTCATCTCTCTCTGGCACTTGCATTCTTCTCTCCTTAACTGTCTGAGAGCAGTAAGAGGAACTGGAATAGGATTAGTCATAAAGTCTTTTTTATTTTGCACTGGAAAAAGCTATGAGGTTGAGGCTTTACACAGCAGTTTGTTAGGACTTACCAAATCCCTTCCATACCTTTCCCCTGATATGTTTATGACCTGTCATTAACATAAATTCAAGCTGGTTCATGGTACCCTAACCTTCCTGGCTTTACATTGAGTCCACTGGTCCAGATCCTACTCTGGCCTCTTTTCTGCCAAATTAAGCTTGCTTACATGTTGGAGGAAAGAGTCCTGTTGGACCATTTGTCTTCAGACACTTGGTCTTGATTTGATTGCCACTTGCACTATTCCAGTCATGACTGTGCTTCAATCCAGGGCAAGAGACATGAGCTAGACAGTAAAATGCTAAATCGTTTATCCATCTCGCTGTACTGAATACGTGTAAAATTACTTGTATAATCTGGATTGACATTTTTATTTCTGTGCTGGTGTTTCTGTTCATATTTGAAAGGGCCTTTTTTGTTTCCTGTTTTTTTTTTTTGTCTGCTGTAGTCTGTCAGCTAGCACCCTCACAATGTCTTCTGGCAGCAGCAGGGGGTCCCTGGCCTCCAGTCGAGGATCCTTGGCCTCCAGCAGAGGCTCCCTCAGCTCGGTCAGCTTTACAGACATCTATGGCCTTCCACAGTACGACAAGTCAGACAGCGTCACAGACTACGGGCAGCATTTACGTTTCGACATCATTCCCTTTGAGTCTCTCACCAAGGATGTGCCTTACGCTGATCCCATTGGACACTCGAATTTCAATAAGCAGCGGAGGTCTCTGGATACCCCACAGTCCCTGGCATCCCTGTCGTCACGGTCCTCCTTGTCATCATTGTCCCCTCCGAGCTCGCCTCTGGACACTCCCTTTCTCTCTGCATCTCGAGATTCTCCCTTGGCTCAGATGTCAGAAGGTTTTGAGGAAATGGCAAGCATAGGAGCCCTGGAAATGCTCAGGGCTCAGACCACAGCATTGGGTGACGATGATGCACAAGGAACGAGCTCATCTCACATGTCCACTTACCATATGGACAGTGAAGGGCTGCGAGAAATGGGAGCACAGCTGCCTGCTGTCCAGACTGGTGGAGGTAAGTTTCTGGACATCATTAATTTGTTGAATTGTCGTAGAAAATATCACAGAGACCTAAGCATACTAGCACAGTAGAGACTGTTACTCAACACGGTTTATTTTGCTTCCATCATTTAAAAATCACGTGGTAGATGTTAGCTGTTTAAAAAACCCAACTAGCAACAGAAAAAAAATCTCAAACCCCCAAACTTCAGATTTAAGGCAAAGAGGTGAAAGAGTAGAGAAATCCTTGTAAGTAGGTCTTAAGAGGTGAAAGAGTAGAGAAATCCTTGTAAGTAGGTCTTAAGAGGTGAACTGGGTGTAAGAAAGTGAATGTAATATGGACTGACTCATAGGATAGTGCATCAAAGAATAAATATTTTGGTCTTGGATTGGGAATTAGTCAGCCAAAGAGTATCTTTTGTGTGGTGTATGAGAGCATCTTTTAGGGGTTAAGCATCTGCTAGGTTGCTGTCTAAGAGAACCTGTGCTTTGTGATCACAGAGGAGCAATGTGTGCTTTAGCTTATGTTGGTGGAAGGTTCTGAGGCACTACAGAGGTCAAAAGAGGAATCAGAAACGTTTTTTAAAAATAAAACAAATGTAAAAACCTGAGCATAGAGGCACATGAGAAATTTCTTTCCCTTTTTTAAACAATCAAATGAAGAACTGCTATGAAAATGAAAGAGTGTATTCCTTCATGATGACATTTTTATATATTGTGTATTTTGTGCTTTTGTGTATTGGCTTAGAAATGTCTAATCAAAGCATATAAGTAGAGAAGGGCTTTTAGAGAATATTTTTAATATTAAAAATGGTAATTCCTATCCCATTTCTATATCCAGGATTCTGTGTTAGTAGTTGTGTAGGATGTTGCATTCAGGACTTAAGACATGAGGAGTAATGTGAAATATAACCAGAGTGTGTATCATGTTATCCTACCAAAATCTTATTTGTCAATTGATGATGAGAAGGAACATTGACAGTTTCTAAGGAAAAGCTTTTAGCTTTTTATTTTTAACAAGAAAATGTCCCTACTGTGGTAAGAAGCCTGGATTGCTGAAATAGCATGAGTCTAGACTCACCTACTTTGGGTAATGCAGCTAGCACTGCCAGAAGGTACTGCTGCAGAATTTACATTTACTAGATGTAAACATTTCTAGTGCCCATATTGTAGCTTTCAGACCAAAATAAACAGAATTCCAGAGACCAGCATGTAAGCTTGTGCTTAAGTTAGTGCCATGAAGAGGCTTCCTGAGGCTTGCTTTAAACCTCGGATCAGACCACAGCATGTCTTCCAACCATTGTGGCAAGATAAACTATGTTGGTTCATTTATAGCTCATACATGTTTCCTAGAAGTGAAGGTCTGGTCTGAGGGCCTAGGGAGCAATAGGATGAGTGGCAAGTTCTGGCTTTGGTTTTCCTTTTCTCCCTTCTCTTTTACATTCCCACACATTTCACATTTCTCTAAAAACCTCTGCCAAAACATGCATGTGCTACTAATGTCAGTGCTGTGGTGTGCAGCTCCTAGTTACAGCTTTTCTGTATGTACAAGAGTGCTTTGTGCTGCTTTTTGAGAAAGAAGGTACAGTTGAAAGGTAGGCAGGCTGTCCTTTTCTTTTTTTGAGATTTTATTTTATTTTATATTTGAACTGCTTAAGAAAAAGTTGTTTAACCTTTCTGGTTTTTGGCCGGACTCATGGCTACTTGGAGCTCCACACTCAGTAGCTGGTAGATTTGCAATTGTAATGCAGTTGTTTGCAAGTAGCAGTTGGAAGTTTCTAAATTGTTTTGGTCCTTATACTCTTTCCTTGAAGAGTTTGATGGAGCATCAAGCTTGTATCAGAGAGTTTGGGAACCCCCAGATGTTGTGAGGTTTTGGTTTTCGTTAAGGTACTATGCGGTGTGCTTTGCTGCTGCCACCCTGTGGTCTGGTAGCATAATGCAACACTGGAAAACTAGCAAGTCTCAGCTCAGACAAATCTTTTGCCTGTTCTTCACTGGACAAAACACGAGGTAATTTTTGCAAATTCTAGGTGCCAGGAGGGTTACCACTGGCTAAACTGCACATACTTTGCACTGAAGCAGCACTTGAGCGAGTTCAAGGAGTTCTTCAGGAACTGCAGTTTTGATGTTCAGTTGCTGATCTCTGGTTTTATTGTTCTGCATCTGCCTCAGGAACATACTGGGAAATATGGTAGCATGTCTGAATGGAGGGAATATGCTGGAAAGGTATTTCTAAAGCTGGAAATGAGAAGAATGTTAATAAAATATTGGGCTTTAGTGTCTTCACGTTTTCTTCCTCTCCATTGTAAAATAATCTTTCAAGTGCTAAATTTCCTTTAATGCCTAAATAATCTATTGTTTGCAAAATGTCACAGGTCTAGAAGATGATTTATCATTGTGTGCTTTTCATTTTGTTTTGTTTCTCATGCGGCACAACAGAAAAATTGACTGTAAGTGAACCTGATCTTACTTACTGTGCTGGGCTTGCCTGTCATTTCCAATGTGTTTTCCTGTATGAAGTGTTGGTTGTTTGTTGGTTTGTTTGGTGTTTTTTTGGGGTTGCATGTGAAGAAACAGGACATTTTGCTACATTTGGGTTTGTCTGATATTGCTCTATTAGTTTCATCATTATGGCATACTGAATTTTTTGCTAGGTCAACTAAGCAATATATTCATGGCTGTAGTTAAATCCCTGGCACAAGCGTTCTGCAAGCTTCAGCTTTGTTGTATCATAGTAATGCCTGACAGCATCATGGTAGGTAAGGTCTGTTTGTGTCTCTGATTCAGTTTATATGAGAGTGTTTGGCTCTTTTATTAGTGCATTTTGAGCCCACATGCAATATTTGTAGTCTCCTAAGCTTGTGAAACATGCTTTAGATTTATTTATGGATTTTTTAGCTAATGAAGTCTTGGACACCAAAATTTCCTTTGAAGTTCACTTTTTAAACTAATGATACCTGCAAATATTCTTTTAATGAGGGCTGTCTTACATTTCTCAGTCTTTGGCACCCAGTAGTTCTGTAACTTCATACATATTTTTCATTGTTTATGTTATTTAAATAAGAAAATGAATTACCTATCTTAGAAGCTTTATTTTTAAACAATTTTTTAGTGTTCAGCATTGGAAGGTCTGTAACCTGTGCTAAACTTTGTTCTGTCTAGTGTTTCTAGTGTTTCTTCTTGACCAGTTCTTCCTGGTGGCTGCTTTTCCCTGGTCAAGGACGTATCTTGGTGTTTGCATCTCTCTCAGATTTGCTGGGATTGTTCAGATGTTACCAAATGCTTCCATGGCCTGCAGGCAGCAAGCAAATAATTGTCAAGTTGCAGCATTGTTGTAACTTGTCAATTTTTAACATCATTGTAGTGGTGCTCCAGACCACTTTGTTCTTCTAGACAACTTGGGTACATGAACCTCCAAATGAGAGAGCCCATGAGGTCTCTTGTGCTCTACATCTGTAGAAAGTGTTCACTCAGAGGGGTGAACCAAAGGCATATTTACAGAAAGAAAGTCATCCTAGTGTAACTTGTTGAAATTAGTACAGAAATGACAGAAGTAGTTTCATACTAAATGTATAGACTTTTGTGAAGTTCATCCTCTTTCCAGTGATGTAAAATTATTGGGAAGCTTTCATACTGAAAGATGTCTCTATAAAGTGCTAGTTTTGATTCTGCCTATACCAGTGGCAGAACTCAGAGGTGGGCTCACCAGATTAAAAGTTCTAAAAAAAACCCCCCCAAAACAAACAAAAACAACCAAGAAAACAAACCCACCACTTTGAACAATTGCTTCGAAATAGTTTCTTTGCTTTCTGGGATCTGGCTTGAACTTGGCTCTCATTTGTTGTGAGGATGACATGAGTAACACTGCACAATGTGTGATGTACAGTGAGGGTGGGATGCTGTACTTTGAGAGGGGGAAGGGTGGTTCTTTCTCCAGGCACAGAGACAAATGCAGATTGGGCTTTTCCTGGTCAGCAGATAAATTTCCTGTATAGCCCAAGATGACTAAATCATCCATAGAATTTGGAAGGGAGGTCCGTAGGGCTACTTACAGAGTCAAAAGGACAGAGAACTGGTCTGCTTATCTGTGGAATTGTAGCTCCAAATAGGACCCTGTGGTTTTTGGCATGTCTTTTTGGATTTTGAGCTTTTGGTGGCCTGATGACAGGAAGGTAACTTGGGCTGGTGCAGGATTGCTGGGCTCTGTGCACCCTGTTTGTGAGTCCCATGGTGGCTTGAAGCTAAGCATAGGCAGATACTTTTATTGACAGCAGCAGCATGATCTTGTTAATTTGTGGGACTTCTGTCAGGCTTCAAGTCCTGATGGCCTATCCTGGTGGTGCTTGGGTGGGAGGTAAGATGGGTCCCATGCAGCTCATTGTCCATAGCGCAGATGGGCTCTGCAAGTGGAGGTCAGGCCATGGACTGGTGCTCTGCTGACGAAAACTTACTGGTTAGGAACCAGCATTATAGTTTTGATCCCTTAGGACAATGTGTAACAGAGATATGTAACAAGTTGTTACTTTGAGTAAGACATGTTTCATCCTTATTCTGGGGCAGTAGGCTGTAAGTGTCAGCTGGTGCTCATCTCCCATGCCATGTGTACTCTGCTGTCACTCCAAATGCTGTCTGCTGAAACTGTGAATGCTACCATGCTAAATTTATGAGCATGAGTAGGAGCAAATAAGATGTTTTCCTCACTTTTGCAGTAGCATCTCTTTGCCATTGCTTTTCTGCTTTGAGGACAGTCACTGAACCTTAAGCAAAAGAGGGACAAGTTGGTAAAAGTTCTTTACTGCACAGTAAAGAAACTGCACTCCCCAAGTCTGTTTAATGGTTCTTTCTGAAACTCAGAAGAAAACAACCTCAACTTAGGAGCCATCCCTGAAGTCTCAAAGCCATAACCTACACAATTCTTGACTGTTACCGCCTATGCATGTACTTAAAGGACTGGTAGCTGCCATACCTACTTTCTTTTGCAAAACCTGATATATAACAACATTTGTGTTGATACATTTATGACATGAAAATGATTTCTGGGTCCTTATTTATGGTGTTGCTGATGAGTTGGGAAGGGGTGGAAGAGGGGATTGACTATAGCTTCCTCCCTCCCCCAGTCAGTTTTCAAAGTAATTCACCAAGAATTTGAAAAAACAGCGGTCTGAGTGGGTTGGAAAGCACTGATTCTTTTTGATAATGCCTCCCAGACTGTAAATAAAAGCTGCTATTATGTGATGATATAAACAGTATGCTTTGAGACTTTGTGTTAGGAACCAAACGAGAACAAAACCTCACATTGTGTTATCAGATAACTTCTTAAAAGAATTACTCTCTGTGTTTGTTTTCAATCTATTGTCTATTCAGTAGGATAAAAATCATAAATGTTTAGGATATCATGTGTAGATGTGTTGAATGAATGTAAGTCTTCCTCCAGGAGGGATTATTGCACCAGAGAAGCATTTAATAACAATGCAATTGGTTTATCCTTAGTCCTATCAGAGAGCAGTTAGCCACAGACTTCCTCCCTTAATTCTCCTCCAGAAAATCTCTGGTCAGTTGTATCCTAGGTTTTGAACTTGTTAAATAAAAAAGCAGTGAACTGTGTTTATCTCAGTTTTCGGCTAGTTTTCATACAATAAATGTTTTGTAGTTTGATTTTTAAGAGATTGCCTTGAGCTGATGTTGTCTTCACTTATTTCTCCATGACAGCTGTAACTCTACGAGGAGACAGCGGCAGAAGATCAGAGAGGAGAGCCAGGCGAGTTTCAGCATGTCTCTCAGATCATTCACTGGCTAGTGACAGTGGCGTGTTTGAAGCTTTAAGCAAAAGGTCAGGTGTATAAATGCGTAGTAAGCTGGAAATATTCCTGTTCTACCACATGGTCCAAAAGAATTCCTTGTCAATTTCTGAATAAGCTTGCAAAATCACTCATTTTTAGTAGCATAAAGTGATTAGGCTGTATGTTTTAAAGGAAAAAGAAGCTTTTTACATGCAGTTCCACTGTCATCTTCACAAGTTCCAAGTGCCTTTTGCTTTTTTTGTCTCTAACATTTTAACACCACATACTTCTCCATTGAAAGAGAGTTTTCTCAGCTTATTAGCCATAAATCAGTAGTTTTATTTCAATATCTGTAGCAAAATAAAATCCCACAGATTGTGACTTAAAATTCGGAGTAGCATGTGAGAAAAGTATAAGTGAAGGAAGAAATAGCTGAACTGCTGAAAATCTAAAAATGTGTAGGTTGACCAAGTGATTGAAGGATGGATTAATATGTTAGCTTATACAATCGTTTTAGCAATGAACAGTAACTAGGAAGAAAATAAGGTCTTGAGGATGCTAAAGAGAAATGGAAGCCAGAATAAATATTGAAATAACCTAAATATTTTGAAACAGGATTGCTAAAGCCCCAATTTGTTAAATTGTGAGTTACTACTACTGGGTGTTTTTAAATAGATTTCTTAACTCCTTCTATTGCCAGTCCCTCCTGCATTACCAAACAATTTCTTATATCCACAAAGTACGAAATGTTCATTTCATTGTGTTTTAACAGCTTAGGTCAGTATGTAGTTTACAGTACTTTCTGTTGCTGCAGGAATGAAGATCTGGAAGAGCCTGTTTATGGTGATGCTGCTAGTAATGAAGAACCACAAATACACGTTGGATTTCTGTGAGTAGTTTCTCCTAGTTCTCCCTGTCAACTCAGCAGGAATTGCTCACTACTTTTCTTGATTTTGGTTTTTTATGTTTTTAGACACATTAGTCAGTCATACACCACTGTGCTAGGGATGTGCCTTAATCACAGCTCATTTGGTGTCCTTTCAATGCTGGCTGAACCTTCATTACTTCTTTCAGTAGCTTTTTATTTTCATTGTCTGGGCTGTTAGTGTGAGTATGGATATAGGGATATGGCTCTCTGAACAAGATCTTTTTATGCCAGATAAAGATAGATTACTTTAGCAAAGTCACAGTTGAAGAGACACAGATAAATGCAGTTCCCAAATGCAGCTTTGAAATCCTGTGCTTAGGGCATGCTATTGTTGATACTGGAGTAGCATGAGGAAGGGCAGATGATAGCAGTGCAAGGCAGGATGTCATGTCAGCCCTCCAGAATCATCTCCACTGTTTGGAAGATTAATTTCCAAGTTTGGGAGTTTTCAAATCTCAGCCAGGTTTATTAAGTTTTATTTCAAAATTCATGCTCATATGGAAGAGTAGAATTTTTAATTTACTTTCATTAACCCATGAAAATAATGCAGACTGATTAGTCTAGTTTAACTGAATTTTGTTACACATGCACATGCACACACATATGCATATGGTGTAACTGTTTACACCAGGAAATATAAAACCTGTTTTCTATCAAGAGTTGCAGTAGGCAATGTTATTATTTTCAAACTGAACAATGTTAATTTTATTAATTCTGATAAATGTGTTTCTGTAGCTAATATTGTTAATAAAGTTCTGTTACCAGAGTGTGATAACTGTAATTGCTTTTGATTCAAACTGTGTGAGAGATTTGTTTAAGAAGAAAAGGTGTTTTTTTTGCATTCTTTAAATCTTACTAGTCTTTGATCTCTATGTCTTAAGTATTGCTACCTGGTGACTAACAGGGGACATTTATTTTCCAGGCATGACAGTGGAAGCGAATGTCTGTTAATCCATGTGTTACAGCTGAAGAACTTCACTAGTCTAGTTGTTAAAGAAAACTGCAAAATGTAAGCTCAAATTTCACCCAAAGTCTGATCATTGCTTGTTTTGTGCCACAATTGTATGTACTATAGATTGGTTTGCTTTCATGCAAAACTAAGTCTTTTCTGGAGAAGATGGTATATCTAAATTTATACAAGGAAAGGATTGGTTTTTGTGGACGCAAAGTTTCTCTTTTACAGAACCTCTTGTCATAATGATCAGGTAGCAAGTGTAGTCTCTAATGTCCCATGTACTTACATGTTTATTATGTACAGAAAGACTTGTTCAGAAACATCAGTCATACTTCCATCACGCTGTGCCTTCTGAACAAAAATCTCTCTACATTACTTGCAGTATTTCAGAAATATTATTTCCTGTATGAGTTCCCTACAGCTTATCTGTGGTGTATCCCAGAATAAGCTCAGTGGAATTTTCTCAGATTCCTACAGCAACATCTGTGTTAATCAGTAAGAGAGATAGACTGCCCCTCATCTTTAAAACAGCAAAATCTAACAAAAAAAATGCACACAAAACAAACAAAACACCAAAAACCCCAAAGCAATCCAAAACCAACACACAAATGGCAACAACAAGAAGACAAGACAACCAGGATATCTGCAGACTTATGTGGCCATTACAGATCTCCTTGAGTATCTGTGAAGCAACTTCCAAAGATAATTTTAACACAAATAGTAGCTGAGAATCAGTACAAACTATTGCATTTTTTCACCTCTGGCAGCCTGTGCTACTTTTTCAAATTCC
This sequence comes from Galbula dea, assembly GCA_013399015.1. Taxonomy (NCBI): domain Eukaryota; kingdom Metazoa; phylum Chordata; class Aves; order Piciformes; family Galbulidae; genus Galbula; species Galbula dea. Next base: position 1,138,482 of record VWZX01004809.1, on the reverse strand, counting down.
ATATCGCATTTTATAGAACATTGCTTAGTTTATACTAATAAATGTTTGTTAAATAATGGCAATGTTGCCATAAACACCATTTTTTTCCTGGTGATAGGTATCTTAACATACTTGAAAAAAATTTGATATGTAAAAATTGTTATTTATCCATGTGAGAAGTTATTTGACAACTGTGGAAAACAGAGGTGTGATAACAGCGTTGTCTTGTAAAGTCTGTCATGCTATGGGAGTTGTTAAATTGATATGCATCTCACTGAGTGAGTAAGAATGATCAGAATGCTTGATCTGGCTAACCCTGCAAACCTCTAGTGGAGATTCTTCATGTAAGTCAGTGCATTAGTGTCAGTCTCCTGCTCTGTTTTCAGTCTGAGTGCAAGGGCTGTTGAGGGTGAGTATTGAGTCATACTGAATAGTACCAGGCTGCCTTGTCATTGGGAAAAAAAAAAAGTAAGTGTCATCTAGAGAAATAAAGAAGAGCCACCAAAGAAAAAAATTACTCCAGAGGATTTGTTGGACATTGTCATCAAGACAAACAGGCATCTAAATGACTCTCAAAAAGGCATCCGTGTTCCCCATCCTTCTCAGTTAGCTACCTAGGCTGGAATTAAGAAATTGCACGGCTGCAGGGGAAATTGATCAGTCAATTGGTTTGACTGATCAGAAAAGAAGTTTCTCTTGCTAAAACCAAATAAAGCTTTTAGCCAGTTTAATGAACTCCTCCATGCAACTTTATGTTCCTTTAATCAGTTGGTGGGGGTGGCAGAGGGAGGTTAACTGCAGCAGCCAGTAAACAGAGGGTTTGGGTCTTTCCCTTCTTACAGGGTGTGAAGTTGGTCAGCTGATGCTCCACACTCTAGTGCTGCAGTTCCATCATAGCAGCAATTGTCCTGTAGCTGTTTACTTGCCTGTCAGCATCAACCCCTCTCTGATGGCGGCATAAGAGTTTGTGCAGCTGTGTAGTCAACCTGAGTGAGCTTCTCAGCTGGATTGTTTTTAGTCCTAGAGCCTTCTTTTTATTCCCTTTAGGTTAGCTTTTTAGCCCAGATAGATTTTTCTAATCTAATTCACAACACTTGCAGCTGTTTGCTGGCACAAGGGAAGGTATGGCAAAAAATGAGGATGTTGCAGGGGCTGGACAAGCAATCAGGACAGGAGAATGCAGAAACACTTCTATAAGTAGCTCTGCTACTTCCTGTCAGATTAAAATGGTTGTGGATTTTGGTTTTGGTGTGGAGTCTCCAATGGGATAGTACCAGGCTTTTGGGTTTTTTAAATTTTTTAAGCTGGCAGATGGATGCAGTGATTGCAGGCTTCTTTTGCCATCTTTTTTGCTGAGTTTCTTAAGGGGGAGGGGAAAGGTATGCTCAGTGGAAGAAGGAAGAAATGGATCAGTGACACTTAGGAGGCATTTCAGTTGCATAAACATAGGCGTGAGTTTCCATTTGAAATATCATAGCATAGCACCTGGCCTGCAGCTGCTTCTGCTCACGGGAGGGCTGTAGCTCTCCCATAGATCCTCTGTCATACTTGCTAGCCCTGTGTAGATGCCTTGGATACTTAAGGGCATCTCATGTGCCTCCTGGTGCATCAACTTAAGCACCAAGTTTAATAAAAAAAAAAAAAAATAGTTAGAGAAAGATAGAATATCCAAATCAACTTTGTAGTTCTTCCTGGTAAGAGTAAAAGTAAACTCCTGTAACACAGAGATTCTGCATGTAGAAGTTACACTGATGATTTTGCTTAGCTTGATTTTGAGAAATGCAAAATACCTTGCTTTGTCTGAATTGTGTTATCCTGTCTGTTTTGCTGTTCCCAGTCATGTGAGAGTTTATTTGCCACCACTTGAGTCAGGCACACCAACCACTTACTGCTCTAGAGCTTTGGAATTCCAGACTCCATTAATATTCAATGAAGTTTTCCGAATCCCTGTGCATTCGAGTGTTTTGAAATTAAAATCACTGCAGCTCTATATCTGTTCAGTTGACCATCAGCAGCAAGAAGAACTATTGGTAAGTGATCCTTTTTCTTAAAAGTCATGTGATATGGGAAACTAAAGGTACTTGAGGAATAATTTTTAAGATAAAAAAGAGAAAGTGAAGACTTAATTTTTCCATAAGAAGTGCTTGTAGTTACATGTTAATGTCTGTTCACATACAGAAGTATAGTTCTGTTAATAAAAAAGGTGGGATTTTTTAAAGTTGAAATGTGTGCATTTTAAATTACATAAAGTCTGCAAAATGGTTAGCAAAATTAGCAGAGGTTGAGATTTGGAGCATTTTAAAGAGTGTTGAAAGTACTGTTATCTGTACTGTCACGTTGCAGAGGCATGTTGAAAATTGATACAAGATTTACATTCCTTGCTATGGAATTCAGTAGATAAGGAGTTTTTATTTATGTAATGCATTTCTTAACCAGTGTCTGCTGTGGGGAAAGTTGAAAAATCTGCTGTTGCTAAATTTTGGTGCCAGAAGGAAAGCATTGTGTAAAAAATCAAAGTTCTCCCCAAAGGCTTCATCTCACAGATTTTAGACTACAGTGTGCTCAAGAATTCTGTTTCTGCATGGTGCTATAACACATGCATGATTAATCAGTATCATTAAAATAGTTTCCTAATAAAAAGACAACCAGTACAAACCCTTTGGTGCTCTATAACAGTAGGCAAATAACACTACTATTATATCAATCTTAACTTTGTTACAGGCAGTACATCTTAACTTGTGGTCCAGGCAGGTTTTGGTTACACTAGCCTTTCACTTTAAGCTGATTGACATCTCTGATGTAGTTGAATTCAAACAAAGGTAGCAAGTTCTTTTACATGTGCTCACTTCAGATGTGTGAAACATAGGGTTCATTTAGCTATTGTCAAGTGTGAATGTGCTTAAATAAATCTACCTTGGGCCTGATGTCCTGGCTGTTCTCAAGCAGGAGTGCTGCCATTTCAGTGAGGGGTTTGAATAGGTTAGTGAAATTTTTAGGAAGCCTGTCAAAGTGGTGAAGAGGTACAGGCATCTCTCTGTCATGCAGGACTATGGTTAAAAGTTGTTTATTTGAGCAAATCTGGTCAAGAATGCATGTTTGTTAGTCCACCTTAAAACTAGGAGGTGTCTAAACACTGGTCTTAACACTGACATAAGTGAATCCAAGGTCTTATCTACAATAGGAAGTTTTTGTCATTTTTGCACTACAATGTAATGCAAAGGAAAGCATTTCAAGAATGGTCTGGAAATACTGATGTAAATTGCTTTATACTGGTATGTCTGGGAAGCTAAATAGCTATTTCAGTGTGAAGCATCTTTCTGTTAACACTGGTACATCCATGATTAGAGCAGCTTTATTTTAACAGCTATTACTGAAATAACAAAAATTTGATAGGTCTTCAGGTTGTGTTGATAGGAATTTTTTCTCTTTCATAGTCATAGTGTAGTTTTGTCAGAAATACTTGTCTACAGTAGTTGTTGTTGTCAACTTTAGAGTGAGTTAAGAATGGTGCTTGAATAAAGAGAAACAATGTAGTGGCTTCTTAAGTTAGGTGCATTGAAGTATATATTTAGACATTAATGATTGTTGGCTTCTTTTGCTATAAAATGAAAATAAGAATATTCTCAGAGAAATCATTGGCTACCTCCTCAGTCAACAAGGCTTCTGTCTTTCCAAAATCTCTTCCACTAAGATTACAGGGGTTTTCTGTCTATTTAGTCATCCATATATTTGTGAATTTCTTGATGTAGTTTTTGATTACATTATGGCAGTTTAATGCTTTCCTAAATGTGGAAGCCAGGCTGGAATTTATCCTAAGTTATACAAATATTTGTAGATACCAGGGAATGGAGAAAAAAAAAAGAAATACTCTGGCAAATAGTTCTAAAATTCACTTACATAGAGAAGTAAACCTGCTAAGCTTGTGGAATGGTCTTTCTGTTCCCTCAAGCTTATACTCATGCGCCCTGCCTTGCTGAAAGATCTTTTTCTGTTTTCCTACAGCTTTCTGAAACTGTGCTTCCTTAAGTTGGCATATTTCTTCCCTAGTGGCCTCATCAATCATATATGAGGCCTGATAACACAACAGAATAAAAGTGTCTCTTGGAAGAGAAGCTATTAGTATTTGATTAAGTGGGAGGGTTACATTATAAATCAAATACTCTTTACATGATAAGATGTCTCTTCTACAGTTTATTGTGGTCAATGCTTTTTTTTGTTTGCAGGGCATTGCTCAGATAAACCTGAGTGATGCAGAGAGTTCTGGTGAGATGCAGCTTCACTGGCATAGTGTTCAGATCTTCACTGGTTCAGAGCCCCAGAGAGCAAAGAGCAAAAACCAGTGTGAAGAAAGTATTCCCCGGTCGTCTGGAAATGTAACTACAGTTAAAACAGTATGGCTTTGATACAGTGATTCATTTACTTTATTTGATCTGCTGGGTGGGTGGGGGGGTTGTGATCTTGTCTTGGGTGCAGTTTGGTTTTGAGGTGCACAGAAAGTGATACCTTAGTTTAGCTCTTATGGCAAGAGCTAGATTTTAAAAGAGTAAGTAAGGCTAGCTCATGTCTGGACAGCTGCTTGCAGTAGTACTCTCTCTATATTTCTGTGCACACTTCCTAGGCCAACTAACTAAAATTCATTAAAAATTTCTGCCACTGCACTACAAGAGTTTGTCAAGAAATGCAAAATTTCCATCCTTGGAGGTTTTTTCGGCCTTGGTCAACCTGATGTAGCTATGAAGCTGTCCCTGCCTTGAGCAGCACATCAGGCTAAGTGACCTCCAGAGGTCCCTTCTGACCTAACTTGCTGGATGATGGTCCACAGTGAGATAAAGTCTGCCTGGTTTCTGCGAGAAGTTACATTCATGGAAGGAGCACCACATACTTTTTGATCATTAAGATTCAGGACAGATGTTTGATAGGGTTTTTTTTAAGGAACATGCAATGGCTATCTCTTTGTTTTGTTTTCTCTGTGTAATGTACATTAAATATCTTGACTTATTCGAACAGTTTTGTTTAAAGTCTAGTTTACCTTTCAGGATGCAGTGACAGCTCTGTTAGCTAGGACCACCGCCCAGCTGGAAGCAGTTGAGAGAGAGTTGGCAGAAGAGAGAGTAAAACTGGAGTATACAGAGGAGGAAATCTTGGAGATGGAAAGAAAGGAAGATCAGGCAGAAGCCATTTCAGAAAGGTAAAAATAGTTATTTAACTACTTCATCAAACACCTTACTTACACTGTGGGTATAGTCTGAAATACAGCAGGTCCTTATTCTGAGATCTGCTACTTGTTAGTGTAACAAGTATAACAATTCTGTTACTGTGTGATGATGCATAAACAGGAGAAAAACTTATTTTGAATAGCTGGCTGAGTTTAGAGGGCTTGGAATTTAGGGAGTTGGAAAACAACGAAGCAGAAATTTCACTAGGGAGGCAACTGTAATGGTTTTGCAAAGGCACTGTGCTAAAACCAATAGAATTTGTAGTGACATGGGGAAATGTCAAACAGATAAGTGTTGCAATGCTTATGGAATGAATATGCAACATAGCTCTTAGTAGTTCAGTGTTCATTACAATGCTATTTTAATCATTAATCATTAATGATAATCATTAATAATAATCCCAGTTGGTGACATGAGTTGTGTTATTGATTTTGTTAACTGCTTTCTTATTATTGTTAATAAAGACCAGAACATAAGCTTTAAGAAAATGTGGGAAGGTGGTTTTTGGGTTTTTTTCATCTTGAAATGTATTTGCTTTGCATCAGCAGAAATGCAAGCAGGATATGTTTGTCCCTTTGAAAATCTGTCTTTTTATTGATGAAATAATACTCTAAAATGCTGAAGTGACCTGGGTAATGAAATAAAAGGTGATGCATAATTGCGTGGGGTTTCTTTTAATACCTACAAAATTCTTGTGATGTTCTGACTTCAGGAGTTGGCAAGCAGAATCTGTTGACAGTGGCTGCAGTAATTGCACCCAGACTAGCCCTCCTTATCCAGAAACGTTTTGCGGGGATTCATTAGCTGGACAAATGTTCACAACACAAGCAGGCCAGTACAGTGCTGGAAACATGCAGCCTCCACCGCTAAAGGTAATGAAAAGACACTGCAGTAGGGAAACTGCTATGCTGCCTGCCACACACACAATGTGTTACTGGTGCTCCTTGAGTTGGAGTCCAAATTGATCAGGAGAGGGAAGAATCAGAAATGACACTAACAACCCTGTACTGAGCACTCCCTTTATGACAGCAGTATGCCTCTAGAGTGTTAGAAATGTCCTTGGTAGGGCTAGGCTAGGGTCTTTTGTTGGCTTACTAGTTATTTCTGGACAGAATTGGTTCTTGGACAGAATTGGTTCTTTATATCAAAAAGCAAGCTATTTTTTAATGTGACCTTTGTCTTATCTCTAAATATGCACTCATATCAAGGTCTGTGTTGACCTGAAATTGTAACACAAAAGATCATTATCAAATTCCAGTGTCCTTAGAAATAAGAATTTTTGAAGGAGTTGTGAAGAAAGAAGCTTAACGTTTTATAACTGGCATTGCTGTTTCATTGTAACATGAATACAGCTGAAATTTTCCAAACAATTATGCTGAAACTGATGCGTTTAAAGTCTTTTGTGTTCAAAGATATGAGACATTGAAAGTAATCCAGAACAAGCTGAAATCAGCACAATTCCACTGAAGTAGAGGAACATAAACTGTTTGTGTTGCCTTTAGGGAAGATCAGCCTTCCTACTTCCTAACTGAGTGAGTTATCTTCAGGTTTCGAAGCTTTGCTAGAGTAGCATATGTTTTCTACATTTCTCATACTTTGGTGTCCTTTATCGTTTCAACAGTCTTTCAATTTCCTTTTGATGAGTTTCTTCTCTTGATGTGACTTCCTCCAGTTTTAAGGTGGTTGCTTGCTTCAGAGTCACCTTGCTTATTGAAGGTGACTCAGTTTTCTTCTCTATTTGAGGCTGGAGATCAGGTAGTAGCTTGTTTAATGCCTGGTTGCCAATGCCAAATGCAGTCCTTCTGCTCTGCAGCTATGATTTACATTATAACTGCATCTCATAATTGTTACTGTTCCAGAAAAGGCTTCTGAAGGGTAATCTTATAATTTTAAGTGACCCAGTTTTAGAACTTTTTAAATGAGGTGATTCATCCTCTGATCTCAGTGCTCATTAAAACTTGAACCTCTCTAGCAGGGCAAATTGTTTACTTTTGACATTGTTGAAATATCTGATTTTTTTTCTGGTAAGAGAGAAAATAAGGAAAACAAAAAAAATTTTCCTTCATTGAAATTTTAGGTGGATAAGGAAACTAACACTGAAGATCTGTTTCCTGAAGAAGTTGCTATTCTTCCAAAAGAGAGAACTAGCCGCAGGCCACGGGGTTCTGCTTTTGTTCGCAGCAGCACTATTGTTCGTTCCCAGACCTTCTCGCCTGGAGCACGAAGTCAATATGTCTGCAGAGTGAGTAAGGCTTAAAAAGAAGGGTGGAAGGGACCTCCACACAAGTATTTTGTCCATTTTTGACAATGCTTTCTTAAGATTTTATTATAAGAAGCATATGCTACTTTTTAATACTAGTGAATAATCTTTCATTGAATTTAAACATTGCAGCGGGGAGGAGGTCCCCTGGTTCTTTTTAAGAGTTTAAATCTGAATTTATTTCATTTAAAATTAAAGAATCTATGACAAATTAGATACTAAGCTCTTTTCCCTGGCAACCTTAGATGTTAAATGTGGGTGACTGATTTTACAGAGGTTCAGTGCTCTCTGTTGAGGTGTGTGAACAGTCAGCTAAGAAGCCACATACAACTTTCAGCCACCTAAAAGTTTAGGAAAGGGAGACTGAATGCATAATCTTAGGTTTATGCATAAATATTCTTATGACTCTTGGTTGTTGTCATGTTACAGGATGCCTGTTGCAGTGGGACCTAGGATTCCTAGGTATACTGGTGCAATTAATTGAGGATCAGCACAGCAGTTTTCACGCTCACTTTAGCTGATTGCTGTGTACAGTGAGCAGCTGGCTCAGTATATTGCAGTAAAACACCCTCACACACCAGAACAAAGATAGTGCAAAAAGAAGTTGATTATTAAGCACCCTCATTTAATCTGCATTTACTTAAAATCAGAGGGAGGGAAAAAAGCAGACTTTAAAACATATTGTTTATGCCTGTCACAGGAAATGCTTTAGGAAGAAATATTGTTGTTTTAACTCTCTTCTTGCCCCTTTCTTTGGGTGACATTCTCTTGACTATTTAGAATAGAATTGCTTGATGAAACGTAGCTGTAAAACACTGATGGGTTTGCAGTTTCCTTAAATTATTGTGACTATACAGTATGAGCAATACTTTATATAGGACTTTATAAATAACTAAAGCTGACAAAAATCAGTTCCTTAAAACAAGACAGTTTCAGTGCATTTTTAAAAACATGTCTCAGAAGCAAAAGAAAAAGCAGTCCAGATTTCTTCATGTAGACAACCTTGTAAGCATCCTGTATTTTCAATATTCTGTGTTTTGAATATCTCTTCTACTCAGCTGTATCGCAGTGACAGTGACAGCTCAACCCTGCCAAGGAAGTCCCCTTTTGTCCGGAACACGTTGGAGAGACGTACTCTACGGTATAAGCAGGTACACCTAGGGAACTGATTTTGCCTTTTCACTACTTTTATACCTAAGCTTTAGATGTTTACATGTTCATCCTGATGATTTTAGGAAATATATAAGGCTTTGTAATGTACTTAGGGAGGGGGATGTGTTTGGGACTGGTTTGGGTTTTTTAAGCTAAAAGGTAGACATTGAGAAGTGAACTATAGTTGTGAACAATTATTGAGGAGGGGAAAAAAGTGTGACAAAAATTAGTTTAACAGGGACTGAATTTGTATTGATGTAAACTTTCTTAAATCTTTGGAATCCAGTTTACAGTGCAGGGTGCAGACCAGAGAAGTGTGTGTGAATGTGACAGTAAAACATCCAGCTTCCCTCTATGCAGCCTAGCAAAGTATAGTATTTGAGGCCCAAGTAGTCAGGAATAAATAGGTTAAACTCTCCTCTCTTCTTTCCTGTACCACCCCACACACTGCAGAACAAGTGGGCAGAGGAGGGCAGGTAAACCATTAATGTCTTCTATATAAATTGCCTTCAGTTTTGCCTGGCCAGCAGAAGTTAATTTCATGCTGGTGTAGGCAAGTAGACAGCCATGCCTTCCATTTTGATTCAGAATGTATCGTAAAACCAGTACTGAATAAAACCTTTTAAGGGGAATCTTGCTCAGTACAGTATTTTCCAATGTCATGACTGCATTAGGAGTTTTTCATATTGCATCCGTTATTATCATCATAACATGAAAGTTTAGTCCATAAACTTAAAATTAGTTAAATATTAACAAACCAGAAAGAGATGCTGTAAAGGAGGCAGCAGAAAACATTAACTGAAAAAGTTTATGCACAGTACAGAAAACCCCTACAGCTAGTTAGCCTTTTACTGAGATAAAAAACAATCTCTCCAAAACTTTGTGTTGAGAAAGACTTTGTGTATGAAGCAAGTACAGAAAATACATGCTCTGCATATCTGATAGACCTGTATACCATGCTGAGAGTAATATATTGTGCATTTTATTTGAATCCTAATAACTCAGCAGTCCTGCAGATCGTCTTTGGCTGAGCTTATGGCAAGGACGTCCTTAGACCTGGAGCTGGATCTCCAGGCATCCAGAACTAGACAGAGGCAGCTGAACGAGGAGATATGTGTTTTAAGAGAGTTGAGACAGCGTCTGGAAGATGCCCAACTCAGAGGGCAGACAGATTTACCCCACTGGGTCCTTCGGGATGAACGATTCCGAAACTTGTTGAAGGAAGCAGAAAGGCAGGTATGGTAACATCAGATGAGCACTCACCACGTTCAGAAACTTCTGGTTTCAAAAGTTCTTGATTGTGACAAGATACTAAAGAGCTGTTTTTACAGAATTTCAAACAATAAATGTTTTAAGCATTATATTCTTGTTTTCAGACCAGACAAACCAAATTTGAACATCACCAAGAGCAAGCAGCTGAAAAGATGCTGAAGAAAGCATCAAAAGAAATATACCAGTTGCGTGGGCAAAATCAGAAGGAGCCTGTTCAGGTGCAGACTTTTAGGTAAGTGATAGTGTGTACTGAAATATCGAAGCAAGAGTTCATGAGATTGGTTAGAGCTCTCTCAAGCATTTAGTTTAAATTCTGTGTGTCTTCTGTATAGTTAGCAATTTTTAACTGTATGTTGATTTGGACACAGGGGTTTCATTTGAATTATTGGTAGTGCCAAGAGCCAAAGCTAAGGTAAACTGAAATGTGTGAAATTTAAAAAAAATAGAAAAAGTCTTCAAGTGCAAACACAGCTTAGGTGACTCTTTCAACTTAGACTAGTCACTATTAAGTTTTAAGTGACTTGTCAGCTCTTCAGTGAAAGCCTGTGGACATAAATAATCTGTTCAGTGTAATACATATACATAACTAATAACACACTGTCCCTAAAAATTACTCAGTAATATTCCAGCTTTTTCTCAAGAAGCCTTTCTTTAGACCTTTTTTCCTATTTCGTCTGTGTTCACGTCCTCTCTTAGCTTTATTGTTTTTCTGACAGTTTATTTTGTGTATGAGTGCCATTGATAACCAATAAGCATTACACATGAAGGCTTTATTACTTCAGTATTAAAATTTTCATTCCTTTTATTAGGAGAGTAACAGACTAAGAAAATGTTAGTGCAGCATAGATGTGGAGGACACCTTAGCCACTGGTGTACTCCTTCATCTAATGTTTAGATTTTTTTTAGAGCTTCTTTGCAGTGTCTACTTAAGTGAAATAGAAAAGCTGCCTGGCCATTTGTTTTGGTCGGGCTGGGGGGGTTGTGGGTTTTTTGCTTGAATTGTATTGGAAAGGCCTTTCTCACAAAGGTGGGGAGGAAGTAAAAGGATTAGAAATTTTAGGGTTGTTTTTACATTTTATGTTTCTGGTAATGAGGAATTTTATACTTTGTCTACTGAGAAAGATACATCAAATTGAATAAAATGGCTTCTAGGAAGTGAAGAAAGAGCTCTCTTTTTAAATTCTTACCCTTTTTATGCACACATCTGTTTCTTATGAGGCTTCTTTACAATAGGTGCTGTTTGCTCAGTAAAGAAGCAGAAAGGTGACTACTGTGGGGGTTTTTTTTTAATTTTGCAGAAGGGGCTTGTGCGGAGCTCGTGTTGTGAAACTTTTACAGTCAGCTGTGACTGATGTTCTATCAGTTGTATAAAGCTGACACATAAATTGTCAAAAGTAGTAATTGTGTTCAGCAGAATGTTGCCAAAAGAATACAGTGAGGTATCATGTTTTTTCTGAGTTCAGTATGTAAGTAACAAATACTAAACACTAACCAGAGTCAAAGAGCCACGTTCTTGGCGAGGTGGGGGGTAAGGTAGACATATAGTTGATTGACTTCCATGTTATCTTGTTTTAATCACAGAGAGAAGATAGCTTTTTTTACAAGACCAAGGATTAACATACCTCCTCTGCCAGCTGATGATGTATGACATGTTGCATTGTACACATGAAGTATTTATCGCTTTTATTTTAATGAAGTTATTAGAGTAGCCCAGTTTCTTTTAAAAGAACAAATGTGCAAAAGCTAATATACATGTTTTGTAAAAAAGTAAAAAAGTAAAAAAAGTAAGCAAAACCATATATATAAATATATATACATATATATTTTATAATAGTGACTGCAACAAGGCTTGGTTTTTCCTTGTTGTGAAACTGACATCTCTGAAGACAACTTATTTTATAAAAGATCAACTATCCTGTTAAGAGCGTGTACAGTTTTTATGCTGTTTTATTTGACTTAAAGGCTGGAAGACAGAAACAAAGTGAGTTCAGGCAAATTCACTGTAGTGTAATTTATTTATAGTGCCTTTTTTCCTTGAAGGAAAATACCTACTTTAAGATGTATTTTAAGACTGAAATTTTGTTCTTCAGTATTTGTCATACAGTAGAATGCAACCATTGAGCTGGTTTTGTTTCTGATACCTGAAATGAAAATACTGTGTTCTAAAATTGTCACTTTTTTCAGCTTTATTATCTGTACCTTATTATGTACATTGTATCCTTTAGCACTGTCTGTGTTACAGCAAAATATTATCACCTGCAATGTGTTGAACATGGATTAGAAGTGATGTTAAACGTTGCAGAATTCATTTGCATGTTCTTACTGTGCACTAATAGATTGTTTTCATTTCGGTTGTGTCTAAACTATCTTTATATTCTTTACTAGATTCTCAGTTTAAACGGAGGAAGGAAAAGGGTGACAGGTCTTTGTTTTGCTGTTTAATGAAAAGGGAGTTAAAAGAGCTAGTGTGAGCTCTTAGTGTGAGCTAGCTGTGTGGAAAAACCATTAAAGGAATATAGTAATTTCTACAGTTTTGAAGATTCTGATCTGAGTCAGGAAGGTACATATGTGCTGATTTTGGAAAGCAGCTGCATTAAGTAGGGGTGTTTAAGTACATGTTCATCCTAAAGAATGTGCTTTGAGGTTACTGCATGCAAGTTCTGTTGAACAGTAACGCTTCCCAGGAGGAAAGTGTTAATTCTGGAAGGTATAGCTCACTTGGTTGCTAGTTGAACCAGCTAAAATCCAATAAGGAATAATTTTACTCATGACCATTTGTTTAATGAAAGACTGTCACCCTAAATTCCCGAGAATGCCAGTTTTGTGTCCTTGCATCCTGCAAGTATGTAAAAAATACTTCTTTACTAAGCTACTAAATAGCATTTCTCATATTTTTCTCATTATACATTACCTACAAAGAGAGGTGCCCAACACAAGACTGACTTTGCAAATTGCTGAAATCTCCTAGAAGGAAGATCATACTGTCTACAAATTAAAGGTCAAATTGATTCTAGATTTTTATGCCAGGAAATGAACAAGAACAGCCAAAACCTAAACAAACTTATCTGAACCAATCAGAATATTTTCAAATATTTTTTAAGTAATTGTTCCTCATGAGGTTCAAGTGCCTATACTCTCTTACCTTGTCAAAGATCAGGAAAACCTGAAAGTGAAACTGAATTGCTCTTACTTGTCCAAGCTGAAGCAAAAAAGTAGTGGGGGGAAAGAAGATTGTAAACCTAAATCATTAATCAATGAGGATGGTTAATGCAGACATTTAATTTTAAGGTAGTATTCCTAGTATGGCCTGTAATCATTACAGGCATCAAGTGATTCAATCCTATAGAAATACCTGAAATTAAGGTATACTTAGGATTTATCATGCTAACTATCCTGAAGTCATTTTTTGCCAGTAAGCTTTGGTGGGTGTATATTGGGTTCCTTGGGCTCAACTAGACATATTCAGAAACTATGCAGATAAAAAGCAACTCATGTAAGAAATTTTTACTGTTTGGGTATAAGTCTAGGGACAGCAAGCTTTTCAGTGCTCCTTACTTGAAAAAACACCAGTCAGTCAGAATTTCACGTCTCTTTCTTAGTGGAGGCCCTTACATAGTAGTGTTTATCACTATGATGCAGTGACACCAGAAGTACTTGCTGTGTACTAAGAACAGACAACGCTCTCTTCCCATGAGGGTGATCAGATACTGGAAGAGGTTGCCCAGAGAGGTGGAGCCCTCTGTTCATGGAGGGCTTGAGGACTTGACTGGACCAGCATTGAGCAGGGCTTGGGATAGGGAACTCCTTTGCACCCAGAATTGTTCTGTGACTGTATAGCAAAGCGGGAATGTCTGTCTGGTGTCTGTCTGTCCGGGCTTCAGTCGGTGTTTTAAAGTAGTGACTGCCGTGAGACGTCATCGGTGTATCTTGTGGATCTGTGATTCTGACTGCTGTAATGAGTTCTGTCTTGATGTGGTAATAAGTTACCATGTTCAGTATTCATCTCTCTTGTTTTTGTCACAGTTCTGTATAATTGTCATTTTTGTATTATTTGAAAGTATTTCTTCTACAAAATAAAATAATTTGCCATAAACAGAAATGGAGTTGTGTTATATGTCCAAGTATAAGACATCTTTTGGAAGTTTGTATTTGCCACATTAATGATGCTTTCATAAATATTTGTGTATTTTGAGTTGCATTGTCCTGTGGGTGAATGTAGTGAGTTTTCAAGTAAAAGTAAGACAAGAAATTTGTGAAATTTGAGATCCTAAGGAGGTTACACTAAAGACCTGATGGGGATGCAGAGTGTAAGAAATGGCAGGTATGTTCTCCCATGTGCTTATCACTTGTGATAAGCTGACAGCTGTTATCAGAGGATCATAGCTGTGTATTCTCAGAATTCATGGGTAGCTCCACTTAAAATATGCTGAACTGCCTTTTTTCCCTGACAGGTTTGTGCTTTGTAGATTTGTACTGGAAGTAAATTGACATTATTACTCATGACTAATTCCAAGGTGGAAGCCACTCAATACTGATAAACTTTTTTAGGCTGAACTTTGCTGCTGCTTTCACAAAGGAAATGTTAAACCTGCATAGTTAAAGAAAGGCCATTTCTTCATTTCTCTCTGCAACCCTAAGCTGCAGGAGCACAGGAAAAATTGTGGTATTGACATATGATTATGTCTCTGTCCAGTATTTGCAAGGTATTAAGGGTATGACAGAGTTTAGGTTATTTTTAAACGGTCTGCTAAAAATAGCCATTTGGAATAGCAACTGTGCCTGTCTCACTGACATCAGGATCACCAACAAAAGCTATAATGGGTATGTTGATACAGGTTTTCTGTTATAAGAATGAGGTCTTACGTGTATTTCTTGCTGCAGTTACTGTCAGCACTTGGCAAGAATTAAAGGTAAGTGCTGTATAAAAAGAGAAAACTTTTTTTTCCCCAGGAATTGCATGAACTATGTATTTTGTTTTCAGTGGTTGTAAACTTGAAGGTGGAGTTTTTAGGGAAGAGGACATTTTACAGCTTGTTTTGACTCCAGCCTCCTTTTCAACTGTAGAGTCGTACATCTGTGAGAGGAGGAAAAAATTATTTACAGAGAGACTTGAGAAACTGCAGACTAGCAAAAGCAACAACAGTCTCTTCCAAAACATCATGTGAAGACTATTTTCTTTTTCCTGAGACCACTTAATTGACTCAGTATCATAGGAAGAAAATATCAAAGAGTAAACTTGATTTGTTTTTGGAATCTGTAAATGTCGAGTGATTTACTTTTGCTTTGGAAAAGCTCAGTGTTCTTTGAGTTAAAAGCTTCTTAGGACTTATTTTTGGCTTCTTATGATTTCTAATAATCTCTTAAATTTGTACATACATATCTAATAATAGGTAATTATAGGCCTGGGGCTGTTATTGTGGCATAATCAAATCTTTTCTCTAAAGGCATGCTTCTCGCTCAAGAAAGATGTGAAAATTTCAGGAGAGGCAAGCGAAGTGTTCACATTTTATAGCAGAATCCAAAATCTTGGCTTCTGTATAAGGACTCCATGTCAGAAGTAAGAAGTACAGGCACTTTCTTTGGTTTATAGGCAGGATTCGGAGTTGTTCAGCCATTCTGACAAGAGGTGTTGTACACTGTGTATCAGCTGGTGTGCTTTGGGCCAGGCTGCCTGCTTAGCAACATCCCTAAGGACCTGCCCAAACACACTGGGACAACTGCGTTCCTTAGCCTTTGGGTGGAAGTGCACCTTCCCATGGATGTTTTCATGGGTGTTTGTGCAGGGTCTCTCTCTGCCTAGCTGTTACATCCTCTTGGTAGTACAAAGCACATCTCTGGATACCCTCCAGGTTAAAACCCATCTGCACAACAAACAAACAAAGCAAACCTCCAACCCCCCCAAGAACTGTTCTGAGATGTAATACTCAGTTAACCAAAATGTGAAAGTCAGGATAATTGTTGTGTGGGTTTGCTGATTTTTGTTTGTTTGATTTGGTTGATTTTGTTTTGCTTTTTCTTTGTTTTTTATGGGAAAGCAGGCTGACATATAGGAGAGTCTTTCAAGCAGTTACCGTTATACTGAAGAAAAGGCAGAAAGCTGCAAGTGGAGGGATTGCTGAATGGATGTATGGATGGTGGGGGGAATTGGCAGCAGGGATGAGAGCTTTGAGGTAAGCTTGCAAAGCTTAAAGGTGACAGAAGATGGAGGGAAGTCAGTCTGGATAAGCTTGAAGTGGAGCACCAGGAAAAGAAAAAATGCAAGAGTTGTTGGAATTGTGGTTTGTCTCTTTTCCAAGCTGCTGTGATTATCTGTTTCACAAAGGTGAAAGAAAATATGACACCTAGGTGTTGCTGCAGAGTCAACAAAAATACTTCTTGGTGTGCAAACAGCATACTTACTGTGCTTTTTCCTGTGATTGTTATTGCTGTTGCCAGAAAGAATTCACAAACACTTCTAAAAATACTTAGCTCAGGTTAAAGGAGAAAAAAAAGCAGAACATGTTCTAATGGTGACTGAATAGGTAGGGCAGGGTAAAGAGGCTTGCA
Source organism: Galbula dea (assembly GCA_013399015.1). Classification (NCBI taxonomy): domain Eukaryota; kingdom Metazoa; phylum Chordata; class Aves; order Piciformes; family Galbulidae; genus Galbula; species Galbula dea. The sequence goes on along the minus strand of VWZX01004809.1, from coordinate 1,122,057 downwards.
GTTTAATCCTGCAGGATTATAGACTAGTCTGTCTCCCTCTGGCCCTGTCTCCTATCAGATATCTTATAGAGGGAGGATGCAGTCACATGATTGTAACTGCTTCCTCCCGATGACATCACTGCTTTTGCAGCCATACCACCCAGGAAAGGATGCTATTAAAATCTTTGGGACTGGGCTAAATGATGTTACATTGCAGGTAAGCGACATAATTCTTGGGGAAGCATTGAATTGCCAGTCACTGTCGTGCTGCTGACCTACAGCTCCGGCTCTGTCAGGCAGAGTTGCTGCTGGAAAACAAAGCGGCAGGGTTCATCTGCGAGCAGAGGGTTGGCAGGTGCAGTGGCTGCCTGCTGGCTCTTCGCTCATCTCCCGGCTGACATCTCCAGCAGGAATGCTGCCAGATGGAGCTTTAAAGCTGAAGAAGGGCCTTTGTCCCTCTGTTTTGCTATGGCTCCTTCGGGTGGCTGCTGCATTCGGTATTTATGCAAGCAGCCATCATCATCTAGTCATGTGGAGGGGAGGGCAGCAGTGCTGTTTTGCTTGCATTGCCTGCTTTTTGGTTTTTTTTCCTGGATGCCTAAAGGAGGTTGCTGTTGTACAGAGAGATGTGTCTAAGCTTATAAAAGAATGAAGCTTTACTTGCTTAGGGGATTAGAAGATGTATTTTGGGAAAGAGGCTTTTCCTTTATTGTTAATTTTTGCAGTTGTGGTTTGAAAGTACCTAGTTCTGCAGGTTTTCTTCATGATTTGCTGTAGTGTAAGGTAAGTTTTGCTTGTCATCCAATATGAGCATGAAGAATTCTTTTCTAGAACCAATATATGAAGTGACAAGCAGATTTTGACATACACAAAATGTCAGTCACCAAAAGGGTGAAAAATCCATGGTAATCTGCTTCTTTAGACTGTTGATATTTATATAAGCAAAGTCCAGAGTCTGTTTTCTTTTCCTGGCATGGTAGTTTGTTTATGCAGTCTATACAAATATATGAAGACATGTTTGTGGAGGAAAAAATGGTGACTGTTCTGCAGTGGTTTTCTTCTGTATTGCTTTTAAAATATATTTTAAAAAATATTTCATTACTTGCTTAAATTATTCTAATACAAGTGTTAGACTGCAAGAAGCTGAATTAAGTTTACACTAGTCAGAAAAATTATTTTTTTTGTCTTTTAAAAGAATTTTGATAAATAATTCTGCGCCTTTGCCAGAGAACAGAGGATGACTCAACTGCAGCTTCATCAGGCAGAGGGTCAGGTGACTTTTCACTCCTAGTCTGCAGGAAGTTTTCTTATTCTTGAAAATCCTGTTCTTTTTTTAAGTAAATTTTTCCCACTGTTGGAAAAATCTGGCAAGCCTAGGGTCTCTGTATCACAGGGGAGATTTTGGATCTCCTGTGTTGAAGTAGGTTGTATATCCTAGTGAAAAATGATTTCTGATTTCCAGTGATCAGGTATGCAGTAATGTCAGGATCAGAAAATAAAGGGGGGAAAAAGTGTATAATCAGTTACTGAATTGAAATAAGGAAGGACAATAGTTCTTCAAAACTGAAAACTAGATTTAATTATTTTTTTTCTCCCACAGAATCTCTGTGGTTTTTTTCCAAGGCTGAGCATCAGAAGTACTAGAAACACAAACTTGTCACAGTGTGAAGTGGTAGGTGGGGTGAGTGGGTTACATCTTGACAGCTCCGGTGCTGGTTTTCCTTCTGAAGTCAAGGCTGAGTCAGTTCTCTCCAGCACTGACCATAGGTCAAGCCCTGCGGTTGCTGGTGAGATGCTCTGAGACTCAGCTCTTTGCCCACACAACATACACAGCAAGGCTGCCACACGTGGGTTTTACAAGCACAATGAGCTTCCCTCCCACCCCAGATCATATTTGAAAGCCCTGTGGAAATACATGCAGGGTGGTGGTTCTTCTGGTCTCCTAATTTGAGTCAGGCATCTTTTGTGCAACAAAAGCAAGGTGCCAGCCTTAAATGTATACTGGGGCAACTCAGAAATTGAGGACTTAGGTCTTTTAATAGTTATTTAGTATAAAAGGGTGATTCTGGAAGCATCCCCAGCTGGAGGGCTCTTTATCTGTCAGCACCAAGGTGCTGAGGTGTGGCTCCAGCACACAGCTGCATAGGTGTTTGGCCCCTGTATTCCTCAGTCTTCCTTGTAAAGGTAGTACCTTTTCAAAGGTAGTGGCTGGTGACTTATAAACAAGGACTGGAGGAGGAGAAGGGGATGGTGTTGGTGAGGAGTGTTTGCCCTGGGGCTGGATCATTCCCATCTGCTTGGAGTGAACAGGCTCTCCAGGGTGCCATAACTTCCCCAGTTGAGGAGCTGCTTCATCATGAAGCCATTGTTTGTTGAGCTGGAGGGAGAAGTGAGCAGGCTCATGACTGTAACCTAATCCTTGTTCAAGGCAAAGGACACTCCCACCCTACCACCTCACCCACGATTTAAGCTATGTCATGCATGTTGGTGATGAGTGTTGTGTCACGTGAGCCTCTCTCGGGTCTCACCTGCTTTTAGCTCAGCATGGTGCACAACCCTCAAACGGCAGCGGTAGCGCCCATAGGTACCAGTCCTTTTCCAACTTGCTTTTGCTATCAGGCTGCAGCAGGGTGTCCAAGGTATATGTGTGTGTATTGATTGTTAGTGAAATGGGATCAGGCTGTAGTAGGAGTTTTACTGGTCTGTGTGTGCGTGTGTGTGTGTCTGTGCATACACACACACCAGGTGCTGGGTTTTCTCAAGTTTCTTCATCTCTAGTCCAGCAGAACCAAAAAATCACAGTCAATCTTTAATGCCAAAAAGAGAAACTCTGGCAGGGTTATAGTAGGCTGCTATTTCAAAAAACTTTTAACATGTTGCTCTCAAGCATCACCTCAAGGAAAAGCTTTCCCCTTCTTGCAGGTGGGGGAACTTCCTCTTGGCAGTATGGGGTAACTCATCTGTAACTGCACAGCCCATCGGCACCAAATGCAGCAGTGCTCTACAAACATTGCCGTCCATCTGTGTGAAAATGACTCACAGCCTCCACTCAGATCATGAAAAGTGACATGGTAGAACAGATTAACAGCTTTGCTCGTGCAGGTCTATCAGCTCTGTTTCAAAATGAAGGCTTAAAAAGGTTTTCAGCAAGAGGTGTGTTTAATGCCATTGAACAAGCCATTTAAGGGGAGAGCTTTTTAGGAGTAACTATATACCAGGGCATTTCCCTTCTGACAGAGCAACTCTGTTCTCACTGAATATATTTACCTTTTTGGCTGTCCAATAACTGCTTTTTTTCCCCCCACCTTAATTCTGAGTGAGGAGACAAAGAGCAGCACTGGAAACCCAAACCTGGTGCTGCAAAACTCTTCTGTGTGTGGCATGAGGAAGAAAACTGTAGAACACCCCCAGCCCTTCAGCCCTGACTTGGAGCTCGGCAGCAGTAAAAACAGCTGCTCCAGGAGGGCAGTTCCCTCTCTTTTTCATGAGGAAGGGGACTAGAGAGAAATCAAGAATAGAAACTATACGTGCTGCTGCGCTGGTAACCTGATTTCCAGTCTGTCCTGCCTTCTGAAATTGAGTTTCTTACTCCAGAAGCTGAAGGCTTTCTGATCTTTATCTAATCAAATCTTGTCTCCTCCAAGAAGCAAAAACATGTGGGGTGGATGCAGGTCCACAGGGCTCATCTACCCAAGCTGATGGGCTGTTGGCAGAGGGACATCCTTTAATAGAGATGTTTCAGCTCAGTTTGAAAAATGCAGATGGATGTTCCAGAGCCAGCAATGCTTCTTTCCTGCTTTTCCCACAGCCTCGACATCTATGCTAACAATTAAATGTATTGGATAGGCCTTTAAAGCCTGCTGGAATCAGAGATGTGACTTTAGCGCTTTTTTATATGGAGCAGATTTTGAGTTGTGAGTGCAAAACATTCCACTTGGAGTTTGTGAGGAAAGATCTGGGATTCCTTTTTTCCTCCTTCACTTTCTGACATAACTCAGCCACTGAACTAATTTTGCTCAGACTTCCCAAGAAAACTCTATCAAGACACATGGTATTTTGTACCGAAAGGAGAGTTGTCCCAGGAAGTGGTTTGGAGGAATCCTCCAGGGTCAGGTTCACCCCTTGGAGGAAGAGAAATGTGATGGCCTAGGGGCTTCCCAGGACTAGAAAAGCAGAAGAGGGAGTCAGGCTGATGGTGAAGGGTCAGAAAGCCCTGGTGCTTGGTTATCAGCTCCTGGTGTGCCACATGTGCCCCCATGACTCCCTTTACGTACACTGCCAACCAGGCCTGTTGTCTCTGCTGTGAGGTACCCTGCTCGCTCCATGAGCATGTGTAGTGGTTGAGAAGGAGCAATCAGAGGCTGTGGTTTGGTCTGGAGGAGGCTTTTGTGCCTTGATTTTCTGCCATTTATCCAAAAAGTTCCCTTCTGCCTTCCCTTTCTCTCCCAGGCCCTCTCCCCTGTGATCTGGTGCCCTGTGTTTTTGGAGCTCTGCTGTGGCTTCATAATTTTTTCCGTAGAGGTTACTCAGGGTAAAGCTGCACATCAAAGATGTGACTGTATTTAGCTTGCCCACACTATCATAGCAGGAAACTCCTTAATTAGTGGTGGTGGGGCCATACAATAAAATGCTGCTGTATTTTACAGTGATGTTTCTGACACTGCAGCCTGACTGCATTTGTGTGGCAGGACACTAAGGGTTTGCAGTGCTGTTTACCCGAATATGGAGGCTGCGCAATTGGTCCTTGAATTGTAGGAAAAGCATTTGCCAATTTTAATATTCTGTCTTTCCTCTGTGTTTTCCCAATTTAACTCTTGTTTGCTTTACATATGCCATATTATATTTCCAAGGCAGGCCTGTAACTAGGTTCAGCATTTTCTTACTTTTCCAGGTCCCTGAGCCTTTCTCTGATCCAGAGCCATTTTAATGTTCTTCAAACACTATTGTTAAGACAGGAGGTCAATAAATCAATTGACTTGTTCAGTCTGAGGCTTCTGAGGTAAATTGTCTTAAATTGCCCATGGATAATTTTCAACCTGCAGAAAACCACTTGTATAACTCACTGGTGATTCAGCCTGCTTGCTTTTGTTAAGACATCTTCCTTGTAAAATCAGTACCTAACAGTGTCTTGCTTCTTGTTTAGAAGAGTGTTTCATAACCATTTACCTGCCTCCGATATCCTGTAGGGTGCTGTGTCAGATCACCATTTCTAGATTACTGCCTTCTACGTGGTGAATGGTGGAAGGAGAATTAATCCATTCCCACCCTTGGCCTTCTTGGCTCTGGGCTAAACAGGTCTCATTCTCCAGCCCCTCCCCAAAAGTCATATGCTCCTAATCATCTACCTTTACTTCTCATTCATGTCTTTCAAGTAGACCCTTGCTGACTTCCTGAGCTATGAGGCCCATTTTCTCTCTTTAGCTGGTACTGTAGACCTGTGGTGTAACTATGCTCAGCTCTAGGATCTTTTCGCCTTAGCCTTATCCTCTTACAGCTCTTTCTGAATGCTGGCTTCTTCAGCTCAGTCTGTGGGCAGCACTGACCTCCTATTTGCCTGGATTCAGGGCCTCAGGGGAGAGTGCTCTGCGTTCATCTCTGCAACTAGAGACATCCCTTGGGACTAGGGGTTGATGGATGTTGGCAGAGCACCCAGCTCTCATGACAAAGTGCCTTTGCTCAAGAGATCACATAGAGCTGTTAACGTCCATGAGACTGGGGCAATATTCTTGGTTGGTTTGAGAATATGGTACTAGGAGCACTCAATACAAGTACTAAGGGCCTAGAGAGTGGCAAATCATATGTCAGCATGAAAGGATCTTGTGATGATCAACAGTTAGCAAACCAGTAAGACTCCATTATTCATTACTGGGTACTATGGAAAATAAATCCCAGGGGTTTTCCCAGCCTGTCACATCATGCCATTAGAAGCATGGCATATGACCAACCATTCAGATCAGCAATGTGCTCAACTCTGATGGAGTCAAGATTGAAACAACCATGAATCACTTAAAAGCCTTGTTTCAGGATTAGGATCTCCCCTGTTTTATCATTGTATGTATATTCCTAACAAAGCATAGAAAAGTTCTGAGACACATTGTGTTCTGCTTTTGTGTGTCAGCTAACTCATGCCACTTTTGGAAGAGATGGAACAGATGATGCTTTGGATGCCCTGGAATCCAAACAAATGTGAATTGAGGAACTTGCAATATTGGCCTTTAAATTTCTGCTTTCCTCCCCCAACACTTTGCCAGGTTCACTTCTTCCTTATGCTACAGCAGAAGATTCATTGGCGAGAGGTATGCTTTGCTGCCTGCACACTTACGTTTCATGTGGCAACCCCCCCATCACTGGTGTCTTCAAGGAAAACAGCATAAAGATGAAAGCATGTAGATGAGCATTCTTCTCCTAGAAACATCTGAAGTGTTGGAGTAATTCAGTAACTGTGATCTGTTGAAAGTAACTTGAAACTTGTTGGAATTGCATTAAAAACTGTACTGCCTGCCTCGGTGCAACGTGTCCAATTAAAACAGAAAACAGGATGAGGAGAATGTAGCATGGAACTAGCATGTCTAGTAGCAATAGGCCAGAGCCAAGATTTTTCCTTTGATGATTGTTCAGCTAGTTGATTCCCATTGGTATACTTTTCAGCTTCTTTGAACCATGGGATGTTTTGGTCTGTACTTGCCATGTCAAATACATTTCAAGTCCAATCAGCCAGTCAATATAATATCAAGAGTGTCAGTTCACCCTAGAGCTCTCCAAGCTCTTCTTTGTACATTTGCACTTTCGGTCAGCATTTCCATTGTAAATGTAATTTATCCAGCTTCTGTAAAACTTAGCTCCAAGCTGTAGTGTACCATACAGCTGGTCCCAATCACATAAGACTTAGAATCACAAAGGGACAAGATACATAAGTCAGTTACTCAGCAAGGTACACCACCTTTCAGTGTATATAATCTCTGTCAGTGTCTCTGAATCTCTTAGATGCTCAGGTGTTTGGAGTGGTTATGAGCTGCATTTGTTACTAATTTTGCATGTAATGGTACTGCAATATTTTCTTTTGAATTGGCAGTGCCAGACTCATTTGATGAGATGTGGATGTTTACCTCTGACAAATCTTTGTAATCAATAAACAGAAATTAGCACTTCTGGGAAACAGTCTGTTTCATTCTAATGAAAATATCTAAAATACGTCAGATAACTTGCATCTGAATAGGTTTTACATCCTCTCATCAGCAATGAAAGAGTCTAGATTGGTGTCCAGAATCTCCTGCAGATTCCTCATCCTAGACAAGACAGCTCGCACCATGAATGCTCATACTTTTGCCATTGCCAGAGTGGATCGCTGCAATACACCTGTCAACAATTCAAGTTTGAATGAGATTAATTTGCCTTTAGTCTGTGTATTAAATTAATATATCTATAAGTGAATTATTTGTGTAGGGCTCCAGTTCTGCTGGCAGCATCTCTGCAAGCATCTCTACAAGGGCAAGTTAGGTTATCCTGAAAAAAAACTTTGGAGATTATTTCAGATGTCGAAGTAAGGTGAGATAAATAAATGCAAAATAAAGAGAAAGTAAGTAATACTTAGGGTGCTTAATGCTAGGACATAAAATGGGGACTCTGTAGTACTCAGTTCAAAAGTGTTGTAGTTAAGTTTTATTTAATAAATTGAATTTTACATAAAATGATGCCACATCTCTGCTTTCAAAAGCTTAGTACCTGAAGTGAACTTTGAGTCTGGGAATCATCCAGCTAGCTGCAATTTCCAGATATTGGTATGCTACCTAGAGTTCCAAGTTTGTTTCTTTTCTTAGTCTACCATGGTCTTGTGGTCTCTAGCACATTCTTCTCTCCCTGGATGTGTTGTGTAGCACGTATTTTTGGGGTAGATTCAGGCTGAGATTGTAATTGTCCTACATACTTGTGGTCTGGCCTGGTATTATCCATCACAATACTATCATGTGTTAGGCATTGACAGCATACTTAAAAAGCTATTTTTTATGTGATATAACTAGCATGTTGGGTAGTTTTCTTGTAGCATTAAGGAAGACTTGCCAACACTTTCAGCACAAGAGTTCCCAGAAGTTTGTTTATGTAGTGAGGGAACTGCCTCGTGCAGGCAAGCCCCCTCTGAGCTGCGTGTTCTCTTCAGCTCCTTCTTCGCTCTATGGGAAGAGTAGGATGAAGTAAACAATCTGCAAAAGATCACAGTGTTACACAGTATGGTCTAATCTCTTCACCTTATTTCAGCTTCCCGTTCCAGTCCTTGGTCATGCTTTGGAAGACACTGAACTCAAGGTCCACTTGTGACTTCAGCTCCCTGGTGTCAGCCATTGCATCCCATCTTCAGACTCTCATTTCCCTTAGCAAATGTAGGAGTGTGCTCTCATCTGTTTGGCAAAGTAATACTATTCTCAATATCACTCCTCTTAACTGCTGGTTTTAAAACCTTCTCAATCCTGTGGCAGCTTTTTTTTTTTTTGCTCAGCAGAACCTGCAGGACACCTCCTCTGCGTTTGGTTTCCTTCCCTAGGCTGCAACTCCCTTGCTTGATTCTCTTTCAGACAAACATGCCATGGTGCTTAGAGATTACTTGATTTCCACACTTAAAAGGGCTTCTCTAAGCATTATAATGGTGACCTGCTGGTCTCCTGTAAGATAATGCTTTTCTCAGCTGCTTGGGCTGAGCACATTGTCTGTGTTGTCCAAAGAAGTCCTATGCGGTGGAGTACAAAGAGCAGGCTCTGACAAAGCTGAGTATTCATACTTGTTCCACCCCTAAAGTCCCCACCAGGGCAAAAAATGTTAAATGAAGAGGTTTCAAGTAAAACAGTTAAAAATAAGAGGAGGGGGGGAAAGGCAGTAAATAAAGGGTGCCAAGCAGAGTATATGGACAGCTGAATAAAAGCTTATCTGCCACATTTTTGCCTGATCCAATTGCAGAATTGGGAAACTTCCTCACAGACTCAAAGATCCAAATTCTTTATTCATTAAATACATGTTTCTGTATTTGATGGAGGAAAGTTGGGTAGAGGTTGTTGGTGCTGTCATAACCTCATCAGTGACGTGCAAAACTTACTTTGTGTCTGTCGAGGAGCTACAGACTCTGCAGGGTTAGTTCTCTAAACCCCCTAATGTCTGTATCTGTGTCCATTTTTTTAATGTGTTTTCATGTTTGGTTTTTTTTTTCCTTGTAACCCATTTTTAGCTGGTTTGGTTTGGTTTTTTAGGCCTGCCATTTCAGGTTACAAACCTTAGGTATTCTCTGGAAGACCCCATTTCTCAGGCATCAGTTTTACGACAGATGGCATTAACTGCTCTTTGAAGCAATGTTTTCAGTGATGTAGAAGCACATGGCCACCTCCTCCACCCACCCTGGCCCAGGACCCTCCTGCCTAGCTGCTGGAGCCCAGCCTGTGGCCCCAGGCCCCTGCCCATGCTGCTGGATATAGCTGCCACTTCCCATGTGGAGGTTCAACCAGTAGCAAAGCTGAGCATGTATCCCAAAGGCACACACATGGTTAATAGATCTTCAGTTAGTGTGAGTGGTAAAACTTGCGTGTTATTATGGTCTTCCTTTGTTTTGTCAAGTCTCTGTCTCTATGTATTTTGTTTCCATTTTCCCCTCTTTTTCCATAGTTTCCCAATGGACAAGGTCCTTGAACAGACAACCACACTGGAATTCTCACACTCCTACATGCCCTCTTCAGTGAGTGTGACTGACCAGGTTTGATTCCCACCTCCCTCATCATTTGCATCTGGGTTGTGGCCTTGCATGTTCTTGTTCAGACTTCCTCCTTTGCTTGTCCCTTGTTGCATTGAAAAAGGTCCTTGACCAGATAACTTCAAAGGAGCATGCACTCTCCTGCCACACACCCTTACACACATCTTTCTCTGTCTCTGGAGGCAGCCTAGGTGGTTTTTACAGTCCAGACACCAAACTTTCATATGGCTGAAGTTAAGTTGGAGAAATCCAACCCTGTGTGCCTAAACTACTTCACTTAATAGATTCTCATGCTTCTAAAGGATCCTTTCATGGGGAATGATGTCAGCAATTTCTGGAGCTTGTCATGTTAGTGGCTACCCTGGGACTTGATTTTAAAGGAGTTATTTTAGTACCCAGCCTGATGTTGCTGAGCTCTCTGTGGGAAGGAGAGCTATGGTGGCTATAAGTTAACTTCTTCATGCTTTGCTTATATGGATTTCATGAGCAAGGTATATTTTCCATGGTTTCAGAGCAAAGACCATGGATCTTTCTCTGCTTCCATGTATGTATTCTGTAAAACCAGACAGCAAGTCCCTAAAATCTTTTGAGCTGAAAATGTCCACTCAGCCTGTGTGCTACACTCTAGTTTATATATTATTTCACAGCCTACTTTGATCTCCTTTTTAACTATCCAATGCCTCTGGTAATTGCTTGTTATAGCTTGGGGGTAAGTATCTTTATACTTCCTTTTTTTGCTCTAGCAGGCCATGTGGTGGCTGTTTGTTTCTCTGCTTTCTTAAAAGCAAATTCAGAAAGCTTGTATCTGGGATAGAAGGTAACCATTCAGGTTCTACCAAGAATAATTCTGCTCCTAACCCTTGAGAAGCAAACTTGAAGAAGATGCTGCATTTCCAGACCTGACAGCGTAGACATACTGTGATCTCAAGCTTTGCCTTCTGACTGGTGGAAGGAAAGTAGATCAATGCAGGTAGCTTTGAGCATGCAAAGCTAGAAAACACTGCAGTGCTATGACTAATGGTGCCTTGTAAACTCTGCAGTTCATGGTGAATGGTAAATTCTATCGAATTACCATTTGTCTACTGAGCTGGTGACCTCACCTTCTCAATCATCTCCCTGCAGGCAGAGCGCTGCTTCCAGCATGTGGTCTGTATGTACCATTGCAGAAGAAGCCCAGAACCATCCTGGTTTTGGGGGCTCTGTTTTCAGAAGAACTGGTATTTCTGCACTTGGGCACTGTGCTTTTTATATGTGTTTTTTAGGGTATGCTAATCTGTTGAAATAGTCTTCAGCAAAATTCTTTTTCTAGTGGCAATGCATAGATTTCAGTAAGGACTCACCAGGACTGCTGACTCGTGCTCTCTTGACTTTGTGGTTTGTGGAGGTATTTTGGAAAACTTGATTCTGAAATGTCTGGCAAAGCTGCACAGATTTGTTGACATACTTGGTTTTGCTCTATGTACAGACCCTAATATGGTCAATGCAGGAGACATGAATGGTTCTGGCAACCTGATGGATTTTCTGGATGAGCCTTTCCCTGACGTTGGAACTTACGAAGATTTCCACACCATCGACTGGCTGCGGGAGAAATCACGTGACACTGACCGCCACAGAAAGGTGAAGGTGTTTGGCTTTGCTAGAGCTAGTGTGCTGTTGACAAAAACAAGCAGTTTCCCAAAGTTATAGTTTCCTACCTTCTTGTATGAGGTGAGGAGGACTTCTAAAAACATAGATACGGTATGCCTTGAGTTTGTAAATACGAAAGGGCTTTCAGCAACTTAATCATCAGAGCATCTCTAAGAAATATTTAAGTCTGAGGGGACTAGAGAGTAGAGGAGTTGGATACACATTGTAGGAAGTTGGTTTAGTGGGGTTTTTTATGTTTCATTTTGTGGGGGCTTTATTTTTACATTATACACTAAACCTTTGTCAGTCTGAATTGGAAACCTGTCTATATATATGTTTAATTTCAGATTACAAGTAAAAGTAAGGAATCCATATGGGAGTTCATCAAGAGTTTGCTGGATGCCTGGTCAGGATGGGTTGTAATGCTTCTCATAGGGCTACTGGCAGGTATGTTTTATTATTACAGTTATGTCTGAAACCATCTCACCCAAGTTTGCTGCAGTGCCATATGCTTGTCTTTTTATTTCATTGTCTCTCCACTGATGTTTCAAGCTAAAAAGACAACTAGGCATCCATGCAATTATAATCCCTAATAAAAATACCCACTTGTAAAGTCTCCTGCTGAGTGCTGACCTAGAAAAAAATGTTACTCACCAGCAGAGGAGTTTTTCTATTGCTTTTGGAAAACTGCATCTGAGAGCTTTACACTTGATGGCCTCTTTTGATTTTCTGAATCCTTGACTCCACGTGTTTCCAAAGGCACTTGGACAATTTACCCAGACCTAGGCATTTAAAATGATCTTAACCCATCTAGAAGCCTAAATCTCACCAGTTTGGCAACTGATTACTTCAGGTTGTGCAGCACTTCAAAGACTGCGCATCTACAACTAGCTGGAGTGGCTGCAAGGGGCAGCCCTTGCCCTCCAGTGTCCCTGCCATTGGGCCCTGTTGCCTTGTACATGTGCTGCTGCGCAGGGCAGATGAATCTGGGAACTGAATTGGTGGAATAAATGGGTTTGGGCTACATTAATTTTCAGTTGACCAGTGGACTCAGCAAGGTAGTATCAAAACGTTGCTGACAGGAAGGAGCTTTTGTAGGGAGGAAGAGGAGGACCATCCTATTTGATAGTATGACTCATGTCATTTTTGCAGTGTCATCAAACCTGCATCCTTTGTTAGTCCCAGAAAAGCACAGGTGGGAAAAGGTCCTCTGGAGGTCTTCTGCTCTGCTTCCCAGCCACAGGAGGGCCAGTTTCAAAGTTTGAGCTGTATATTTTGAATTACAGCAAGTGTCTTGAAAATGTAACAGCAACCATCTGGGATCAGACCAAAGTTTCATGAGTGAGCGTGCACACATGAATTAGCCTGAGTGGAGCCCCTTGCTTCTGCCACAGTCCAACACAGCTTGTAGTACTAGAGAACTGAATGTTTGCTCCTTAGTCTATTGACTTATTGGGGAAAAACATTCAGAAACCTGTCTTCCTTTGCACCTTCTGCTAGGTGGCTTTAATACTCAATTGCCTGGTTGAGTGCACTGTGACCTTTGAAGATTAGAGTAACTACACAGAATGATAAAGGTCCATCAAGGGGTACTGCATTTGCTACTGATGTCCAAGACATGAGGGTTCTTTGTACAGTTTCCTGAAACTTTCAGAAAATTGGAGGAGAATTTAGTTTACTGGAAACCTCATGCTGACATTACTAGCAACACAGTGATTTATCACCGTCTAAGAATATGGTTTATTGTTTCAATTGAAACTTATGAAAATGGAGAAGAGTGAGCAAGAGAGCAGGGTCTTCTTGAAAGAAAAAAAATGGTACAGACATCATTACTCCCTTCTGCAGCCTTTTTTTGGCATTCTTCTTAAGGGAGTGAGAAGATATACTTAGGTGTGAGGCTCTGTGAACACTGGTGGGTTTTTTCTGTTCTACAAATCAAAACCCATGTTACATATGCCTGAATTATTTGATTTTTTTCCCCTCCTTCACAGAAGTAAAAAGCAGAAAACTCTAGCTCTAGGTCAAATAAACTGGCTCTTGAACCCACCTGTATGCCCCAGCTGCTAGGGGGAAGGGGAGCAAAGCTCATCCTACTTGCACTCTTAGCAGAAGCCACAAAGCTGAAAGTTTTGGAAACATAAACCTAAACAATTTTGCATTTTCCAAAGCAATTTTTAAAAGAATTTTAGTCCTACTGAAGTGCACAGATAAATTCTGTTCAAATCCATTACTGATTTCCTGAAATTGTATTAAATGATTATTTGTAAAAATAATATTGCCTTCTACTTTCTGTTGTATATTAGAGGGGTCATGAAACACTACGTGATTCCATCAGTTGGTGTTTTAATTCTTTCCAGAAACTATGGATGTAGGGAGTGAACACAAGTCTACCTTTCTGTGTTCAGGCTGCTCCCAGCCTTCCTGTCCCTGCTGGGGTTGCCATTGTGAGGACACATCTGCTACGGAGGCGCTGGGGCAGGTTGTTATTACTGCTGAGCAAATGCCCTAGAAAAGCAGAATTTTCTTTTTTCCTGTCGGGCCACAGCTAGTTACTCCTGTCTGTGTCTGGTGGCCACGGGGTGTCACTGTAGCTCTGTGTAGTTCCTGAGGAAAAACTGAAATAAGGGTTAGTTTGCTACAGAGAGGATTTGAAGGATAATTTTACTCTGCGTGTTCAGATTGTTCACGAATGCACACAGTGAGAGCCTGATTCCATTAAGTTCATAAATCAGAGTTTGTCATCCATATTGTTCCTGTAGTGAAATAATAATTCTAAAAGGCTGCTGTAGCAGTAAGGACAAATAAGGCTATAAGAAAATATAAGTATCCTCCTCCTCCCCTGCCCTTGAAATGCACAGTATGGTCTGAGACCTGCAGGTTAGTATGTATGCAGAGACCCTGCATGAAGTCCTTCTAATCTCAGTTGAACCTGCCTGAGATACACTGCAGGATCAGGCCCTATATCTGTAATGCCTTCCTGCTTTGGCAGTCAGTCACTGTGAAAATGGTAATCTTTAAAATAACAGCTTATGAGAGAGCATTGAAGGTCAGACAACAAGCTGGTGTGGCTGTTTCTTTGCAAAGTCAGTATTGCACCCAGGTACACAGGTGTATCTGTGCTTCATTTTTTCTTTTTTTTTTTCTGTTACTAGAATTTGATATATTTTACTTGCAACTTGTTATTTTTTAATGCCACTGTTTCTCTTTCTGCATTTCTTTTCCCAGGCACATTAGCCGGAGTGATAGATTTAGCTGTGGATTGGATGACAGACCTGAAAGAGGGTGTATGCCTGTCTGCCTTCTGGTACAGCCACGAGCAGTGCTGCTGGACATCTAATGAAACTACATTTGATGACAGGGACAAATGTCCCCAGTGGCAGAAATGGTCTGAACTTCTTGTAAGCCAGTCTGAGGTACGAGAGACCTGATTAGGTTGAGATCACAGCAGGCCAGGGAATGTCCTTTCTCGTACTTGCTGATGTTCCCTCCAGAGAATTTCTCTGAAAGAGAAAGTAATGAGCAGAGTGTGCTGAAAAAAAAAGATATTTCCACAAGCAATATCTGCTTAACTTGGAAGAGGTCCTATTGCTTCAATGTCGAGGGTGATGGAAATTGGAAAAGTGTGAGATCTCTCTCTATTTTTATCAGTATTAAACTAGAAGTGTTTCATAACACTCATAACATAATCACCAGGGGACCTGAGCTGCTATCCATTTTTTTTTTTCTTTTAAACACAATTTTATGGGACAAACACGATGATCCCTGACAATTACATTTAAGAGAAAAATGTTGGGACAGCAGATGGTTCTCATGTATTCAAATGCTGTGAGTAGTAGTGGGAGCTGTGTAAGAACTGGTTGTGATACCCTTTCAGAGCTAGTATGGAAAGCTGGAAAAATAATGGGCTCCCTGGGAGACAGCCAAAGTGAAAAATTTGCAGGAGGAGAGGACAGGAAGTGAAAAAGCTGATCTGGACAGATATGAAACTTCTATTTTAATTTTTTTTTTTCCCTCCAAATTGTAGTAATTTTAAATACAAAGAATGCTGTTTCAAAGCAAAGCAGGTGAAAGTTTCACTTTGAAGGCAATCAAAAGAAGCTTTTCTATATCCCATTTAGCAGGTGACACTTTTATAAAAAAATACAAAAAAAAGGACATTTTCTTTCCCACCTAAGCTGTTCAATGTGTTGAATAATATTGATCCCTTCAGAACTCAAATTTTTTGGGCAGAATTACTGTCTTGAATCCCCACCCTCACCATTTCTGTAGATGACTTGAATATGACAAAAACTGTATGTGACATGAAGGTGGGATGAATGTGGCTTTGAAGAGAACGGGCTTAATTGTGTAATGGGACTTTAAAAAAATCTGGTAATGCAGTTTGATCAATAATAAAAGAAAATATATACTTCTATGGAATAAATAATCTCCAGCCAGGCAACCAAGAAAGGGGTGATTTGGAGAGATTATCTCAGATCTTCCCCCAGTGTGGACGTAGTCTGGTCCTGCAGGAAGTATTTGAGGGCACATTCATACCACACAATCACCATACAAATTGGTGATTCACATTCCCTTCAGTGCTGCATTAGGTTTATAAGACAAGTAGTACTAGATGAGTGGCTGTGCATATGTATAGCCCAATTTTCCATAGTTCTAATTAACTGTAGTGAAAGTGGTGGGGTGCTCACTGTTCCTGAATATTCCCACCCTTTAACTGCAGGCAAAAATCTCTCTGCACTGTTGCCAGTCCAGAGTGCCAAGATTCCCTTTGCCAGATCTTTACCAGGTTCACACTGGTATTCATCAACAGATGGTTTGGGTGGTTCTGTCTTTGTAACAGTGAAGAAATATTATCCTAGTATAAAGTTGCAGGACTGGGGACGATGTTGTAATTTAAGAGAACAAAAAAATGTGGGAAGGGAAGAAAGAGGAGACTGTTACAGTTGTTATGGGATTTGGAAATCCTGTGCATGTGTTTGACATGGTGTTACTCTGAGAGGCTGGAATACATAAATGGAGCATATCCTGGAGTAAATTTACTGCTTTCACCTGCTACTCAAAATCAGCAGTCACAACTGTTGTATGCTGTGGCCTGTAAGAAAGGTATCAGCTAGTTGGGCACTGTAAAACTTTACTTTTTTTGTATTTAAATTTAGTTTATCATCCCCTAGTGTACTGTCACAGTGGAAAAAAAAAGGTTCACCTTGGCTTAGTTTTAGGCTCTTTCTCCGAACAGAAATTCTCTTAACAGGCCTCTTAGATCTGTGGGTTTCTGGCTGCCACAACCCAATGGATGCTGTAAATATTAATAATATAGCTGTCTACTACAGTTACATTGAAAGCCCAGGCAAAGCCCAACAAAAATGTGACTATGTGGTAGTAAAAGGTTTATGATATGGCCAAGCTGCAGAAGACTCTAGAAGGGACACTAATACACTGAATTTGACTGAGTTTCTTGTTTCTTTTTTTCATGTTGCTTCACTCTGTGTCTGACATTTGCAAAACAGCCCCATAAAATGGCAGCACACAGGATTAATTTGGAGCCTATTTTAGAGAAAAAGCATTTGGAATATTTTTCTCTAAAGGTACTTTGGTCAGACATGCCTTCCATCTCTGCTGATGAACTCTTTTTGGTCTCTGATTTCAGTGTACACGCTTAAGACTTTTACTGATTCAGGGCCTTAGAAGTGGCATGTAATGAATGAAAAATGGGCCATTTGCTGTACTGAGTTACTACTACATCTCTTCCCAAAGGTTTTCTTATTATTAATCTTTAGAAAGGGCTGCAATTGGATCTGCAGAATGCCAGATATCTGGAAAATGTAACAACAAAGATTGCCCAAAGGGATAAGACTGAACTGGCCATATAGACTCTGGTGGGGTCCTGCCACAGTGCTGTAGGTGTATGTGTGATTGCAATTACGAGCTGACATAGCTTTTGTATGACTTCTGAGATGTGAAAGAAGAAGAAGTAAAAAGAAACAAAGTTAATTTGGCTCCAGTGAATTTAAAAGCAAAACTACAGCTTTCGCTCAGCATCGTAGGGCCAAATTGTTGTAAAGGCATTGGTCTTCTTTGGAGTTATTCCAGGTTCATACTGACAGGAGAATTTCTCTGGGGGGAATATATCCAGAATTTTCTCTACAGGGAGAGTAAATATTGTCATAGCTGTTTGTAATTGAAAGCACTAGGAGAAGAAAATCATGAGACTGTCTTCAGCTGTAGCAACAAAGATCTGTGGTTACTACAGATGGATGTCAATCACTGTAAGTGTAGGATCCATGACTGCTTAGTCTCAAGGCATTGGGGGATGGCATTGAATTGCTGTTCTGCTGTCATCACCAAAGCCAGCTGTTAACTTGAGCAAGCACAAGAGGACCTTAACAAATTGCCCTTCTTCCAAATATATCCATAAAGATAAGGACAGTAGTTCCTTTAGAGTCTTTTCTATTGGACAAAGGCCTCATAAATATGGCTAGCAAGCATATTTACTGTTAAGGATTGATTCTTTGCAGGCTTACAAACTGGGAGACTTCTCAGCTTTAGGTTATGACTAGGAACTGGGCTTGGCCAGCTCTGTTAGCTGAAGACGTGATATAACTGATTAATGCCGGTTTTCCTACTTGATTTATCATAATGTTGATACCTGGGCTGCTGTCCTGCAGTGCAGAGACAGGGGCCCCAATGTTCTTGAGCAGCTGGGATTGCATCCGGTAGGAAGAGTTCACTTAGAGGTCAAGGAGTCATAGCAATTCATGCACTAAGGTTCATCCTGTTCTTTATTCTGTAGTGTTATGCTGCTAGAGGTATTTTCTGAAGTTTTAAGCTCCTCGTATCAATTTAATGCCTGATTAGATTCTCTTTTGCCTGTGTACATGGTGGTTTTGAAATTAAACTAAAATAAATATGCTTGTGAAGAGTGAAGGGTATTCTAAGAGATTTTAAGAACAGTTTTGGCTTGTCCATTGGAGACATAGAAAGCTTGAAGGACACTACTGACTGTGGTTTTGCTATTGTACTGCACAGTCAGCTGTTGCTAATGATCATTAGCATGTCCATTCTGTCAGTAAAGTAAAGCTGTTCAGTTTGAGGATAGCTTTTATTATTGACTGTAATGCTTTTAAAATATCAGGGTAAAAATGACTAAGATGTGTCTGAGTGGGATCTACCAAGCTATTGTGTTTTCAACCCTACCATAGATAACATCATATAGAAGGGATGGATTTGTTCATGGCTTTACCCTTACCATTTGTGAGCAGAACTGACTACTGATATACACAGGGATGTTATTTGAAAAGATCAGCATCTGCATGGAGAAATGGTGTTTCAGTAACAGTCCTCATGAAAAAATTTCTTAGGGTCTTATCCTCTGTCACCCACTATGGGATGAACACAACAGATTCCTTCATTAGATGTTTTTTTATCACCAGTTACTTTTGCCCTTGTGACAGATTTGTTTGATGTTTTGGAACTTTTTGTGATTGACTTTATTTTTTAGTGCTTGAAAGATGCTCTATTTAAGGTGTTTGAGTCTCTTGCAAAAAGACTGTATGGACTGGGCTAGGTATATATTAATATATGATGCTTCTTTCTATGGATAATAAAATTGTTGGAGTATATAAAGTTATTGGTCCTTCCTGAGGAAAAGCAGCAGCTAGCATGTAAATGAAAAGACTGGGCTCCATGCCATCATGAACCCTACTGGAAGTGTAAGATTTACCAACCTGCATTTGTCTAACAATGTTTGTTACTGTTATTTTTCTAGGGTGCAAGTGCTTACATTCTAAACTATTTTCTATACATTATGTGGGCTCTGTGTTTTGCTTTCCTGGCAGTCTCCCTGGTCAGAGTGTTTGCTCCCTATGCCTGTGGCTCTGGAATTCCAGAGGTGAGTTTCTCTTTATGGATAAATATCCAAATACCAAACAAAGAAATTATGTTTTTCTGCCTTTTCCCATTCCAGAACTGTACTGTGAGATAGCATAGGAACAAGAAGATGGTCTTTACATCTCACCTGCCTTCATTCCTTTTTCTAACATGTTTTTATGGTGTCTATCTAAATTTTTCATTGTAGGAAATGTTAAAATGCCACTGTAACAGCTTAATGTACATACTACTTCATTGCCAGAGCTTGAATTAAAAATCAACTGCTCCCAGTCATCACATTATGGATTCCAACATTTTGTGGCTGAGACACATACTAGCTCTAAGATTATATAGAATTTTCCTTGGCTGAAATCAATTTGGCCGGTTACAAAACCAGTCATTTTCTAGGCTAAGCTTTAAGTAAAACTGAAATAAAATGAAGAGGGATGATCAAACAGCTAAAGATTCCTAAGCTGCTGAAGATGCAAGAAGCCCATCATTTGGGACGCTGAGAAGTGTCTGGCATCCACCTTCTGCAAATTGTGTTCTTGTACAGTGTCATGCTGGTGTGACAGCATTGTGGCAGCCAAAATCTCTAGTTAGTTTAAAGTATTTTACATGCTGAGTCTCAGTCCATATTTAAACTGTTAAAATGAGGAACCCTGTAATTCCAGCAACACAGCTACTTAAAATTTTTGAAATCAGGGCAGTCTTTTCCTAAAAGTGCTATAGAGTCTCTGAGATTATTACTTAGGAATCAGACAGACGAAATCAGCAATGTAAATTTTAGACATCTCTTTTTCTTCAAGTCTAAGAGAAGCATCCAAATGTTTCATGTCCAATCAGGAAAAACGTCCTCACAAATAATTTGAAATACTTAAATAATTTCCATATTTTGAAGTAGTCATGTGTATGTTTGTTACACTTTTGAGGTATCTGTGTTTTTAAAAAGTTTTCATAGCTAACTGTCAGTCTAGTTTCCAAGTGGTAAATCTCTCCTATGAGGTGATGCTGAGCTCCAGCCTGTTTCTAGGGTTACAGTCCAAACCCAAATTGCACTCTGCAGCCTGTGTATCATGCATGTGCACTGTGCTCTATTCTACCCACTCACATACAAAATCAAGAGGAAATGTGTAAAAATATGGTCTCTTGGACTTTCTCTTCACGTAATACTTCCATGATTTTATAGCTTGGCCTTTCCAAATATTTAGAACATATTTTTCTTATTTTAACTGGGAAAAATCTGTGGTTGTTTTTTTTCTACTTTGTTAAAGTTGATTCTAATTTAACTCTGATCCTGTAAGACAAGGAGATATATAGGAGTCTCATATTTCTGTTGATATTTCTTGTTGACTCCTTACTGATGCAGGGGGCCAGCCATAAAAATAGTAGAAATGTGATCTGCTTAACCCCTGCTCAGGTGTTCCTGTGGGAAGGTTGCCCTACCTATGGTTTCTTTCTCTCCATTACTGTCTCTTTTCAAGCAGACAGTAGTTTTTCGAACTCTGCTGGTATTTTAACTCCATTTGCACATTCAGAGTAGAAAAGGTTTCTTCAGCTCTTCAACATGTTCTTCCTGCTTTCCAGATAAAAACCATCTTGAGTGGGTTCATTATTAGGGGCTACCTGGGAAAGTGGACACTTTTAATCAAAACAGTCACCTTGGTTCTGGTGGTATCTTCAGGCCTCAGCCTTGGGAAAGAGGGGCCATTAGTCCATGTGGCCTGTTGCTGTGGAAACTTCTTCAGCAGCCTCTTCTCAAAGTACAGCAAGAATGAAGGAAAGAGAAGAGAGGTGAGATTGCTTCACATCATCTTTAATTTCCCTGTCTGGATACTCAGTGTCAAAGAACTCATGCCTTATATGTGATATTTGCTCTGTAGGTGCTTTCAGCTGCAGCTGCTGCTGGAGTTTCTGTTGCCTTTGGGGCTCCAATTGGAGGTGTGCTCTTTAGTCTGGAAGAGGTAAGATCTGGCTGTTCACTTGCTTCAATAAATATATTTTCATTTGATACCCTTTTCCAGGATTCTTCTTTATTTTTCAAATATTTGTATGCTTATTTTTCTTCTAAAGCAAAAATAGTCTTTGATTTCTAGAAATAAGAAATAACTAGCAATTTTAGCCTAATTTGAGTAGGAGAAGAGCACTGGCTTTCTGGAAATAAATGAAATTATTAATTCTGGAAATGTATCTCTATGCTGAGGTTTCTCTAGCTTTCAGCTTGCTGCCACATGGGGCTGAACTATGGAGCAATAGTCTTATTGTCTCTAGCTGGCAACTTTGGATTTAGATTTATTGATTTTTAACCAGTTGTTGCTCTCTATATGAAATCTGAAAATGTCTTTTCTGGTACTTATGCAAACACATTCTGGCTGTGATAAGGACTAGTGCTACCACTAAAGTCAGAGATGGAGTCACAGGTGAAATGTGTGGCAGTGGCAGTTAAAGCAAACACCCTCTGTCACACTCAGTGAAGTGTTCACAGACTCTGCTTGGTTTTAGGTCAGCTACTACTTTCCTCTGAAAACCCTCTGGAGGTCATTTTTTGCTGCTCTTGTGGCTGCCTTCACTCTGAGGTCCATCAACCCTTTTGGAAACAGCCGGCTGGTCCTATTCTACGTGGAGTACCACACCCCCTGGTACATGGCTGAGCTCTTCCCTTTCATCCTGCTCGGTGTCTTCGGCGGCCTGTGGGGAACCCTCTTTATCCGATGCAACATTGCCTGGTGCAGGAGGCGGAAAACCACCAGACTTGGGAAATACCCAGTCCTGGAGGTCATAGTGATAACAGCTATCACTGCCATCATCGCCTACCCCAACCCCTACACACGGAGAAGCACCAGCGAGCTGATCTCAGAGCTTTTCAATGACTGTGGTGCCCTGGAGTCATCGCAGCTCTGTGACTATATCAATGACCCAAACATGACCCGGCCATTGGATGACATTCCTGACAGACCTGCTGGCCCTGGAGTCTACACTGCCATGTGGCAGCTCGCCTTGGCTTTAGTGTTTAAAATTGTCATCACGATATTCACTTTCGGCATGAAGGTAAATCGGGGACAGGTGCAGGGCTTGTCACGAGCACAAGGCACAAATGGGTTGTTGTCAGCAGCTGTGGTCTATCTGGTAGGGTTTGTGTGCCTTTGACCTACACCCAGCCACGTGGGTGTCACTCAGATGCCTGCTGGTTCACCTGCCTGACAGCACCTTGCTCTGTTGGCCCCTGTCTCAGCAGAAGGATGAGCCTTGCTGTTCCACCTTTTAATCATCTGCAGTTTTATTAAGTGAAAAAGAAATCTGGATAGGAATTTATTTCCACTGTTGCCAATAAACCAATTCAAGATGATTCCCACTGCAGCTGTCTTTGAGCTCTCTCAGAGATATGGACTATTTACATTGTTGTTTGTCTTGTTGGATTAATGTCTTAATGTGCCTCAAGTTAGCTATGCTCAGGGAAATTGTAGCTTTAAATTCACTGATTTACACATTTAAAACCTCACCAAAATATAAAATTAGCTGAAAAGTATTGTTTTTCAATCTTTTTAAGCATTGTAGCTTGGGAAAAAAGAGGGAATAAGTGGGACAGCTGACAGATGCATAAGTTGATTACTCTGGATTTGTAATTTTTTCCTTCCACTCCTTCTCCTCCTCCCCTTAAATGAGTGATGAAAGGTCCAAGAACAATTTATCCAAGCTTTGTGGCAAGTTTTATGTATCTGATTGCTACAGCCCATGTAAAACACATATCTGTCTGTCTACAGCTCCCATTATTTGAACAGTTAGCTCTGGATTTGACTGCAGCAGACGATGGGAAGTTTTTTCTCAGTTATACAATATATTTTATACCACACTCAAAAGCTAAAGCATCTCATCTTTCTCTTAAACACTGAGATTGAGCTACAGATTCATCTTTTAGAAGGCCTTTTACCTGAAATATGGTAGGAAACTGTTGGAGTTCTGCTTTTTTTGTGTGTTTTCTCCATCCGATGAGAAGAACTGCTGAATGGTAGAAGGTCACTCAGAAGAGTGACGTGAGTCCTGCTGATTTTCAGAGCAGGGAGATCAAGTAGGAGTTTAAGAGTACTTGGGTGTTGCAGGAGTAATATTTCTGGGGGAGGACTTGATATGAGATGCCCTTCACTGCAGAAACTGGTTTATGACTGGGAGCCAGTTGTTATGCTTGTTCATTCAAAACTTCTGAGTTTGGTTCTTTATCTGATATGTGGTTCTTTATTCTATATATTTAAAATTTGTTAGAAGCAGTTGACAGTTTCAACTTTTCTGTAAAAGAACAGGAAAAATAGCTTTACCCACCAAATCTAGAAGACTGAATCCAACTGTAGCAGCAAAACTAACACTGTATGGTGGGGAGACAGTGCCTGCTGTTATCAGCCCTAACACCTCTAGGCCATGTTGAGGTTGTTAATTTAGTTCTCTAGGAAGCTCAACGTGTATTGTCTGAGTTAAAAAGATATAACAACCTTTCTTCTCTAAAAAACAACAAAAACTCTGTGCAAGCCCTTGCCACAGTTCTGAGTTGTCTTCTCTACAAGGAAATTTCTCTCTAACTTGCAGGTGCACTTGACATCTAAAAGGAATGCACTTAGCCAAGGCAAAGAGAATTTTGATTTTCTTCTTCTTTTCTTCTTTTTTTTTCCCTTTCTCATTTGAATGCTGTTTTTTAATGATGTGTGACTCGTCTGTATAGCACACAACAAGGTAATGATTCATAGAGCTTTGTGGAAAATATGTAGCAAACTGAGATGAAGAAATAGCTGCCTCTGAGCAGTCAGCCTCCTTTCTCTGATTATAAAAAATCTCTTATATTAAAAGTATACTGTTATTCAGAAATACCATTTATCTATCAAATTCAGTGTGAATACAGCAGCTACGATGCAAAAATCCTAAAATGCATGAACATTTTACTAAGCTATAGTTACACATGTAACTGCACAAACTCAGCCACTGCAGAAACTCATCTCAGAACATGGGGAACAGCATTGTAGGCTGCCATATGACTATGGCCTTCTGAGCTAGATTTAATAAGAAAACTGGGTTCTCTTACTGCTAATAGTAAAAATTATTGATCAATATGTTCATTATTAGTCTTTTTTTGTCAAGGTGCTCACGTGTCTGTGTTTTATTCAAGATACCTTCGGGCCTTTTCATTCCCAGCATGGCTGTTGGAGCCATGGCTGGCAGGATGGTTGGGATTGGAGTGGAGCAGCTGGCATATCACCATCATGACTGGATCATCTTCAGGAACTGGTGCAGGCCTGGGGCAGACTGCGTCACACCTGGACTTTATGCTATGGTGGGAGCAGCAGCTTGCTTGGGTACAGTACCTGCTGATAGTTGGTTTGTGCATGAATAACTGATGTTTGGGGACCTACAAATTGTTTTTGAGGGCTTTATGTTTGTGTTCGTTGCTATGCTGACATTTCTGGATATAATAGAAGTTGAAATCAAGATGTGATGGGCTAAAGCATGGGTAGCATCCTCTAATTGTCTCTTCAGTCATCTGCCAGGTAGTCAACAACAGAGAGGCTTGCAGCCACCAATGCCTACTTGTAATCTGCCAAAAAGCACGCAGAAAGAAAGAAAGAAAGAAAGAAATCAAGTTAGGCAACAGGTTTCCAAGGAGTGGGGTTTTTTTAATTGTTTTCTTTGTTTTGGTTTTGTTTTGGTTTGTTTTTTTGTTCTTGGGGGGGTGGAGCTTGTGTGTTGTTTTATTTTGGTTTTTGATACAATGAAATCCACTGTATCTGGACTAAAGCTAATTCCTTGTTTAGATTGTACTCTCTCTCAGTGAAGGGAACAAACTTTCCAGTTCTGGACAAATTTTAAGCTACACAGAGGTAAAAATTCTGGGTCTCATTTTGGTTGTGTATTACACTGTAGTCAACTGGGCTATATTTTGGGTTTTGTTTTGACCATAGGTGAATACCTGATTACATTCAATCAATAGAATTTATTGGCTATAACGGGAATGATCTGTTAACCATTAAAGCAAGATCACTGAATAATATCTCACGTATCAAATTTCTAGTCATATATGCAACAGGAATGTTACAAGCATACCATCTGAACACATTTTTGCTTGATGATATCTCCCCCTTCTGTAACTGTATGTTCTTCCTCCTGTTGTTGTTGATACCATCATTAGATGTTGAAATAATAATAGGGAGGCACAATGCATGATTAATGTAATTGAGATTTGAAATGAAAGAGGTGTTCAGGGAAGAGCTGGAAAAGTTTTAGTTTTGGAGTCTTGTGTTAGAAAAGCAAAATCATTTGTATGATCAGTTATAGAGGAAGGAAGGGTGGAATTTTCTTTTCTAAATTTAGTGTCTGTAATGAAGACACCAACATCTGAGCTGTGTTGATATCCTTCACAGTCAAAACAGGAAAATGAGATCCTGGAAAGATCAGTCTCATCTAGCAATAGACATCTAAAACCAGGAAAATGAAGAGACGAATTTGGCCTCAAAAGTGCCTGTTTTTCTCTGGAGGTTTTATAACAAGGCAGTCTGAATCAGTCCTTTGGTTGTGAACATCTACAGCAGTGTAGACAGATTAAAATAGCTAGGGTGAATCTTACTGTCAGAAAAAGTAAAGCATTTCCTATTGTCCATAAATATTCCTAATGTTCATAAAAGAAATGATACACAAAATTTTTCTTCTGATATTTCAGTGCATCTGCTAGTCAGCAATTACTTCCTCTTTTAAAAGGTCCAAATCAAAGTGCAGTGATATTAGTAGTATGGTGACATGTACAGCAGAATTGTCACTGCTTGTTCTTAAGCCCAAGACCTGTCTCACTGGAGTAAGAGATATACAGTAAGTATTAAATGATCCTTACTCTGGTGTTGGCTCTCAGCTTTTCAGAGTCAGAAGTTTAAGGCATTCCTCACAGGAAAGCCATATCTGGATCATTGTGTTAAATAATAAAAAAATTAATTTTCCTGTACGTTGCCAGATTAAAAGAGTCTTTTAATGAACTGTTTTTGATTTCTCTCATATAAAATGGTTCTGTATTTTGAGGCCTAAAAATTAGCAGATTTATTACATTTACCTTTTGAACAGAGGCAAAGAAATGTTACCTAATAATTCAGTGATACATACACACTTGTCTGCAGTTATATGATTATTTTTATCCTTTAATGTAAACTGAAGGAGTAAGGAACTTTCTTATGAAATTGATACAGAAAGACTAGATTGAAACATACAGCTAGAACCCTGTCTAGGGCTGCATGCCTACATGGCCTCAAAACAAGTTGTACACAGTTCGAACTGTGTCTTATATCAAAAGCTTGAGATTAAGCTGTAACACAGCTCTTGCAGTGGCCCTAAACTACCCTTACATAGGATTTTCTAACCATGTTGTGGCCAAAGATAATGCTTAGCTTTCTCTTCAGTATGAATGTGATGGGTAAACCAACGCGAAAGCCAGCTCTTAATGCTCCTATCTGCCCTAGCCATGGGGTCATTCAGAGGGCTAATGGCAGGATTCAGATTTAGTTTCTCAAGCATACAACAGAACTGATATTTTGGTGTGATTTCAGGTTTGATAGCTCTGTCTTTTAGCATTCATTTTTCATTTTCAGTGTTAGCATTCTTTGCTTGAGCAAGTTCACTCAATCTTTTCCATGAAAAGTGCAGTAAATGAAAAATATAAGGGCAAGTAAATTAAAAGTATAGGGGCACAGTACTCAGCATGAATAGTCTCATGCCTTTTTGAGTGTAACTTTCAGAAATTAGTTGCTTAGTATGCATATTTCAAGAGCACTGAGGGAAACTTCTCTGCTTTCCTTGTTGGCAGGTGGTGTTACCCGAATGACGGTCTCTCTGGTGGTGATTATGTTTGAGCTAACTGGAGGCCTGGAGTACATTGTACCTCTAATGGCTGCAGCTGTCACAAGCAAGTGGGTGGCAGATGCCTTTGGAAAAGAAGGGATCTATGAAGCTCACATTCATCTGAATGGTTACCCATTTCTGGATGTGAAGGATGAATTCACCCACCGAACCCTGGCGACAGATGTCATGAGACCAAGGCGTGGTGAAGCTCCTCTGTCTGTTCTGACACAGGACAGCATGACAGTGGAGGATGTCGAGACACTAATCAAGGAGACTGACTACAATGGCTTTCCTGTAGTGGTTTCAAAAGACTCTGAGAGACTCATTGGATTTGCACAGAGACGAGAGCTGATTCTTGCAATAAGTGAGTACAGTATCTGTACATATAGGTTTGATTTTGATAGGGTAGGATGTTACTAGTGTTATCCACCTTGGGAACTGATAAATAAGAACCAAACCTAACTTTTCCCTTAAGTCTGGCTTTTACTAGTTGCTATGACCCATAGTTGGAAGCTTTTCTATTGCAATATACCACCTGCTAGACTTCTGTGGGCTTATTTCTGCTGTCACTCTCGAAAGTACAGTATGATACTGCTAGAGGCAGCAGGGATAAACTTGACTTACAGGGGCAGAATTTTTGTCAAGACTGGATCAAAAGCCACTGCAGATCTGAGCTGCCTGCAGTCTCCATGGGCTGCTGGCAGCAGCTGTGGCAGTTGTGAACCTTTGTTGCCATGTGACAAAAGTACAATTTCCTGTGCCTCTTTCTGTTGCCCTATCTTAATTTTTCTCACATGGAGGCCTTTTGTGATAGAGATGGATAGCTTTTCAGTGGAGGATGTTGTTTGGTAAAGATCAATAATCCAGTGGATAGCTGGCTGATTACCTGAGAGTCCAGTGCAGGTCTTTACAAGTTTTGACCCAAACAGTTTCCCTGGTTGGCCTGATGGCTAGGTGAGGGTTGAAAGGACAGGTATATTGGATGAAAGCAAGTTTTCCCACCTTTCCTGTACTCAAAGTGTAAAGAGCTGCAGGTCTCTGCAAACCTGGCAAATCAGCCCCATGATCTGCTCCTGATTCTGGCAGTCCTGTGGTGTTGAGGTACAGATGGACAGGCAGGAAGGTTACTGACTAGCCATGGTTGCCTTATACTTTGAAAGGCAGTGGAAAGTCTGGCATATCCAAATCTCTTTGACATGGAGTTATTCCTCCATGTGTGGGCCTGTTTCATCCCTCTGCTTCAGTCACCTTTAAAAAGCTCTTGTCTCAGATGGAAACTCACATATCCTTCAGAAAAGAAAATCCATAAAAAGAAAAATTTGGAGTATTTTAGAGGGTCACTTTCCTGCTCACTTCTCATGAAGCTAAAATAAGATTTGAAATTACAGTGCTCTTTAAAGGGCAAGTTTTTCATGCATATTTATTTTTGTCTCCTGGATGTAAAATGACTCAGTCTGATTAGACCTAAAATTTATATTCATTTATTTAAGGACACTCAGCTGTTACTTGATTCCCCTCTTCTCATCCCATAGCAGAGAGCCAACAATGCTGCATCATTACTAGTTGCAGAAGAAAAATGACAGATGCCAGTTTTCTCCCCTTAAAAAGTAGTGCAGAACTCAGTAAGAAATTATTTTCTCATTTTTTCCCTTCTGTAGTGTAAGTTGTCATTTCAGTTAATGAAAATAGTTTATGAACTGACTTCATTTTGCATTTAGTTATATCACTAATTTCTCAAAACACAGGAAAGAAAACCAGGCCTTACTACCAGTTCTAAATCTTCTCTAATTGTACAATTGTAATTTAACTTCCAAGGAGCGTGGGAGTCTAGCCTTTTCATTGGAAACCCACCATCTCTCGTTGCTTCTTCCTCCCTTCTCCAAAAACAAGTTAAAAAAATAGTCTATGTGAAGTTTTAATCCTCTGTGTTCCAGTCTTAGTGTAAAAGGATTTTAAAGACATCAAGATGAAGCCTGTTTAGGTTGGATATTAGGAAGAATTTCTTTACTGAAAGAGTGGTGAGATCTTGGAATAGGCTGCCCAGGGAGGTGGTTGAGTCACCATCCCTGGAGGTGTTTAAGAGACGGCTGGATGTTGCGTTGGAGGGAATTGTTTAGTGAGTTGACAGGGCTAGGACAAAGGCTGGACTTGATGATCTTCAAGGTCTCTTCCAGCTGTGACTATTCTATGATTCTATGCTTCTAATCTGTTAGCTGAAATACCCCTTCAAACAACTGATTTTCTTAGAGGGCTAATCTTTTGGTAGTAACAGAAGGTGCCTTGTGTGGCCAAGCTAGGAGAGTAAATATGTGTCTGAAATTTCACCCAAGGTGTAAATGCTATGAGCTTAGGTAATTTATAAAGTAGCTTGTATTTTATCCTGCTTTTGCTAATGATTTTCAAATGTCTTCTGCATTCCCCTGCAAGAAGTAAAAAACCTGAATTGGATGTATTTAGCCTACCTTGTTTGTGGCTTTTATGTTTTCCATGCCATGTTCTGGCTATAAGACTTGCTAACTCTGTAGCCTTTTGCATCTCCCTAGCAGGGAGTTGTGTCAGTGGGAAAACTGCATGGAGAGAAGATGCAGAGCTCTCTCTGGAAGCAGAAATATCACACGCTGTCTGACGTGGGTCAGAGAAGTCTGAGGAACTGAGTCTTTTGATTCAGGTCATACATGGCTGAATGGGCTTGCTAGAAGATGTGTGAAATATCTGTTCACATACAGTGCTATGCCTCATGAATTACCCCTACATCATTTCTTTCTTACTAAGCGGAGCACTAACCATGCCCTAGAAATGCATCCAGTCTGTGTAAAATGGGTGGCAATGCCACTTCTCACCGCTCAGAAGCACCTTCAGAGGACTGCATCCTTCCACTGGCCCTTGTTAAACAGGTAGGCAGGTCAGGCAGAGTCACTCTCTAGGAAGAGGTGTCTACATTTTAGATGGCACCTAATTTACAGTTGTACAGAGGGCAATATTTGACCCTGTAAATCTCTTTTTAAACTTGGCTGGCTTCAGCGGCATCATACAAAAGGCAAAGTCTTGGACACAGGCCAGGTAGCCTGTGTAATGTACTTTTCCTAGTGTGCAGCTGAGAGAGCAACGCAGTTAATATAGGCTGTGAACTCCTGAATATGAGAGGCTGTTTCACATTTGGGAGAACTAATTCACTCAAACTATGATAAGAGTCTTCTTCATAGATTACTCTGTAAAACCAGACATCATCATGCCTTTGCTTTGCTCTTTCTGTGATGATGTATCTGTTTTTCTTACCAGCTGACTGCAGAAATGATCTGTTCTGTTTTACCTTCACTCTAACTCCCCCATCCAATGAGACTTCATACAATGTCCACCATTTCCCTGATGCTGCTGAATTTGTTCAATAGTACTATATCATTCAAATTTCTCCAGAGAGATGTTTGACTTTGAGGGGTGAAGTCATGGCTCTGGCTAATCACTGTTGTCCAGGGTCATTGCTGCTTTGGGAACAGCAATGTGGTAACTGAAATGCCTGGCCTTGCTGCTTTGGGTGCAGCTTCAGGAAGGAAATACCTAGCTGTCAAGGGTTTCTGTCAAAGGGTGGGAGTTTACCTTCAGTTTGATTAATGTTACCTCTTAGCACAGATCATATATCAAAGACCTACGCAGGCATATTCACACTTGAAATTAGATTTATGATTCGAAACAAGAAGAGACAAAGTGAATATCATTCCTATAAATTGCAATAGGGCCTGTAATATGTGGAGTGAGAAGGTTGAAAATCATATACTCTACTGATATTAGATTTGAGCCAGTACCTCTCCAGTTCCAGAAATATTACAATGATCTTTAAAGGGAAAAAAGTGCAGCTGGAACATGTTGGAAACCATTACTTTCTACACATTACAAGTCACAGAAGCAGGTTTCTGAACTTTGATTAATGGCAATGAGCTCCAAGAATATATACATACACTTTGAGTATATCTGATTTGCTATACCCCTCAAGAACAGAAGCAACCTGTATTCTACAAAGATAATAATTCTAACCATTTCCAGTCATTTATACAATAAAGGAAAAAAGATAAGAAAGAGTTAAACTCTTAGAGCTAAACATGTGTGTTTATTTTGGGGAAAGAGAAGTTGGCTGTCATTTGGAAATGCATCTCATCTATTGCTCATGCCCTATAGTGTTGAGTAGAAATGAGGTAAACACTACAAAGAAAATAAACTACTGCAATGCTAAGAATTGTTCTTAGAGCATGCTGTAAATGAAAAGGCTTATACTGATCATACAAACTCCAGGCATAGGATGAAGTTCACTTACTAGTTTGATCAAAGCATGAATGGTAGCCTTTGAACTTTAGAAAGTGGTCAGATAGGTACTGTTCAGAAAAATGTATCATAGCCTCTTACTGCTATCTATTGTTCCTCCCTTTATGATTTCCCTTTATGTAGGATGCTAATTTTTTCTGCCCTTTTAAGTTCTAGATATGCAAACTATGTAAAAAATCAAGTGTAAACCCACACAATTCATCCTGCATGCCTGAGAAATGTGCTGGCATATGAAAACACCCACACCACCCCCAGATCCCTGCGATATGGATTTGTCTTTCCCTAGCTTTGTGTTCATAAATCCATTCACCATGCCCAGATTTCCCGAACTCCACTGAAAAGTCTGGGAACAAACATACTGCTGCAAGCCAGCTGGGACCATACACAGCTATTGACTCCACTCCTTCAAGGCATATAATAGAAGGTTCTGTTGGGGTTCTCACAATGGAGGAAGTGACGTGTAACAATTTGAATTTGACAGAATTTGGATTATTGTTAGTCAATGCAATAAGCTGCACATTTAACCAGAAAAGCTTTATCCCAACCAAGTAAAAGTATATGTTTGCCAAATATCACTTACATTTGCTTTAAGGGAACAATGTCTCGAGGAAATTCAAGTTACCTTGGTAGTGCTAGCTTCTGGGATCTCATTAGGTTAAAGGCAAGAAGCAACTACTACCCTTGTTTTCCACAGGATAGTACTTTTGTTTTGTTTCACTATCAGGCCTAGCTCACCGTCTACCTTGATCTTTGTGTTGTACAGAGAATGCAAGACAGCGTCAGGATGGAGTGGTGAGCAACTCCATCGTGTACTTCACTGAAGACCCCCCTGAACTGCCACCCAACAGTCCCCATCCACTGAAGCTGCGGCGTATTCTCAACCTGAGCCCTTTCACTGTCACTGACCACACACCAATGGAGACTGTGGTAGATATTTTCAGGAAACTTGGGCTCCGGCAGTGTCTTGTCACTCGCAGTGGGTGAGTACCTCCTTGAGTCAAGCACTCTCAGAGAATCTTGGGGGATTTTCTTCTACATTAACAAAACCACTATTTTCCTGTTTAAAGCCAAGTATAGACAGTAGCTAATTAATCAGCACCTCTGAGACAGCCAAGTGAATATTTTGATTTTGTCTGTTTTGTAAATGGGAGAATAAGGCAAGCTCACCCCCAGGGCAACAAAAGTCACACAAAACCAAAATGGCATTTTCCTGGGTGTCATGTTTCATTGTGCTCTCCCAAATCCTTAGTGTATTGTCATTTAGATAAGGTAAAGATAAATACAAAATAAACTGATTTGACTCCTGTTATCATTCAGTTCTCAACAGAGGCAGATCTGGCAAGTAGTGTCGTTTGTAAAGAATGTGCCTGTTTCTAGACATTCAGCTACATCAGATGCTTGTGAAGACTCTGATAAAGATGTCAGTGGACAAAAATTACTGTTCAGCTTTCTTTAATGGAAAAGGGAAAAGTGTATAAACCAAAAGTCCACAGAAGACAGCTGAAGTGTGGGCAAACATTAAATTAAGAGAGTAAAAAACTGCATCACGTGCACTAGAAATTCAGTCCCATAATTTCAGTGGGATTTGAAATCATTGCTTATCCCCGAATATTGTGGTAAGAAGAAACTTTACAACAGGATAACAAAACCAGAGCCATCATTTTCAAATGTGGAAGACTAAAAGTACACCTTCTGTGAAAAGCCTTTTTGTTATTCAAAAGTACTACATACCAGCTGTTACTATTGATTCAGTGTCCTTAGCATGAAGCAAACAACTACCATTGCTGGAACACAGATTTAGGGCCTTATTTTAGGTGTCTGATTTGGAAATTTTGATCTTGACTTCTAGCACTTACATGAGATGAAAGATGAAAAAATTGTAACAATGACATACTTTAAAAGTTCAGTGCCTCATGGCCTTCAAGGACTCAAAATAAAAGCCCTTAAATACTGAGGGTTAGGAAATTTTTTACTCTTGGGGCCAGACGTCCCCTAGGCCTCATATTTCTTGACAGATGTAATTAATTTAGGCTCACAAAAATGAAAGATTATCACACAAATTTGAAGGAATTATGCTGTCAGACAGTGAAAGTTTCAGAAAGTCTGTGCTTTGGCTTAGTTTGTGTAGTACTAAACCCCATACCTAATCTCAGGGCACTGATGCCTTGGTTTTGTGCTCTGCAGCCTGAGCCTAAGTAAACTCATTACTTTGTTATATAAAGTGTCAGTAGTTGTAGCTCCTCACTCAATCATGTTCCCAACAAAAAGAGGTAACAACCCAAGGTATTTTGCTTAATGCTCATGGTCAGAGTAGTAAAAATACACAAGGTGAGAATGCTTTTTATAAAAGATGATAATTTGGAAATGGATGAGATGGACAGTGCTTTGTGGAAGCACTCACAAAATGTTCCTTAGTTGAACAGGGAAGAAACTTGACGATATACAAGATGACTGTTGACCTTTCCTTTCTTTCTCTCCCCTAGGAGGTTGCTGGGTATCATAACTAAAAAGGATGTATTAAGACATATGGCTCAAATGGCAAACCAGGACCCTGAATCTATCATGTTTAACTAGACTGGTAAAGAAAGAAGAAACTAACCCCAAAGGAATCCCTTCTAGATTAACACAAATGCTATGTTCGGTGTTTAATTTCATTTAAAGAGAAAATGTAACGTGTATGAGGAATGACCCAATATGCCTCTGACAGAGGGATTGGATGTAGGATGGCACTTATTTGATGAGGAAGACAGTTTAGAAACTCTGAGCAGCTGCAGACATCAAGCTCTGTTTCCTTAATGAGATTCCCAACAGCTCAACTGGAGCATGGTGAGGGTAAGTGATGTGGTGCATAGAGACAAAGAGCCAGGAGCACCCACTGGTATGCATCAATGTTCACAGTAACTCATGAGGCAGGTGTGAAAGCTAGCAGACACTGTTTATGTATAAGCTGTTAGAGATACAAAGATTTGTGTTCAAAACTAGAGAGAGTGTATGAGTAATGTCAGTTGTTACTGTTACTGAAATCATGGCTATTTATTTGCTACTGAATTATACCACTTTCATGAGGTAAAAAATTGTCATATTTTAAAATGAAAAATGTTGTCACCTTCATTTATTTTTGTAAAAAATTAAGTAAATCAAGACTGGAGTTAAAGGAGCAAGAACACACTTCAACTAACTTCAAAATGTGGTGTCCCCTGCTCCCTGCTTTAGTCATTTGAATTTTATACAGTTTAGCACTTCTGTAAATCAACTTCTCTTTATTAATGTTGAAATATGACTTATTTGTAAGAATTTATTATTTCTCTATGCAATTTTGCATAAAGGTACTGTAATATTTAGTATTATGTGGTTTGTTGTGGCAACAGGAGAAAACACAGAAGTCCATGGAGGAATTTTCAAAGGCCCTAAAGGGAGATGGGTATCCATCTCTCATTGATATTAGTGACAATGATCATGAATCTTTTACCTGTCTCTCCTTGTGTACATCATCGTTTTTTTTTCCCAAACTAATGAAGTTCTTCATTGATTCTTGATTCTCCACTTAGTTCCTTTTCATCATTGCTGTTTCTTGGGATTTGTCTGCATCTGCCAAGAGATTGCTGATTCCACAGTCACAGATATTTATTCTTTAGCAGATCTACTCTTTATGCATCTGCCAGTCGTAGGACTACGGACTCCTTTCCCACAGCACTGTGGCTGGATAAGGTCAAAGGAACTGAGAATGCAAACAATGATAGAAAAGCTTTAATTATTGATCTGTTTGCAGCAAGAACTCAAGATTTAGCAGCCCCTGCTAGGGAGCTCCAAGTCACTCAGGCAAAAATGCTAGATTTTCCTAGACCCTTGTTCTGGTCCTGTGTGAGACACGCAAAGTCAGCATTGTTAGTGTTATCACTTCAGTCAGCTCTGCATCAGTAACACAAGACCAAATTCTACTCTCAGTAGCACATACTCCACACCGCCCACTGTTTTCTTTATAAACATAAGCTTAAAGATTGGAGAGAGGTTGCATCCTAACTTAGATGCTCTGAATTCCCTTTAAACCCTCCTAAAGCCTGGTCTCTTCATTTAGGCTTCTGGCATCTATGGTGTTTTTGGTCAAATTCATACCGATACTGTTAGCTCAAGTCCATTGGGCCCAGGTGGTCTTCATGGGCAGAGATGAGTGGAATTCTTTCATGCCAGAAGAGCCTGTTACTTACTCTGTACAAAAGCCAGAGTGTTGATCCAACTTTTAGGCAATGTGCCTGATCATTGTGTTTCTGAACTGAGAAAATTAGCCAGGTGCACTCTAAGTCAGATGCCCAAATTTACATGTCACAAATTCCTTCTCCTATCTCCAGTGACCCTGCTTCCTTCTGGCATGTGTTCCACCACATTCACACATAGTATGGCCCAAACTGTTTAAGTAAAATAAATGGAAACAAAGGGATAATTTTAATCTGCTAAGTACTCCATTTAACAATAGTGTTTGCAACAGACTGACATAAATATATGTAGGTCTGGCCAAAGCCCATAAATATTTCAGTGTATATGTTTTGTTAACTGAACATCTGCAGAACAATGTATTATTAAAGGGATATTGTTAAAACTATGTAAACTATAGAACTGAGCAACCCTTTCATTCTGAAAATAGGAAATACAACATAATATTGTTGTTTCTTATATTTTCCTGTGAAGCTGTCATCAACCAAACTCATAAAACAAGAACCAAGTTGACTACCAAGCTCATAAACATTGTATTGTCCCATTTGAACAGAGATGCCTTCATAAAATAGAATCAGCTCATTCCCACAGCTAAACCCAAGTGGGGCTTAGTTTCTACTCAAAACTACTAGAATTTAAGGGATTTGTTCTGAAATAAAAGCTGAAGTACTACATTCTCCTTTCACTTTTATAGCTCTTAATATTAATACATACATGTTTGATGAACGCTTTGTCTTCCTTTCTGTTTACATAAGAAACAAGAGTGAATACTCTCCCTGAGATTTATGCAGTCATTGTGGGTGCAGTTTGATCCTGGATCTACCACCCAAGTAAGAAGGCAGGTAAATGGGTGTATGTCTTCTCTTATGCATGTTCCCCTTTAGATGGAACAGTTTAAATATCCAAAGGGTCAAAGAGAAAAGCTTTGGACGTGTAACCTTGTACTGCGAATCCTCTTTCCAGTGTCTGTTCAAAATATGTTAAACCTCTTTAGGGCAGGGACCAATATCTAACTCTCCATAAATGGCATAGTCATAGCTAACTTCAGCTGCTTGGCATTATCAAGGCTGAGGTGAAGCTGGATTGACAAGGAGGCTTTGATACTGGACAAGACATTGCTAATTAGAAAACTTCCTCCATGCTACAGTCTCCATTGCTTTTAGCAAGAGTGTCTAAATGGGGAACACTCAATATAAATAATATGTTTTTTCTCAAAAAATGCAGTTATGATGTAATGATTTAATGTATTTCCCCATAACAAGCCAATTATTAGTCACTGTTTTCCATCTGTCTTCCCAGGTGTATTTCAGAATCTACTCAATAGATTCCAAGAGGCATAGATCTCAGGCTTAAGTATTTATTTGAACTTTTAGAGCTCTAGACAGTCACATAGCCTGATCAACCTAAGAGTTAAGTAGTTTATTATATAGTGCTCACTTTATGAAACCTCAGTTCAAGCCCTGTTTTCAGGCAGTTGAACTTTGAAGATATGAAACTAAACAAGAGAACAGAAATCTTTGGATGATGTAAGTTCAGTATTGTACCTTCGGTTTGCATGAATTGTGTTCAATTACTTTTGGCTTCTGATGTGTACTTGAAGCAATCTGTACCAGAAAGTTAATTATTAAAGTACAGAACATGGATGGCACTAGCCAGACACTTTGGCTGTCACAGTGATACTTATTATTAATTCTTATGCTTTGATGAAGTAGAAAAAGAATGTTTAAGAATTACAGGAGCCCCCCTGATTCCGTGTTGGAATGACACTATAATTATGAATACTGTTTTGCTTTGGTTTTGGGGTTTTTTTAATTGTAAAAAACAGTATATATGTTGCACCTTATCAAAAACACTATTTGAACTCTATTTTTTAAATAAAACTGACTTACAGTGCTGAAAACATTTCCTGAACATTTATTAATTGGTGAATTATTTCACTTAAAGTCTGTGTATGATTTTGATGTTTCCTTTCCCCACCTATGGGGATAACTGAAGCTTGATGAATGATTTACAATATTTAATTTATTTATGGGTTAACTAGTATTAAGTAGGGAGTTAGTATTCACTCAGTGGAGTTTAAAGAATCAGCCTTGACTCTTGACTGTTTTACTTTGAGAAAGAAATATTTTTTACTGCAGCCTCATAATTCCCTTATTAAAGGAAACTAAAAGAGAAGAAAAACGATTTATCCTAACACCTAATTCTGTTTACAATAATAATGAAATTTCTTTAAAGCTACTAATTGCAAAAAACCCATATGATTTCAGTTATTGTATATATTTTTCAGTTGCAGTTTATTTCAGAGCTAAGCTCAACAAGTGAAAATGGCAGGTTCAATCATGCACATTTAACTAGTTGGAACACTCCTTAAACCTCTGTCAGAAGGTAAGTTTTTGGTAGTAGCAAAGAATAGAGGCTTTTACCTGATTAACCTACTATCCAAGCAAGTAGAAAGGCACTCTGGCTTTCTGCAAATGAGACATTAATCAATGGTTTTTCCAAAAGAAACATTACATATTTCAAGACATGCTCCAGAGAACAAGTTTGATAAAATTGATATATCAGCAGTATCTTTGTTTAAGTTAAATCACTTATTTCAGAAGCTGGTGCTGGAGTCTCAGGGCCTCCCAGCTTCTTCTATGGATTGCTGTGGCCTTAACACAGCCCAATGCATCCACTGAAAAGCTGGGAGGGATCAGGCAAGCAGCACTTAAGTAGCAATAGTTCCTGCAGTTTGCACTTGGTCACAAGGGACCGAGCCTTAGACCTACCTGTCATCACTTGTGATGGCACAGCTGGGAAATAGAAGAGAAAATGTTGAGAAGAATTCAGTTCCACCCTGTTACAGCTGTGCACCATGTATCCTGGCCTAGGTCCTCATTTCATCTAAACCAAACAGCCTACTGCCATTCATGTGCCTTTCTGCTCCTTTAGGAGGCCCTTTCTCCCCACGTATTTCCTACAAGCAACATTATTTCCCTGTGCAAACCAGCTCCTCTACTCCAAATCCAATCTTGCTTTCAGCTCCTCCCCACTGTGGTGTCTTGGATGCCCACCAAGCAGAGTTTTATAGAGGCTGTATCTCACCTGTGGTGGATAGGTCCCTCTCGTGGCTTATGGGATTTTGTATTGCTCCCTGCTGGAGGACAAGGACATGGCAAACACAGTATTACTGGTGCTAGTACACTGCACTGAGTTTTTCACCCATCCTCTCCAGTGTAAAAACCTGCAGCAACTGTGATTGATTGATAGACATAGGAGGAGTGAGGGGCAAGACTAAAATATTTTGCTATGGCAAAAAGGCATGCTGAAACATATGCAGTTGCCTGGTGGCCAGTCCCTCACAGACAAATATGGGTCCTGTTCTCTGGGGAATCGCACAATGTGGCTCCACAAAAGGGTGAGCCCTCTGTTCCCATGCGCTTATGGAAGTTTAATCTTTCTTAAAGTCACTATTGGCACAAAGTAAGGGACAAGAATCAAGTGGTTGACTCTTTCCACTCCTGCCCCTACCAGGGTAGGGCCTTCATCCTGTATGGTCACTCAGCAATACATTTAAGTATTCATTTGCATACCCTCCAACAAAACCCAATCTCCACTACTCCTTTCCCTCAAACACTGGCACACCAAACCCCAAACACAGAAACACCAAGGTGCTTTTCTCTACCTAGTGTGACATGCAAACAGAAGCACAGACACATCTTCTCTAGAACATGTGGAGGCCACTGCCACCCCCACCTCCTCCCATCTCCATTGTCCTGGCACTGTAGGGCTCTGGGAACAGAAATGCACACAGGAAAAAGGTGGAGATCAGCGATACTTGGCCAAGGATCCTCCCACTTGAGACTGACCTTTAAGCCCGTCCTCAGAAGGTTTGGCTGGTCATTTCCTTCCCACTGCTCCTTCCTGCTAAGCTTGCAGCTTGTCAGGGGAGGAGTATTCAGTGAGTAACAGCATCACACTTCAGAGCCATACCAGAAATTTCAGTTAGCTTATTTTCTTACAGATACAGTCTGCTTGTCTCGGATCAGTGGAAAGCCAAATCCATCTACCACAGCTCTGCCTGCACCAAGAACTAGGGACTGGCAGTTTATCACAGCAGCCAGCCATTGCCAAGCCTCATATCTTTCCTGCAATGCCAAAAGGGCCCCACAGTTGTCTTCACACTTGAACTTTCTATGAGCTTCAAAGATCACACCTTATCAGTTATAAGGGCATTCAAGTGCCAGAGGTCCTTGGATGCAGGAGAGCAAGCAGTAGTGGACGGGTGCTCTGTGCTACCTCTGAACCAGGAGATGACATCTCGGGCAGCCTGTGCAACATGCTGGAGCAAAAACTTCCCTCGCCCACTGTTGCTTCTTCTGCTGCTGCACCCGTTGCTTAGGGTACGTACCTTGTTATCCCTTGCTCTAGATTCAGTCGCAACATTTATCAGGGTAGTGAGCTTAAAGGCCCCAGTGGGTTCAGGTGCCAGAGGCCCACTAGGTGGCATTCGAACCTTCGACATGGCACGGCCGCGGCCCTGGTGCCACAGGACAAGCACAGGCTGACAAAGGCCACTGGGGTGTCTTTGCTGCCAGCTGACTTCTGATTCCTGCAAGAATCAAAGCTGTTTAATTGTTTATTCTAAATGTGTAGTTTTTCTCGTGAACTTTCTTAGATATGCCAATTAAAAGCTTTTTTTTTTTTTTAAAAAAAGAAATTACGTTTTTATTGGCTTTTTTAGCTTGATATACTGGTACTCTGGAGAAAAAGGGAAAGGAAAGAAAAACCTTTTTCTTTGTTTGGACTATTTGGCAGGGCTAAAGCATGACTGTCTGCTTTGGCTTCTTAAACCACATATCACATCTGTAAAAACACAGTGGCAAAAGGAGGAAAAAATAATCTGCAATGCTTTTCTGGTGGTTTCTGTGAGGCTTTCATGTAACCAATACATTTTCATCAATTATGCATTTAGGTCACAGGAAGAGCTGGAAGAAGGAATTCCTTTGCTATTTCAAAGTTGCTGTCAAGAAGAAAATACAGCCAAGCTGATGGAACTAAAAGAAATGCAGTTTTGTTATTCTGTCCTGATGTTTTTTGACTCCACTTTCTTTACCATCATTCCTATTTGCATAAGCATTTCCCCCAGCATAGCAGGGAATGCGTAGAGCTCCTTAAAGCATGAAAATCTCTTATTTTGCAGTGACAATTCTTAAACATATATAAACACCATTAAAGAGTTGAGTATAAGGCCTTCTCTGTAAAGCATTTGGTCAGATCAGAAAAACCCAGGATGGGCTCCTTGGTAGAAAGCATTACCCTATGTAACCTTTAGGCTTCCATGCAATTTACAACTGCAAGTTCAGTGCTCAAATAACCCTTTTAAAAGTATAATGAGAATGAAATCCTAAGGAACAGGTTTTGCTGTCAGAACCACACAGACCAGGCAAAAACTGATGTTAGCTACTGAAAAATACCAGAGAAAACCTTAAAATCTCACGTATTGCCTGTACTGGGAATCATAGGAGTCTCCTGTCCCTCTGGATCATGTCTGAGCAAAGTCTCACTTTTCTCTTGTTAAAAATGTCTGAAAACTTATGGAAATGCTTCTGGTGTTGCAGTCTGCATCTCACATGCACTTAGAGCATTGTGCTATTTAAACTGATCCTTAAAACAGTCTCCCCAGTAAGCAAGAAAAATCTCCTAACTGGCTTAAAAGAAAAAAATGGTTATGTTCTGCCATAATTAAGATTACACATGCAAAACTTAGCTGTTTGCTTATGTTTATGAAATAAATCTGTCCCATGAGACAGGGCACTTGGAGGCAAAGCTTTTTCATGCCTTCCTCTCAGAGGTGTCCTACTTTCCACAAATACTAAATATGCATTTCACAGAATGAGGGTTGCTTTCTGGAACAACCTCTAAGACTTTCACCTAAGCCCAGTGGTTCTGCTGCTCCCTAGATTTCTCTAGCAAATGATTAATTATTTAGTCAATGTTGACTAGTAAGAATTGAAGACATTAAAGTTCCTTCTAGTATCATGTACTAGTCCTAGTATTCTCCTGAGGGTGACTCCTAAATCACTGGGCTGCTGACTAGCATTAAAAACTGAAAATAACATTTCTGAGAATAAGAGTCTTCATTTCCTTTAATTTTCTTGCAAATACGATAATGTAGATCATGCTGAATGAAAGTCTTTTTGTGACAATTTTGTGAGAAAAAACACTCAAAAATATTGCAGTCTCCCCAATCCCAAGAATTAAGTTTTATTGCTTAGGCAAAAGCATTAGTCATTTCTACAGCCTCCCTTAACCTCTTGCGAGTGCTTATTCTCAAATCTTACCATTCCCCCCCACGGCTGTATCATACTAAACTGGGTGAATAAAATCTTGTCCTTTGTTAGAGTAAGTACTAAACCATCCATTTACTTTGTGGGGCCTAAGATTTACAGCCTGTTTACGAAAGATAAGAAAAATCAGGCTTTGAAATACCCACAGACAAATTTTCCAGCAGTGCAAGTATTAGCTTTACTCTTCTAGTCAATGCCTAGTTTGAATAGTTCTGGTTTACTTTGCTCTAAACCTTATTTATTTTCTGGTTTATTTACCTTTTTTAGCATTGCTATCAGCTAGAAATTACCTTTCACCCTAGAACTGTAGTTTTTCTATTTCCATGTGTTAGTATGTATTAAATTGTGTTAAGTACCTTTAAGTTATATACTGTCAGGTGTTATATAATTATTTATTTTGTATGATTGCTTAAAGCAGAAGGTTCATAGGTATATAAAAGACAAAACTTCCTGACCTATCTTCTGTCCTTGCTTTTCACATCTCTTTCATAACCAATTTAGAGAGACAAATCCCTAACAGAAAACATTCAAATGATTCAGTTTTGAAATGACTTGCAAAAAAGTTTACCCCAGAATAGTTTCATAACAACCCCCACTTTTTATGGTCTCCTCTCTGCAATCAACATGGATTCTTTTTTCTTTCACTGAAGGAGAGTTAATTCAGAATATTCCAGCTAGTGGGATGGTGGAAATGAGAAAGATGTCTTTCTTTGCGGAAAAAAGACTATGTGGCACTCAGCAGAATGTGTTTGCTGGACTGTTCTCATGCTATTGTTCCAGGACCACTAAGGTTTGCTTAAA
The DNA here is from genome assembly GCA_013399015.1 of Galbula dea. Taxonomy (NCBI): domain Eukaryota; kingdom Metazoa; phylum Chordata; class Aves; order Piciformes; family Galbulidae; genus Galbula; species Galbula dea. The sequence continues at coordinate 1,079,346 of VWZX01004809.1, read as the reverse complement.
AAACCCCAAAGGTTTCAGAGAGGCCAGGTGCATTATGTTATATACTTGAGTGTTCCTTCCTGACTGAGTTTCTTTTCCCATTAGAGTTTTGTCTCATTCTCCATTTGAGGTTTGTTTCCTGTTTCTTTTCATTTCACCTTATCTTTTCATGCAATGACATCCAAATAGAAAAAGTCAGCCACTAACATAGTTTTCACCCTAAACTGAGCTTCCTGGCTTTTCTGGCTTATAATCAACCCCATAACATCCCATGATTTCTATGTGTGAATGGCAAAAAGTAAAAAGCAGTTTATTTTGCCTGCATGCAGACAAGCCAACTTTCACACATTAGGAGCAGCAACTAATCACCCAAAACATTTCCTAAAGTTTATAGTGCTGGCAGACAGCTGTTTTCATTCTGATATAATGGTTTCTTTGCATACTGCTTCTGCCAGCAGCATCTCAACCACCTTACTAGCACTCCATACACCACACATCCTGAGGTACTGCCTTTAAAACTCCTTTCTGTATACACACAAAGACAAACTAGACTGCCAACAAATACTAAGGAGACAGATATTCTTGTTATAGCCATATGTTGTACCAAAGGGACATTTCAGTTACCAAGAACTCAAACTAAAAGAAGAAACTGATAACATGTAGGCATGCATCCCAAGTATCTCTAACCTTACATTTTGTCTTGATTTTTTCCTTCCCTTTTTAAATCTTTGCCCTTGAAGTAGTAGAAATGCATTACCTCTACTCCCCATAAATAGGAATTAAAAAAAAGTCACCTATGTTCTTTGAAAGTTAACCAATGTTACTGTAAATACATATGTCCCATATATGCTATAAAAGTATAGAAGTTCAGGCTTTGCCTAAATAATCACTGACAATGTTTAATAGCTCTTTAATATCTGACTTGATTAATGTGGAAATGAGGAAAATGTTTGTTTCAGCTCTGCAATGCTGGTAACACAGCTTTGTCTATAATTTCCTATCTGCAAACTTCTTCCAATGCTTCTTGTCTTCAAATACTTCAAAAGTATGCTCTTGAAACCAAGAATATACTTCACCACCAACCAATAGTATCTGTCTTTAAATAGAACCAATGCTGAAAGACTGGCATTTTATGTCATAGATACAGCATGAGGCTGAGTTCACAAACAGTGGTTTGAGACACCCAGAAATGTTCCCCTTAACTGCTTAAGCCTGGTGATTGTCAGATGGGAAAACCTCAAAAAATCCTGCAGATCTCTGAACTGCTGTCAATTGTTAAATACTGGAGAAGAAACAAATGGATTGGGGGAAGGAGAAGAGTCCCCTTTAATCCATCCCTTAAATGATTATTTATATCTCTGAGTAATGAGGTATTAAAATCTGAACATTTGAATTATATTCACTTTCTTTTGCTCCCACTGATACAGACACGTGTAATTATGCATATTTGTTGAGTACAGTCATGGTGGTTTTAACTTCCATCTAATTATCATTTATATGGTTATAGTTCCTAGGAGCCCAGTCATAGACCAGAAGGCTACTGTGCTACATATAGAAGACATGAAAAAGTGCCTTGAACCCCTAAGATTATAGGAATCTATCCACTAACTTCAATGTTGTTTTTCCAGTTGGTTTTAACATGCTTCTAATTAATCTGTTACACAAAAAAGACAGTAGCAAGCATAATTTGCTAAAAATTGACACAAAGAACAGATGTTAAACATGGCAGGATTTGCCAAAGCATCTGAACCTCTGTACTGCTCTGATAGTATAATGCAATTTACATTTTAAAAGTAATTGAAAAGTTTTAAGTACTTATAAAAAGCTTACCAACATAGGTTCAGTAAGTAATGGGTGAGTGTGTTATTTTATTTGTCTTTTATGTGAGTGATTGTGCTTATATGAATAAAAAGAGCAAGTTCCTTATGCAGGAATTAGATTAAAATTCTGTGTGGCCTCCATTATACAAGTGCTCAAACTTGTCAGTTGTAATGGTCCCATCTTGTGTTACATCTGAGGCACATAGATTTAAAGAAACTGAAATAAATTAATAAATAATTGCTTTTGAAAGTACCTAAGCCACAAAAGAAAACATTGTCCTAAGAGACACCAAAGAACATTTTTAAGCAGCAAAGAGCTGCTTCACTCTTGCTCAGCTGCTGGGAGGGATTGTCAGAGCCTACTTAACTAGATGTCAAGAGATATATCTGCTCTTCAGGTGACTACTCCAATGACTCAAAGGCACTGCCATAGATCCTGCCACACACCTTTCTGTGACAACGATGGAGATATTGTGATTAGACAGTATCTACCACCTCAGCTGGAGAGCAGCCTTTGGTCTCAGCAACATCTAGTGCAATATAATGTTCTTGTGATGAAAGGTTTGATAATCAGATAGGAGGGAGGAAAGAAGATACATTATAGTCATGTTTAACAGCTAATCTCAGGGTACAGTATAGCCATACTTGTAGGTGCAAGGTTGGTAAGAACTGACAGGCACTGGAAACCAATTTAGCATCAGCTAGATTCCTGTTAGATGTTTAAATTGTATTCATGCTAGGAAGAGGGCCTAGTGGCTTGTTTTAAGACTCGGGCCACATTAGGCAGAGCATCACTCCAGCCTGCAGCAAGACACATCCCCTCAGGCAAGCCCAGCAAGAGCAGCCTTAGCAGAGCACTGCTGAATGTGATCTGTCTCTGGTCCCCTCCTGTGCTTCACTTTCAGCCAGTGGACCCCCTGCCCTAAGGAAGACAAACATCCCTAACAGTGGTTCTTCTGAAATCTCACAGGTCACACGCTGTTAACTGTCTGCCTGAGGACGGTCACTGTGGCCAATGTCCCAGCTGGACAGTGGGCTCAGAATTAAAGGCAAGAAGTAGTCACAGCTGAGACCTTCCTACTGGGCCATGTAACAGCAGGTGTGCTATTGATCAGCACAAAGCAGGTCAGGTAACCCTAGAAAAGTAAATATTGGCACCTTTCATATCAGGCATCTAGCTTGGGTGCCTGAAATATTGGGACTCTCCTGCAGTCAAAAAAACCCCATAAGCCTCTCCTCTGAACACGTGTTAGATGCATGTGCTGTTTCTGGACTGGCTACCTAGGAAGCCAGCATCCCTCCTCTGGAAACATAAAGGTTGTAAATGCCTTAGGGAGGTGGTGTGAGTGATTCCCTCCTCTGCTCCACCTCCTCAGTGTGTTGGCAATTGGCAGTGATGCATACAGGTGAGAGTAGAACACCTTTATTTCTGGAAGAAAGAAAAATGTTCTATTTTTCTTTTAAAGTACACAGGATTACTGATTCATTTATTCATAGTACTTGGGTTTTAATCTGTCAGGGAATAATGACCCATTATTTTATACTTATGGGAAATGACACTTCCTAGAACCTGGTATTTGCAGCTGTCAAATTATATATGTCAGCATCTGTCACTCTGCAGCAGTGCTTAACAAATGAGTTTTGCATATCCCAATGAGCTTCAACTAGAGCAGGGAAATATATTAACACCTCTTCTGGCAACTGTAAAGGCTGACTGCTTTTTTGTCATATTAACTTCTCCTCCATATAGCCTTACCATATAGAGCCTGGACTGCACCTTCTCAATGGTTGTAACAAGCCTGATTACATACACTAACACAGATTTCTGACTGTAAACTGTAGAATGCAATAACTTCCTTTCCTAATTGAAATGACTCAATGAAAAAATGGAAATAACAGCATTAAAATGGAAGTATGTAATCCCTAGCAGCATGAGCTGGCAATAAGAATTTTAAACACAGAAATTGCCAGACCTCCAAACACTATAGATACTTCACAAGCCTGAGTCTATATGTTTTCCATGCCCACATGAGGAGTTAGCAAGAAGTAGGAATGATCTGCCTGAAGACTATTTCCACCACTTTTCCTGCTTAGACCTGCTTTTCTGCAGGTTAAATGAGCACCACAAAGGAATGCAAGTTACTGAAACATTGCTTACACTGAACAGAAACTTATCAGCACAGCCAAATCCTGGATATTACATGAAGATTTCTGCAAATGAAACTGGTAGGTGCCACCCACAGGCAAGAAAAATCCATTCAGTAAAGATTGTACAAGCCCTGTGTACAGACCCTATGTAAAGGAGGTGAAGGACAAGGGCAGTGAGATCCATCAGCCTGCATAAAGTCCTAGAAACTAAAGATGACTTCTAGGTCCAGTTTTCTCATAGCCACAAATATCTGCATTGTTATTTAATCACAGTAATCATTTAAGTTGCTCATTCAGTCATACAATTTTAATAACTTAGCAAAAAAATCAGCTCCTATATCTTTCTTTCCCCATAGTATTACATATGAAACAATGTATGTCAATGAGCTAATAGCCAAAGTGGAAAGCCAAGCTGAAAGTATAGCAATACTACAAAGGAAAATAAATCAGTCATGTCACCAAGCACTGCTGTTAAAAAAGAAAAATGATCCCCTGAAATTCTTCTTCCGTTGTTCCTCTGGCCAAAATTGCTTATCAGATTCAAACTGGATACATGAAATTAATTTAGTCCCTGAAAGTCAAATTTTCTGCAAAATTGCTGTTCTTAAACAGCACTTCTTGGCCTAGTCAAAGCTTCCTAGAATCCTCTGAAACACCCTAACAGCAGTGATTCCAGTTATTTCATTTGGAGATTGATTCACAAAAGTTTTATCTCAAGCCTTTCATTTATGCTTGTACTGACAATAAAAAAGTACCAGTATTCACTGTGATTGGAAAATATATTAGCAACATTTCACATATTAGCTATGAGATTAACCTTACTAAACAGACTTCTGCATTATATATGTCTTCTACTGAAATCTGAACTAATCACCTTAGGCTTTCTGTATAAGGAAAGAAATAGAGACATTACAGTACAACTGATCTCATACAAAAGCATCTAAAATACACATCCAGTGAATCTCACCACATATCTAATTCCCTCTGTTAATGAAAGAGGAAAACGTGGAGTAATGAGATGAGTGTAAGCATATATGGGGCAGATATCTAAAGTGAAATGAGAGGAATTCCATCATAAGGAAATACTAATGTAAATCAGGTTGCATTCAGATTTATGGTGACCAGCTCAGTCCTTACATGGAAGCCTGAGCACTCATCACTCCTTTCTATCAAATACTCTATGCAGTGGGAAGTATTTGGTCTACATGTTCAATAGGGAATAATAGAGTTTGATAGATTAATAAAAATAAGTAATAAGAAAGCTCAGCAACAAAAATGAGTGGGTGGAAAATTGAGCTCAGTTGGCAAAGGCTCAAATTAAAGCCCTTCAGTGAAATCACCAATAGTAACCCATGAAATTAGAGCCACTGACCTGAAGCACAGGCTAGACCTAGCATTGCTGTATTTTTACCCTTCTAAAATGATTAAAGACAGTCTTTCCTATTTTAACTACTTGGACATTAATTCCCCTTATCTTAGTGCATTCACAAAACTTTATTTAATTGGGCAAATCACCAAAGTAAAATATAAACCAACAGTGAACTAATGTAGTTAGTGTGGCATTAAAAAACATGTATGATAAATTTTGGGGTTTAAATACAATAAATCAGTCATTTAAATTTAATGTAAGCTGCATAATTTCATTCTGCTTCATTAGCCTATATAAACACAATAAAATCTGTCAAATGCAAACAAAAGGCCTCCTAGAGGTGATATTTTAATTGTAATAAAACTGTCATCTGGATTAAGAGGCCAGCTGAACGATTCATTTCTTCATAGAAGTTAATGTTATTTTAGAAAATGAGCATTAGATTTAATTTCTCTGGATGCACTGGTGCTCAAGACACAAGAACTTTGTTCCTGCTCTCTGCTGCAAGCAAACTGCTCCCTAGCCCTAACATCGCATCAGAAGAAAAATGGTTGTTATAGCATGAAATTCTGCCTGTGCTGGCTCCTTCATCATCAGTGGGAGTTTAGCTTACAGATGGGATTCAGAAGAAGGCCTCCTAAGCTAGCCCAGCAGAATCAGAGAATCACAGAATGTTTCAGGTTGGAAAGAATTTTGAAAGGTCATCTAGTCCCACACCCCTGTTGTAAGCAGGGACATCTTTAAACAGATCAGGTTGCTCAGAGCCCCAACCAATGTGAACTTGAATGTTTTCAGGGATGTGACATCCACCATTTCTCTGGGCAGCCTGTTCCAGTGCTTCACCATCTTTACAGTAAAGAATTTATTCCTTATACCTAGTCTGAATCTACCCTCTTTCAGTTTAAAGTCATGACCCCTTGTCCTACTACAACAGGCCCTCCTAAAATATCATTCAACATGTTTTAGTGAGGTAGAAAGAGGAGGGTTTCCCCGATGTCCCCTACATGGACCAGGACATCACAGATGCATGCCCACCACCTTCCCCAGGCATATTGCCTCCCACAGGAGCCCCTAAGCCATTCCTTCTGGGATACACAGCAATGCACACTCAGCAACACACACCCACTGACAAATTCATACCTGCATTTCCTTCCTGTTGCTAGTAGGAAGAAGTATGGTTTTTTTCTTTTTTTTTTTTTTTCTGCTAAAAAGGTTAATACAATTCATGGCTTATTTTAAGTGGCTGAGAAGTAAAACACTCAGATCTTTCACTGATTGGCTTTAATTGCTTGACTAGATGCCTCTCAGCTGGTAGCTATGAAATATTCACAAGTGAAATAGTCTAATTCCAGCTGGGATAGTCGATTATTAGGAGCTAATTTTGTTGGCTTTACCTTCCCTCCCCTCTCTCCTCCATATAAACTCTGCTGCTCTTCCCTAATTTATGACTTTACCTGAAATTCTGTGTAGCCTATACAGGTTAAAAAAAAGCAAGGACCTCTTACATCAGCCTATTGTGAAAGCACTAACCTGCACTGAAGGGAAAAATCATCTTTCTTAGTAGTGAGTTATGTGCAATTGTTTACCTTATCTTTTGAATTTTAATCCATAAGACATCTTCTTCCCCCCAAAAAGAGTGCTATACTCTCTAGAACAACTGTTTAGCAGCTAGACACAAAAGCCAGCAACATGCCTTTGACTCTCATTTCTTAATTTCACATTTTAAAAAGAAATATCTCAGCAGTTCCTCTAAGTGACAGAAACAATGTAAAGCTTTAACAGGGGATAAGAGGCATCTTCATTTCTTAACCAAATAAGAGAGTCTGCCAGGGATTTTATGGATGTTTACATTTCTTCATGAACTACTACTTAAAACTGTGTCAGTCCCTCAGATTTCTTCAACCCTTGTCTGGGTATCTTCTCTGTATGCAGGCACCAGTGGCCTCTCTTTTGTTTGACCAGTTGGGTACCTGCTCCCACCAAAGCCATTAGCCGAAGTATCTGTAGCTGAGAAGGAATATTTACAGCTTTAATTTCAGAAGACTGCAATTTCTTACACTGAAAGAGTCCTAGCATTCCTGAGGAGTCTCTCCTGTAAATGTGAAGGCTGTCTCACCCCAGAGCCTCACACCTGGCTCCTGGCTGCGGGCAGGGCTCAGGGCTGAAACACCTCCTGTGGGACCCAGGGCTGACCTGGTGGCAATGCTCCTCCCTGTATTCGGGGAGCTCTAGGGGATCTGTGTGCATTTGAACAACTGCCCTCTGAGTGAATTAGATACATCCTGACAATGTCTAATCTTCCCCAGCATTTTCCCTTCCTTAAACAGCACAGAGCCCTCCCAGCCAGGTATTGGGTCTGGGAGCAGAGAGATAATTTATCTTAGCTGAATGTTTTTAACAGGAGAAACATCTCAGACCAAACTCAGTTCCAGGATGTAATATGTCATGTTGGCCTTAGTAGAAAAACTAGCAACAAAGACTTTCATACATGTAAGGTATTTAATGAATCCAAACCAACATGTTGCCATGTCCCTTTGAATTTCACTGTTAAGGTTTTCTTTGCTCCCAGAGGACTCCCTAGTCTTCAGAAGTGAAAGGCCAGTATATTAAACTAAATATTCTGAGGGGTTACCAGAATGCTGGATATCACTGTTGTTTTGTAGATGAAGGGAGAGTAAACAGTTTGTTTGTGCAAAGAAAAAAATGAAAAAAAGCTGTAAGAGATGAGGACAGTTTTAATGAGTTCAAGATGATGCATCTCTGTATCTGAGGAGGTAGCCAGGCAGCTGGTGCAGACAGCAGGAGGAAAAAGAGAGGTCCCAGCTGCAGCCTGTTGTTCCCCTGCCCTGATACACCCCCCCAGGCTCACCTCTTGGTAACTCAGTTGTCCTCATTTCTTCACTCAGCACCAGGTCAACACTCGCTGGGCTGGGAAGGGGATGAAACTGGGGCTTGGGTGACCCTTCTGCTTGCACAGGCCTGGTCCAATGGCTCTGACCATTCACAAGTGTGTAAGTGTTTACAGAAGGCATTACAGATAATCTCAGCCTCCAGTGAGAATGCAAAGGCTGTCTGTAGACTGGCCTGCCCCAGTTCCAGCTGGGAGTGGGATGCAGGAACACACACCAGCCCCTGCCCCTTCCTTCTCCATCCTGGCCATCTGCCGCAGAGATAAAGCCCTGATGCACCGATTAGAGCCAAGATGCCTCCAAACAGCTCTCTGTGCAACCTTGTGAAACATCTGCTCCGAGAAGTGCAGCAAAGTCTAAGATCCCCCTGTTTTGAGGTAGGTGCGTCTCTGAAATCAACTTGGATCCAAAAAGCTTATGAAGTGATTTGCCTGACAAAGTCCACCCAGCATCAATCCACACTGACATGAACGTATAGCTGTAGGAAGAGAGTTTGTTTTTAGCTAGCCACTTCAGACAGGAACCTGTATAAACACAGCCCTGAGCAAATATATAGCCTGTGCAAATATTAGGATATTATGCATGGAAAAACAAAAAATCATTTAGTTCTCTTCAAAGACAAATGTCCTTGGAGCAAACATTGATAATTGCCTATGTGAGAGCACGATGTCATTTTTCTAGCTGAATTTAAAGCAGTAATGAGCAGAGGTAAAATCTTCCAAATATTTGGTTTGAAAATGTGTCATCATAGAGGTTGTCCAACTTTAATCCTTTTATGTGGAGCTAGTAGTGATTTACTACAATAGAATAAAGATCAATACAACCAGATAATGTCTTTGGACTTTATGAGGGTACTGTCAGATGAAATCAATTGTTTTAAGTCATTCATAAACAGCCTATGCTTGGGATAAAAAAATTCCCTTCTTTGTGCTGCCTTTTGTTTTCCTGGATAAAAAATGGCCGTGTTTGTGTGTGCCTTTCATCTGGCAAGAGAGATATGAAATAATTTCTGCACATTTTATTGTTGGAGGTAGTACTGAAAATAAATGTAGTTATAAATCCATCATAAGGGTTTTAAGTTTGTCACAGCAAGTTCTTCCTAAAATAACTGTGAGTCATTCACACTTCCTTGGGCATATTACAATTTTTACCCATTGGGAACCTTCAAGCACTTACATACCTTTTGATTTAATACTAGAATCCAATCAAAACAGAAGGGCAGCAACCAGCCATTTCCAACAGGTTGAAATTCACCAAGTTTTTACTTTAGCTGCTTAACATAACTGCAAGTCACCTGAGGAACGTGTGTAATTCACCGTATACTTGGCAATGTTACAGAGAGTACAAGCAAAGATAACTTTAATCACTGAAACTGGTATTCTTATCTTCTTTGGCTTTAGAGATGTAACAAGGTCTATTAAACGTGTACTAAAATTCATTTAGCTTCATGTAAACCTGTGTAGCTCTGCAATTTAGCAGCATCAGGGACACTGGGCTTGTTCTGTAGTTTAGAAGAAAAATCCCTGGCTGCAGCACTCTGACTATTGCATGTCTAATAGCGAAGAGACCTCCAGATAAAGGTTAAATTAGCAATATCTATATCAATACTAATGAGTAGTCCCTCTTATCTTTTAGTGGTAGAGAATCATATTTTTGGTTACTCAGCAGATGCAAGATATGATGTACAAGCAGCTCCCACTCAAATCAGTTGAAAATTTTTGTACAGATATCATTGAATCAAGATCTCATCAATATGTCAAATGTAACTGTTAAGGACAGATCTGAGAAAGAAAGTCTTTCACTGTCTTCTGACCATTTGTGAGGTCTGGTTTGTTTTCTGCCCAAAAAGGAATTGGAGAATCACATTTCCTAAAATTTCCATTTTCCAGTAGTCCAAAGTATTTTTCTTCAGGCAGGGAGAGAAGAAGAAACAGAAGGAAAAGGAAAAACAATAAAACAGAAATAAAATAGTACCAGGATACTTGCACAAATGTAAAAAGGCAAGGGACACTTCCACAGAACCACAGAATGATTTAGGTTGGAAGGGACCTTTAAAGATCATCTAGTTCCAACCCTCCTACCATAGGCAGGGACATCTTCCATGAGATCAGGTTGCTCCCATCCAACCTGACCTGGAACACATACAGTGACAGGGCATCCACAACTTCGTGGACAGTTCTAGTGTCTCACCACTTTTATCATTAAAAAATGTCTTCCTTATATCTAATCTAAATCTACACACTTTGTTTAAAACCATTGCCCCTCATACTATCACTACACTCCTTGATAAAGTGTCCTGTAGGTCTCCTTCAAATACGGGAATGATAAGGTGTCTCTGGAGCCTTCTCTTCTCTAGGCTGAACAACCCCAACTCTCTCAGCCTTTCCTCACAGGAGAGGTGCCCCAGCCCTGTGACTATTTTCATGGACCTCCTCTGGGCATGCCCTAAGTACCATGTTTTCTGTTGGGGCACCCAGAGCAGAATGCAGCTCTGTTGTCTGAAAAACTGTTATAAGTTAACTACCTGAGAGTACACCTATATAGGATGAGTGTAGGAATGATGGAAAGGAAAGCTAAGGGCAAGGCCAACATTTATTCCCTGGGCTCTTTCTAACCGTCTCCAACATTTTGTATGTGACAAAGGGTGTATTATCTTCTCTCACCAGAACTGGTTCTGTCTATACATGCTTAAAACATAAATTTTAACCACATATATTCATAGAGATATTTCAGTTTCAGCTGTCTTCAGTATGGTTCACTGGCTGCATGCAAGGAGGACTTTAGTGGCCAAACTTTTGTATATACAATGGGAGTACAATCAGGAAATGCAGGTCAAAACCAACCAAACTGAGCTAAGATCTCTCCTGTTTTGTTTTGCCCCCACCTCTTCTTTGCATAGTGCACTGGAAACCTCCTGGTTGCAAACCAAACCTCATCTATCATCTAGGAAATGCAGAAGCAGAAGCATTGCGGAAAAACTCAAAGGTCTGGGTTTTTTTCTATTGTAATTGTATTTTAACAACAACTGGGATTTTCTTTGCAGATAAACTGGTGGGAAAAAAAGTATAGAGGGCAAACTGGGACAAATACTCTGGTAAAAATAGATATCAAATATTAGGTATACTTAAATGCAATTCAGTTTTACAGCTTGAGACCTGGGAGTTTCATTATTTTTTGCAGAAGCCAGTTATACTAACTTAAATTATTTTCTTATTAATTACTCTATTTTACTACAGAAAGATTAGAAAATCCTTAAAAATATATATTCAGGGATTTCCAGTTGTTCCAAAAATTTTCTTCATAATACAGAACTGGACACCACACTCTTTAGAAAAAAACTGAATTGAAGGCAGTTTATGTGCATTATGTGCTCTACAGTAGTTAAATATCTGTCTGAAAGAAAAAAACCAAAACCCAACAACACTTGAAGAAAAAAAAACCTTTCTGTTGAAGAAAATTAAGGTTCATATGTCACTGAAGGTTATTAAAGCTGGGCTCAATGCCATGTTTTGTCTTCATCCTTCAGATTCCAGTAAAAGATTGATTGTTTTTTCCTAACAGTTAAACTCCCCTGCTTTCTTATAATCATGCAGAATGATACCAGTTAGACTAGTAATAAATTGCTTACATTTTTTCTGAGCATGAGGTCTGTTGATTTTGTAACACTAAGCATTTTCTTTCTCTTCTCTGTCATGTATTTTTGGCTATGATAAGGCACATGGAGCATGTCATGTATTTGCTATATGACAAATTTGCTATTCTTAAGGAAAACCACACTGGCTAGGTTGGAGGTAGAATATGTGGACATCACTCTGTGGCTTTACCTTTAACAACTTCTGTTCATTGCTTAGGAAGACAAAACATTTTGCATAAAAAGCTGTTTCTCTGAAAAACTGAAGTATTTTTCTTTGGATGGAGGATAGAGCAAAGCCCCCAGCAGTACTGTGTAGGAAGCAGTTGTGTGTGGCTAAATGAACAGATGCACAGTTTATCTTTCCACTTCTGAAGCACTACATGGCATAACCACTTTACTCTTTAGCTTTATGCCCACTGTTCTTGGTTTATTTTTCCACACCTCTTTTTGCCATTTTCTCTGAGTAGTTCGTTTGTGTCTCCCCCTTTACCCTGCCCTAGTGAGGCCACATCTGGGGAACAGTTTCCAGTTCTGGGCTCCCCTGTTCAAGAAAGAAAGGGAACTTCTGCAGAGGGTACAGAAAAGGGCTACAAAGATTATTAGGAGACTAGAACATCTCTGTTATGGGAACAGTCTGAGAGAGCTGGGGCTGGTTAGCCTAGAGAAGAAAAGGCTGAGGGGGGACCTTATCAATGCTTATAAATACTTCATGGGTGGGTGTCAGGAGGATGGGACCAGGCTTTTTTCAGTGGTGTTAAGTGACAGGACAAGAGGTAATGGGGCACAGCCTGGAATACAGGAAGTTTAATCTAAACATATGGAGGAACTTCTTCACTTTGAGAGTGGTAGAGCACTGGAACAGGCTGCCTAGGGAGGTGGTGGAGTCTCTGTCTCTCAAGACATCAAAACCCATCTGGATGCCATCCTGTGCAACCTGCTCTAGATGAACCTGCTCTGACAGGGGGTTTGGACTACACAATCTCCAGAAGTCCATTCCAACCCCTAACATTCTGTGATTTTGTGGTTCTGTGAGTGCTTGGAGAAGATACCTCTCTGGGCCAGCTCCCTGTGAACTGCCTGTGGTCAAAGCAAGAGGGAGGGAGAGAGAGCTGCAGCTCAAGAAGGCAGTTCAGCAGGTCCTAAAATAGGTGTCCAAGAGAGGTGCCTGAATTGCCCTCTAAAGGCTTCTAGCATTTTTTTAAGCAGAGCCTGAAAGGTTTAAACCAGCCTATGTTTTAGACAAGTGGAGATGCTTCCCAATTGGAGTAACCAGAATGGGCATAAATAAGACATCCTGAACTGGTGAAGCCTGCTACAATAAGTCATCTGTGCTTCAGACTGGCTGCGTTACAGAGCTCTGGGTGTCATAGCATACAAGGTTGAGAAGAGCTTCAAAGTAGCTATTTCCCACTTAGACTTTAGCACAAATTCAGTTAAACTATGAAGGGTTGCAAATTAATAATTCCCAGCTGGTATGAAAGGAGCAGCTAAGAAAATTCCTTTTTCCCCCCTGTCTTCCTTCTCCTCTGTAGTTTTAAGTAGAGCATGGATAACCAGCTCAGGCTGGGCATGAAACATGTAAACTGATACAGTTATGTCTATTTTTTATCCATATTTCCAGCTACAAGAAAGCCTGATTTGGCAAGTCTCATATGCAGAGTAGCTGTCACATCACATCATATCTGATCATAACTCTCTCAGACAAAGCCCAAAATGGTCTAAGAAACCCATAGTGGCAGCCAAAGACCAACTGTGTGAAGAAATCACTATTTTTTCAACATTTTCTCTCAGGACTTAGTGCAGTCCAAACTTTTTTAGCCCCATATCTGTCCCACTGCTAGGCAGTTAAGAACTTCCCTAACACCAGTAGTTGCTGGAGTGGCTGCCTTTGTCTCTTGCTCTTTTCTGTGATACCTTACATGTGTTGAGAAGTGTGGCTGTACATTGGGAAAACACAGCTGTTCACATAGCTTGCTCCCTGGTCACTTTCTTCCTGTTAGTGTAGCTGTAAATATCTTCATTATCTGAATGTACATATATTTATTGTGTATTTTTTAATAACTCATTTTAAAAAAGAGGTGGGAATATCAGCTGAGTTCCTGATTTTCCTTTTATTGCACAATTCATGTGGCTTCAAGACAACTAAGAGAGGATAGACTGAAAGCACCGATATTTATGCTAGCACAGCCTTCAGTGAGCTGTACTGTAAGCCTGTTCTAGGCTCATGCATATTCTTTTTTCAAAATGCATGTGTGAAAAAGTGTATGTATTCCTTCCCTCCTTACCCAAGATATTCACAGTGTTCCTGCTTGCATTAAAAATTCTTTTCCTTTGACATTTTTTGACATAGTCCTTATGAAGTAAAAAATAACAAAACAAACCCCAAAACCAACAGCAACAAAAAAACACACAAAAAAATCAAACTAAAAAAGAAAAAGGGAAAGAACTTTGGTAAGGGTTTCTTTCCTGTCATCTGGGGATTATTAGTTTACAAACCCTCAACCTTTGACCTGGTATTTTTGCTGAAGTCTGAGTGAAGAACAAGCTCCCTTTGAAGATCTCTACATCATCCACCAAGGAATGCAGGATCACCAGCACTTAGACTGTTTAAAGCCTGGATGAGTTATTGTGGCAGGTTTCACTAGTTCAGGATAGGGGCAGGGCTCTTTCCCCTCATGATCAATCAGGAGGGATCCATCTCATCTAATTTTTTTTTCCTCTGTAAAAGCTGTCTATCTATTCTTAGTATTCATCAAGGCACCCTCCATGGAGACATGCAGGCACCCAGAGAGGACATTTCAGCTGACATGATAGGATGTGCCTGGAGGTCATTATTTCTCTCTGCTGGATGCAGGGGGAGACTAGACAGATAAAGTCTAATCAGACAAAATCAGCTGAGAAAAAACTCCAGTTTATAGACATCATTCAAAAGAAGGCCAAAACCTTATTTTTTCAGCATTTGCAAAAGCTCTGTTGCCCAGCACCACCGCACTCAGCTATCCAGACAAAGGATTTGGGAATAAAGACTACTGCTCCCAAAGAAATATCCTTATATAAACATTTTTAGACAAGTTCAGTATGAATCATAAAAATTGAGTTGTGGAATTTTTTGCTGCTTCTTTTTCCAAATAGAAAATAGACTGTGGAGAGTCTTACTTCTTATCACCTGCTAAAATGTATCAAATCTTGGTACTCTAAACAGCATTGCCAATGTCCACAATTTCTGACAGATCTCATGATAAGTCACAGTACTTATAAATGTCCTGAAATTATCCAATATGGAAAACTATTTTTAAAAAAGAGAAGATAATATTTTAGCAATTATGTTTGCAGAGAAAAGCTAAAATAAAGATATGATTGAAGTGCACTTTAATATCCTAAATTAATTACATTGACATGTTCATTCTATTCTATTTCATTTTTTTCAACTGTATTCCATCCTACATATTTGAATTAAGACTCAGACACATGGTAATGTCTACATGTTTTCTGAACAGGGAATAAATTAATTAAAACAAAATCAAGAGCACAAGCTGTGCATATATAAGCAATTGTGCATGAAGAAGTAAATGTATTCCAGAGGTGATATGCAAGAGTAACAGCAGCTTCCCGGTTGCTTCAGTGTTTATTTTAAAGGTACAGATTCGAGGACCTATATTGTCCCACAAATACATCTATCTGTAAGCATTTCTTTCGGTTCATTCTTATGAGTTAGTGAAGAGTGTGGAAAAAAATAAAAGTATTGGGTGAAAAGAACTAGAGGTGGGGTTTTTTTGAATGGCATTGTATTTATAACTACATTACTATATTGGAAAATTAAGAATTTGTACTTGGATTATTAATTCCTAAAAGAAAAGGACAAACTAGTTACTCTCTGACAAGGACCTAGCAAGTCAATCACATTTTAAAAATCTGAGGTTGACTGAGTTTGAAAGAAAAGTGTCTTTCTGAAAACAGTCCAGAGTACTTCCCACTTCTCCTTGCTTTCTTAGAAAGGAAATCCTAGTTTAATGCATAAACTTAAAGAGCACATGGGCAGTGGACATAGGAGCCCTGTATGGTAGGACCACCACAACCCTGGATGAGTCTGGAATAACATTTGTCCCCTGGGTCACTCCCTCCATCAGAAGCCAGCCTGGAACACCAGGCAATACTTCCCTCCTCTCAGCCTCCCTCTTCAACAACTGCCAACTGTAATGAGGCTTCCAATTTGCAGCACAGCCTGAATGACAAATCATCAAATGTTTTACTCAGACAATATCCCCAAACCAGTCAGAAATTCACTGTGTTGCAGAAGACAACCTCGCTAATGCACTAAAGCTGAAAGGAGACAGTGCTGTCAAATGTGGTAAAAGAGGAGAAAATCTTAAAAGGCAGCACATTTGGAAATACTAGCAGAAAGGATGCAGATATGCCAATGAGTGCAGGTGAACACCTTTTATTGAAGGGGGATCTGGGAAGAGAAGCAATGCCCCAGAAGGCAAAAAAATCCTTATCTACTAGAATTTATTTGATACTAGCATATCTCTAATACAAAAGACAAAAAAAAATGAACAAAATGATGCCCTGTTGTGTTTGGGCTTTTAGGTCAAAAGTGCAGTTCTTGCCAGAAAAGGAGAAAATAAGGACTACAGCTTCAAAGATGGAAGGTTTGAGAGTAGGTAACTGTAATTTATTCATTTTCTTTGCCCTTGACCTGGTGACACAGTAGGTAGAAAGACTCTTGAGGGAGTCAAGAAGACTTTTGGTTTTGAAAATATTACTGCTTTTACCCCCCATGCTGAAAAACTGTATGAATTTTTTAAATGAGATTTGTTAGCTGGGGTAGGCTTTCTGCCATGGCATCACCACCATTACTTTAGAATGATAAAAGATAAGGATGAAAGACTCTTGTCTTTCTTTAAACAGCAAATGAAGACTGATGGTGACTCTATGATACAAAATATATTGTCTGGAACTGACTCTCAAATTGGCATTCATGCTACCTGACTTGAGAAGTCTATCATAAAAATGTTTATAACTGGGTTGCTCACCTGTACTTCTCTTCACAGTCAGAGGAAAAGGAGGCGCTCCTAGGATTTGGCGCTTGTAGCATGCATAGAAAGATATCTTATGAAGGGAGGTACCTATTTCCAGATGAATTTCACTTTTTTAGTCATTGCTAGGTAATACAGCCAGATAACCAACTCGGATGTAAACACCTACATTTGGTCAGATAAATCACATCTGAGTGTCCTCTTGACTGAACTCCTAGTGTAGTGTGGAAAAAATACATTGCTGTCTGCAAAAAGATGAAAGCATTTAGAAAGTAACTGGATGTTTAAAACATGCCTACTGCATATAAGAGTACTAAATCAAGCTCTTGGAAGCAAGTGTTTGTTGCTGGTAGAAGGCCAAATGTCTTATTTTATCTTTGATGTTTGATTTCATATGTAAACAGAATCACAGAATCATTATGGTTGGAAAGGACTCTCAAGATCATCTATCATGCTGCCCTTTGTTAGAAGACCTTTAAAATAAATCTTCTGTTGTTGAAGTGAAAATGGATTGTGGCAAGAAGGCATAAGCCAGTGACTGCTTGCTCCCGAATTTTTTATGTAATTCTTGTTTTTCAAAAGTCTACGTGTTCTCCTGCAAGTCTGCTTTGTTCCTGACTAGTTCCTTGATAACTTTAATCTGTGGTTACCATCTCATTTTAAAACCCATAATGCAAATGCAGTAGGCAAATGGTTGGTGTAACTGATAGGTCAGTGTTGCATACATTGGATATGGTCTCTGAGCATGGAAAATTTATTCTGACATTTAGACTGCAATTTTGCTGCTGTGCCTGCCCTGAAACTATTGGAAGCAAGTCCTGATGTCCTTATTCTGTTTTATCACACCTGTTACTGAGCCACTTCTGTCTTACACTTGGACTTCTTGCTACAGTAATGCACTGCTTTAGAACATTCATTGTTAGAAAGTACATGTACCTTACATATTTCTAAAGCAAGTCCAAAAAGATTTAGTCTAATTTTTCTTCTCATCTTAAACTAACTTTTTTTATTTCTTCCCAATACATTTTTTTGTACTAGCTCTTGCTTTATATGACTGCATTAAGAAGCAAAGAAAAATCAGCTTGGATTGGTTAGACCATAACATTTATAAAGTGTAATATCAAAAATTGAAAACCAATGTACAGAAAGGAATGCATTTAAATGAAACAGAGCAGGTGAAAAAGAAATGCGGTGCATCACGCACAGAGAATGTGTTTAGTGGAGTAGTTCCAGTTCCAGATGAAAGATATTCCAATAGTGGCTGGAATCCATACAGTGTTTTCAATGCCAGTTAAATATTTCACAAAATCATGCAGGGAAGTCTAGAATGTTCTTTTCAGTACCATTTTAAAAGAGAAAAAAAACTCCTAAACCCAAAACAACCCGGACCAGAACTTGTTAAACTTATTATGATTTACTCTATCCTATAATGTACTAGAAAACAGCTCTTTCAAATACAAATAATTTCTGATGTGAAATGAAAAAATAAAAATAAATAAATGCTGTCTGCTGAACAGCAGCCAAAAATTGCAGCAGGAGGCTCAGTATCAGAACGACAAGCAATCTCACATGGGTGCACAGCAGGGAATGACTTTGAAGCAAGAGCTTGTGTGTGTTCACTGTGACCTGGAGCTCTCTTTAGCAGAGAGGAGAGAGGAGTCCAAAGCAAAGAGCTGGGCATCCTGAGAAGGGGTCTGAAACAGGACATGAATAAGGCCTTATCAGCTGTGTTGACTTTGGCTGTGTGTGTATGTGATAGCTAGAACTTATAAAACTGCCAAAAGAAAGGAAGTGGAAGATGAACTGAGAAAGTCTGGTGCTAGAGTTTCTACTAAGCTGCCAAGATCACTTTGGGTGACTGAAATCAAATGGTAGGGAATGGGGATTTATTTCAGAAATATTTATTCTTTGGCAGTGGGTAAAACCAACATCAGATATATAGAAATGACGTGATCTATCACAGCTGTGTGAGAACCTGCATATGTAGGTGACTGTCCCCATTCAGCTATACTTTACCCTACTCTCTGGTACTTGCAGCATGGCCACAGCTTAGAGCAATGCTATAGCAACTCATTTTTTGTAGCTGTCTTGAAAATCACCATGTTAAATATCACTTTCCCCAAATGAGCATCAGATACTAACAACCTGAATGAACATAAGGATAGAGCTATGCTTTTGTCTTTTTCCAAGGTATCTTTCCCATTTCCCCTGCTACCCAACTACATCCCTCACAGAGGTTTTTTAACAGTTCCTTCCATCTGCTCTCTGGAGACAGCATACAAATTCTGTATGCTGAACAATCTGGAAACATTCCCATTCAAAAAGAAAATAACTTGAAAATGTAATATGTTGAGGTAAACATCTTTTGTCTGATAGTCTTTGGATTTGATAAGTATTTGAAAACAAATATAAGGAATGATTTATGAGGTAGTTTGGTCTGGACTTTTAACAGGTCAACCTGGACTTCTAACTAGACATCTAGCTATCAAAAGTTGCATTGTTCAGACTAGGTACCCTCTTCGTACGTATGGTATTGTAATGACTAAACAGGCTAGGTATGTTTATTTTGCAGAAAGTCTAGGAAAAAACTATTTTCCATGAAAGTGTTCTTCCATTTCTAGTCAGCACTAGCAGTATGAACTCTGTCACCAGTTATAAAGTTCTTCTGCCCAGTAGTCTCCTGCTTCATTTCTGTATTTGACCTCATCTACATTTTCTGCAAAAGTAAGGCAGTAGTTAGATGTTTGACCCTTGTCTAATATCAGTATATATGTTATATACTGATATAAGTGTGTAAGTATGTATAGTACCAGTAGTATAAGTATATATAGATATAAGGTATAAGTCTATATAGATATAAGGTATAAGTATACATAGATATAAGTATATATCGTTATCAGCAGTATGCACATATCTAAACTGTTTTTAGATGTCATCAGTTCACGTTTATCTTTGCAACTTTGTTCACATATAACACTACCTACACCAGCCTGAGCAAGCAGGAGCAGAGCACAGTCAGTATGCAAACATTTCAGCAGAGACCATAGAGGTTTGTCAACCTGTTCAGCCACCTGAAGAAGCCAAGCCCCTGTTTCAGGAATGAAACATTCACATTCAGTAAGAAGCCTCATTGAAAGTCTCTCTGGATTCTCTCAGTTTTTTTCTATGGAGTTTGTGCAAAATGTTGCTGTTTAGTAGTCCTGGTTTTTTTCTAACAGCTTGGTCTATTTCCAGCAGATGCCTGTGGCTGGAGAACCATACTAGGACATGCATTTACATGTTTCCTCATGTGGTGTTTATACAGACCATCAAGGTTGGCTAGAAATGAATGCCTTCAACACAAGAACACATTCCTTGAGTCTGTGCCTTTCCATTAACAAAAACACATCATCTTCACAAGTACAGTACCTTTCAGTGAGATTCATCTTTCCTGACTCCAGACAGTGACAATGAAGATATCTGCACCTGAGATTATTGAATCATCTTAAGCTTCATTTGCAGTCAACATAGAAAACCTCTAGGGTGTGATTCATCTGGCTTATCTGAGATTTTACAAAATTATGAATTACACTTAGAACATCTTTGTCTCTATTGACTGCAAAGTGAGCCTGGGATGTTTACCTGAGGTGTAATTACTTACACCTACAGCTTATATTGTAAAAAGAGGAACAGGTGTCTTGTTGGAATAATGCCCTTTAATATAAAAGCCAGTACCAGTACGTCAGGCCTTATAACTAATACTTCTGGCTATGATCTTTATATATAGAACTTTGTATTTTTGCTGCCTTCTTGTAACTTGCTTATTGGGTCACTTGTAAGAGCTTATTGGTTGCAGTCTTCTGACAACTGTTGGCCCAATTGTTCAAAACTAGTAGGATCTGATTCACGACCTTTCTTGACCTCTCATTAGGATTACAACTGGCCTCCAGTTTATCAGCAACAGTCTGAAACAATTTTAATCAGTTTTGACCCCCACAGCCAAATAACAACCCTATTAAAATTAATGAGATGGCAACCCTCTAAGAGCAGGCAAGACTGACTGATGGGGAAGCTACCTGATGGCAGGAGAGTCTCTTGACAAACCAGACAGACTCAGGTGTCTTGTCAACTTTGCACTCACTTTATTTTTCCACATGAGCCACCAGAAACAGACACTTCTGCTTTATTCCACCTAGCACTCACTCCCTCAGGGTAAACAACTGCCCAGAGCAATCCAGTCCTATTACTCTCAAAAGATCATATAGGAATTATACAGCTATACTGTAGCCATTACTTGGCTTTAGGTGAGGGTTGGGGATTTTATAGGGTTTTGTTGTTGTTGTTGTTTTCTTCATTTTTAAGTGCACCAAGTTAAATTGTAACATGTATCTTACTGAATTGTAATTCTCCTTTTTGGTGCTAGTGATTTTGAAGACAACAGCTATCTGCATTGCAGTCTCAGCTATAAACAGAATTTAAACTTTTAAAGTTAGAACTCAAACTAAACATTTTACACCAGGAAATATTTGTGATGTTTATTTTTATGACAGAATTTTGGCATCACTATTTGTGCTGGATATTTAATCAGAATATTTTTCCCTGAGTTCTTCTCCTCACCTCTTCCTATCCTTCTTCCATGCATTTACACTCTGAAAATTTTCCAGCTGGGTTTTCACTACCAAAGGTAGCTGCTCATTCAGCTAAGACAGAGAGCTCTCAGTAATGATTTCTTAAAATAGTTAACTATTAACTGGTAGAATGCCAGATGAAGTCATGCATTCTGCCTTAGGTGCTTAAACTCAAGAAGTGAAATGTTTTCCTTCTCTTTATTTAGAAAAAGAAATCAGAAAAGTGTTACTAACCTGTTTACAAGGAAAGCTAGAGATTTTATTTAAGTACCAAAAGCCTTGCTATTTAACCCATTTAACGTTTACACTCTTTGGTTTGGTTCAAATTTGGGCAACATATAACAGTGAAACCAAAGTAACTTAACTGCATGCTTGCCCAATAAACTACTAGCCTGTCTTTAAACAGTGTTAGTGAAAACATACATGATTCTCATTGTCTTCCATTTTTCTTCTTTACCCTTGTTTTCCCTCCAGATTTGTTCCTCTTCACCTTCTCTATTTCTTTCACTATTTTTAGTGTACATCCCTTTATCTGATTACTGTGGGAATACAGTAACTACTTGATATGTTTCCATGCAAGTAAATGCATATATAACTGTTGAGATTTAATTCTTTTCTCCACTTTCTGACAAAGGGACACTGTTTAATTGAAGACATCACATTTTAAGCAGCCTCCAACAAGTCACAAGGACTCAGAAAGGGAGTTCTTCAAAGCAGCGCTGCTTAGGATTTGCTCTGCTCCCTCTTTGTGGGACTGCCTAAGAAATAACATGCAGAAAGCCTTAGCCAACACAAACCCACCATGACAGATGACTTCTCACATACTGTGAAACCTGTGCTAGACTTAGGAAGTGAAAATTGAAAGTTATTCTATTAGGACTGAAAACAAAACCTTCAAATCTGGCAGCTTTCACCTGCTGTGGTTTGGTTGTTTGGTGGTGTTTTTTGTTTTTGTTTGGGGTTTTTTGTTGGCTTTCTTTTGGGGGGGGAGGGGAAGGGGAGTTTGGGATTTTGGTTTGTTTTTTTTTTTTTTAGGAAACAATAATATGTCTTTTTAGCAGATGATATTCTGAACAAAAATGAGTATTTCAAGTAGATCATGCATTACAGGCAATCATACATATACTTAGAAACACAACCCAATTGGCCTTATTCAGGCGAAAACACATCTACCAACTGAGTAGCTCTTGCCTGAATAAAGCAGTGATTCCATTTGTGTAGCATAAGGCAGGACCCAGTTCAAGATTAAGACATCTAAAAAAGACAGTATTAGCAACAGGCTTGGATTTGCTTGGTGGTAGATATTTAGACCTTTTAGATGCTATAGGATATTCTCATTGAACCTGTTTGTTCAGAAGATCTTCCATGAATTCTGTGTCATGCCTGCTGGTCATTAATGGATGTGTTAGATGTCCTGGCACATTTCAGTTAACAAGAGGCACATATCTTCAGGCTAAGTTTAGCAACTGATTTTCTCTTTTGGCTCAAACACAGACACCTTGATTCACATGTCTTAATCCCAGGCTGAAACCTGTCCCCATATTGTCTAGTACATCACTGGAAAAAAGCCACAGTGATATCACCTGTGGAGTTCTAACAAAGCAATAAATCAAGCAAAGGGCAGAAACATTACTTAAAAACTGCAAGCAGTGAACAATAATTCAGACAGGGCAACTGAGCTGACCTACAAGAAAAGAAGTTACTAAAGTAAGACAGAAGAGGTATGAAGCTGCAAGAGCATTTTGTTAACATTTTTCCCTAAACCACATGGTTTTACAAGAAAAGCTTTCTCTGAAAGTGTAAAATACATTAACTAAAGACCAGAAGGCTTTCTATCATATTTTTGGTGTTGGTAAATTGTATCTGTCATTCAGGTATGTGTGCAACTCTGAAGACCAGGTGGCACTCCTGATAAAGCTTTACATAGCACAAAGCTGCTAGTTATTCATAAAAGAAAGGTCACAGAAACAAAGGTAGATTGATTGAAGGAAAGTAATAGAGATATTCACATAAGAAAGTGTGCAGGACAGATGCATGAATATTATTAGAAAATTTCATGATGAGTCCCCATGGTGAAATAAGCAGCAGGTGCTGGGCTGCTGCAGGGGAAATTAAGCAGGCAGTTGAAAGGGCAGATAGATACCATAGCCCTGGGACACATTCATTATAGCAGAGGAGATGTGAACACTCCCTCAGCATATGCAATTACACACTGTTGATTTGAAAACAACTGGTCTTATTGTGAAAAATAAAGTCATGAGTGTCCAAAAAGCCAAAAGAGCTCTTGCTATTTTCTGAGGACACAAATTTTCTATGAAATAGAAGCACCAGACAAATCTGGAGCTATGAAAGCAGGGCTTCAGGGAAGGCATTATTCTCAAATCATAGGAGAGGAGCAGTGGAGAGTACTGGTCAGGCAAAATTCCCCAAAACTAGAGGAAGGGGATTTTTCTTCATAGAAGACAGACACTGAAAAAGTTTATTTTAATAACACTGGTACTTCTACAGAACAAATAGTTCCGGTTAGATTTTTCTTAATTGTCTCTAGCACATTTATCTTATAGGATGTCAAGTGAAATTCTATTCTAATGAAAGCCAAATACTGCTACCTGAGAGATAAATTGAGAATAAATTCACCAACCTCAATGGAGCTAGTGTGGATTACACTATCATGTTGTGAAATGAAAGTACAGCTTGGCTCTTGCTCTGCTAACAAAGGGAACAGTCAATTTTATAAATGAAACTAACAGCATATCCACAGCCTGGTTTCCCTCTTCCAGCACACACTCTGCTTTTAATTCCCATTTGTATTAAGCTTTATTTGAGTCATTATGCATTTCTGTATTAACACATTTGCCTTTGACTATAGAAAAGAGTGACATAGTAGCAGGTATGTCAGCAGTAAAGGAAGAAAAGGAGAACAGCTTTAAAACATTGTAAAATATGTTAGTTATAACTAATTATTTTAATCCATATATTAACTAGCTGAAAATACAAGATGAGTTGCAAGATTTTATAAATACATCAAAGACTTCTGTTACATCAAAAGACATTCACATTCTTCATCTATTATGCTTAGGGCTTAAGGTTTCCTATTCAAACCAATTGTCATTTTTTCCTTTGAAGAGCAGATGTTGTGAAAGAGCATTGATACTTCAAAGGAACTTACCTTGTATATGGGCTAACAGTATAAATTTTGTCTTATGCTCCTCTTTCCCCATCTTGCAGAAGAGAAACATGAAACTAGTTAATACTTATTGTCAAAAGCTCCATCACCACTATGTTAAAAAGAAAATTCCTCATTTTGCTCCACTTCAGCCTATTCTATACTTGTTTGAGAAAAAGCAAAAGGCCTGGATTCACACCTACTTGGACAGAGTGATAAAATCATTAACCTTGCACTAGTTTATGTTGCTAAGCCTCATGCTATATGTGGGGAACCTTATTGCTGTGCAGTCATTACTATTTTACTTCTGGTATAATCAATACATTGAAGGTCAGAATTCCTTACTTGAAGCTGACAACAAATCTGCCTTTTTGAGACCTTTCACATAAGATTTCAGTGAACTTTGAGTTACTCCCTCAAACGCTTTGTATCTCAAGCAGAACTGAGAATTACATCATCAAAACATCACAAGGTGGGGGGAAATGTGGTGCTTTTCTCTATCAGAGAATACTAAAATGGCCATAGAATTTGGAATATAGGAGTGTCAAGAAACACAACTAATGAGCAGGAAGCAATAAAAAGGCAGGGAAAGTTATATGACTAAGTGAAGAGCAAAACAAGTCAAAACTTGCCAAAGGGGCAGTCCTGCTAAGGAAAGGTCTCTGCAGGGATGATAGACTCAAGCACTCTCAAGGTAAATGCAGAGAGCAATTCCCATAAAGTTGGAGTTCTGTTTGGATGTTAGGAAACTCTGGAAAGCAAGATGTATGAAATACATAGCAGGTCAGTGCAGTGTTAGAACAGGTGCCCAGAGACATGGGGTCTCCATTTCCAAAGGGTTTCAAGATGTGGCAAGACAATGCTAGGGCTTACAACTGGCAGTAGCCCAGCTTTTGGAGCTGGATGATTCCAAAGGCTTCCTCCAAACTGTATTTCTACAACTGTATGTTTTGGTGACTGAAGGGCAGCATCTGCTTAGTAACAACATGTGGTTTTTTGGAATGAGTCTTGCTTTCAATATGGCAATACTTTGTTCATGCTGAACATGAAAGGGCAGATCTGGTGTACTGGGACACATGTTTGTACTCAGTATAAACCTGTCATATTATTAGCATTTTGTCTGAAATTTGTGTAGTGAAAGCTTCCACTAGTTTCTCTTAGTGTCCTTAACACCTATAAAGAGGTTGCAGAAGGATTTTCAATTCCAGAAATAGCTTCTTTAAGCACAAATGTGAGCTGGCCTTGTAAGTCTTACTGGTTTCCCTAGCCACTCATAACAGTGAATATCATACCTACTGTATTCATTATTCCAGAGAAATTGCTAATCATCTTTAGAGGAAAGAGTCATTAAAAAGAAGCATAACTATTTCATAGTTGTGCATAAGGTGTTTTTTTTATGCCAATCCAGCTTCTTATTAGAGAAGTTAGCTACCAGCTTCACCTCTCTGTAGTGTATTTACTTCATTGTTTTCACAGCTCTAGCCTAGCAGCTGGAATAATCCTACAATACGTCAAAAAAAATTAAAAACATTTTTCTTATTGACAGACAGGACTACAATGAGCACCTAGTGTAATCTAAATACTTCACTAAGTTTATTTCTTCTCTAAGATAATGCATAAATTTTAGAAAAGCATGCAGTCTTGATACTGAAATTGCTGCTGCTGTAGAAATTCCTATTATTCTAAATGACATGTTCCAAAGGTCATCTATTCTGGCTATTGTAATTTTGTGTTGTAGTTCTAACTTGACTTGATTAATTTCACCTTCCATTCACTGGATTTTGGTGTATCAAAGGTCATCTCCATGTAAATAATGTCTAACAGTGCCACTTGATTTAGTTTTCAAAGAATTTATAAAAGCACACATTAACAATACCGTACTGTCTCTTATGTACTTTAAATTATACAAACACTTCAAGTATGGAATAGGAAAACCATCTCAGATTTCTACTGCCTCTATTATTACAAGTAAATTAAGATCAAACAAACTAGAATGAGAAAAGATATCAATGACAAAGTACAGTACACGTATGAAAGCTCATTCCCATGAGTTTCTAATGACACTGCCATTGACTGGCTCATTTTTAATGTGCATCAAAGGCAATATTTAGGCATTTAGTTCAATTCAAACAGGAGATCAGAGTTTTGTCTGAACTATTTAACTCTTCTACAAGTTTAGAAATGGAGAATCCCAAAAGTGCTTATCCCAGAGGTTTAACACTCTGATTCATGTCAAGTTTGATGCAGATTGTATCCCACTTCCCATCTCTCTCTCCTCCACTCCCACTTGTTAAGGATATTATGTGTAAATAATAAGAAAGCAACCGAGTTGCTTTGTTTATTTTCCCATTAATGTCTGAAAGGGGCTATAGTTGATATTTATATTATATATATATATATGTAAAATATAAATACATAAACAAAAGAAATCCAATGATGGAGAAAGTGTTATTTAGGTTGACATGATTTTAGGTTGATCTTTATAAATACATTAACAAAAGAAATCCCATGGTGGAGAAAGTGTTATTTAGGTTAAGGAACTAATATAACCTGGATGTAAAGAAGCTTATGCTGATAATTAGAAGACTTATAAATGTTATTACAGGGAAGATCTGGAATGGTTTTCTACTTGGAGGCATTAAGGAAAAAAAAAACCTAATTAGCTGTAAAATAGAGCTTGATCAATTATAAACCTAAGGGGTTACATGATGTGACTGGCAGAAATGACAGGGGACTGAACTCATTGAAGTTCTGCTACTGCTTTGATTCTTACTGGAATATTTCAGCCACTCTCAGTTGCTCTCCTGCCTGGCAAGGGCTCCTCGCAAGGGACGCTCATTGTATGAGAGAGAATAAACAGGACTGATGATTTCATGAGACATTTCAGTTCATTGCATCATGTTCCCCTCTGACTCAAGACATCCAGAGTCATAGCTTCATCATCCTTTTTCACAACAAACTTCAATACTAGTATGCTTCTCTAGAAGTGTGTTCACTAGGTATGTGTAAATCTGCGTCTACATTCCTACCTTACCTGACCTCTTCCTTTGCTAAGGACATTAACAGGTCAAGACTTGCATAGATTTCTTCCATGCATTTTTCCTGAGGAGAAAGGAAATTTCCTCTGTTTTATTCCACTGAAAGAGTTGTTAGGCATTGGCACAGGCTGCCCAGGGAAGCTGTGGAGTCGCCACCCTGGAGGTGTTTAAAAAGCACATAGATTATTTTTTTGTTGTTGGTTTGGGGTTTTGTTTTTTGTTTTGTTTTGTTAGCCAACTCTAATTTCCTCCTCCCAGCCTGCAGAATCCATTCATTTTAATGGGACATAAGCCACCCTAGAGCCATGAAGTTGAAGAGGTTACAGAATTTAATCAGCTTGTTTACATTATTCATCCTTTTAATTTTTAGCAGCCTACATTTTCGCCGTCATTCTCCCAGGGCATTATGGTAGCAGCAAAGCTTTTCCAGATAGAGCTGCCAAGCCTGAGCTTTCAAAATTCTCCCTTCACAGGTCAGGATGAATGCCATTGTGGTCTTACTGGAGGAGGCTCCAAATTAAAATGGGAAACATTTCAAGCAATAAGGTCTGCAATGGAAAAATGTTGATCTTACTGAGAAATTAAGATATCTCCTTGTTTTCTGGTCAGTCTGCAATGGGACATATCCCAGGCACCTCCTGGTGCTTAGAGCTTCGATGTTGTGGATGTCCCTGCTTCTCATGGAGGCTTTCCCCAGAGCCCACATGCCTTTCTTATCTGTCCTGCTGCAGCTGTCTTGGACGAGCAGTGACTGTTGCTGCCATGCAGGATTTACTCTGGAGTCAAGGGGCTCAGGGGGATATTGTTATTCTTTACCCTTCATTTGCAACATAGCTAGCTGCCATGGCAGAGGAGCTTTGGAGAGGACAAGTACAGAAGAGAACACACTCACAACCATGATATGTAGGGAGCTCATGGGAAGGGATAAAGAGCCCTTCTTTTACAACTCCAAAAAGAAAAAAGCATTGGTGAAAGTCAGAAGAATTATTTTCTAAAAGAAGAATTCCAGTCTCTGCTGCAGAGATTTGGGATTTTGTAGTGCATAGCCCATGACTGTCAAAACCACAACTGTTTGTGAAGTAACGACCAACTGAGGAGCAACCTTCTAGTGCTTCAAGCTATAAAAGTTGCAGATGTCAGAAGTACCTTAAAGGGAAACAGCTTTAAGAATGGAGTGTTCAAAGAAATCTTGTTGAGACATACCACACTGAAGATAAATCAATGCAATCACTCCTGGAAAACCTGGCTGATGAACTTCCCTATCGCATACTTTGTGGGGATAGCATGAAATATTTCCTGCCTTACTCATGCGAACATTCCTGGTAATTTCAGTAAGACCCAGATTAAGTCTCAGAATAAGAAAAAAAGGATTCAGCTAAGAGTTTTGTAGTGCTTATGAAAATTCCCTAGGAGTCAGAAAGAAAATTATAAGTACTTTAAGGTAGCCTAGAACATAAGAGGCAATGTTTGCTCTTATAGTGCTTGCCCTCCTTTTCAGAGGAATTTCAAATTTGATAGAAAAGCTGTTATTCTGCTTAGATTCACTGGCTACAGAGTGAAATGTCTACAATACTGCAGTAATTTCGGTTGGATAGGTTTTCCCCCATATTATGAAAATATCCATCCAGAAGACAAAAATGACACATTTAAGAGTATAGCATATAGTGAGTGAAAAATTATGTCTCTGTCTTACTTGCATTATGCTGATATAAACAGACTCATTTACAAACCATTTGAGATCTTCAGTAAGAGGTGGTACAGTTGCATACCACATATACATAAATATATATACTGGGAAGGAGATTAGATTCAGCTGCAAAGTTACTAAACTACTCAGCAGACAGCACAGTTTTTCTGTGATGTTTCTGTCCCTTCCAACCAGAGTAGAATCAAAGCAATGCTTAAGCAAATGGACCAGCCTCCGTTGACCTCATTTGGGGTGCACAACTACTTGTAGAGATTGGATGTGTATTTTCACTGCTGAAAATATCACTCTTTCAGGAAAAAAAAGATTAATCTGTTCTGTAGCAGCCTGACTCTAAAATGCAAGTTGCCAGCAGTTCCCAGCAGTGAGCTGGATGTGGAAAACAGCTGAGGGGAATGCTGGGAAGAGCTGGTCTCTGAAGAGGCAGCATGAAGAGAGAGCATCTGGCATTGAGCAACTGTGAACCCAGCTGCTGGAAACCACACACAGGGAGACACCTCCCAGTGTTTGCGCTCACTTCCTTTCCAAGGGTATCCACAATTCTTGTTATGGACTTCCTTTAGGACTTCACTAATCACTGAGACTTTCCTTCCCAATTGCAGAAACTGAAAATGTCTCAGGACCATTTGGGAATGCTTGTTGACTATTTAAGCAAAGACAGCATTATTACAAGTACTGACTCCTTTCTTGGATCAGTTTTAATAGTCACAAGTAAATTGTATAATGCTGATCACTTACCCTAAGTCACACAGTAAGAATTAAAAAGAAAAAAAGAAAGAAAGAAATTAAAAAGTGGCATTAAGGGTGGAGTTTCCAGAAGTAATTATTTTGGTCCAGGCAAAACATCATCTTTCATTCTAACGTATGAGAAGGAAAAAAGAAAACAGATTTCCCCATGGCACCTGTCTGTGCTTCCACTCCATCAATTAAGTTAACGTCACATCTGCTATACATCCTAATGAGGGAAGATAGGATCCTAATCCAATTCATCCAAGAGCAAGAGATCCGAGACGCTGGTTTCTATAACCGAAAAACAAAGTCACTGTAATGGCTGAGGTATGTGACTGGTACTAACATCCTAGACCTTTTCTCTGTACCTACAAGCAGTTTACATAATTCTATTTTCTTGTTTTCCCATTCCAATACCTACAATAATCTTTTTTTCTAAGGACTGCTAACCTGATAACCAACAAATAATATGCAGCACACAGGCACGTGTATATAAATCTAGGACACCATCAAGTAAGGAAGTATAAGTGGAACCAGAAATTAGTCAATTAAATCCAAAAAAGGGTTTCAGGTTGCCAGAACTGTTTCTAATAAGTGATAATATTTTGAATTTTTAGGCTTTCAAACTAATAGCTTTGGCTTTGGAAAAAAAAGCACCAATCCCCCAATATAGTTCAAATCTTAGCGGAAAAAGAAAGTTTTGGCTCAGTCTTGATCACAACTTCTAAAAGGATCATTCAGCCTAATCCAGTCTTCAGGAAGAAGTAAAATTGTGATGTGAAATTTCTGTTACTAGCCCAAATTATTATATATAGCATGCCAAAAATCTGTCTAGAAGAACTAACCTTCCAGAGCTTAAAATATTTTCCCTGATTTACAATATTTTGTTAAAAATGTATCTAGGCTGGTCAAGCAAAGCAGAGTCTAATCTAATTTGGGAAGAAATTACTCTAATGCTGTAAAACTCACAGGGTAAAGTCAGATTCATAAAAGATAAAGGGAAATGCTGACAAACCATAGCTATCACAGTGACAGAGAGTAAAATGGCATATTTTGTGAGGTATTCTTTTTATAGTTGACAGTAGAAACATGTATACTTTGCAAATTCTCATCATGGTAATCACTGCCAGATCAGCAAAGGTTTATATATAACTTCATCTGCATAAAGCAACTGCAGTGGCCTTCATCTCATTTAAAATTAATGAATTTACACATCAAACCCAATATTCAAATGTGTAGTTAGGTGTCTACTCTACCCTCTGCATGCGAGGAAGGTGTTACATGGTATTGAACACAGTATCTAGAATTGCTTTTCATTAGCTGAGTAATTATTTGGGGAGGGGGAAATTTCAATTGCCTGAACAAACTTTTTGGGACAATAAATGTTTTCTCTATGTAGACATTTTCAATTATTCTGCACAGCTCCAGATGCTGCTGCAGAAAGTCATAGGTCAGATCTGCCAGCCCTGAGTAGTGAATGCCTCAGGTGCCCTCAGGCATTTCATTTGGCAGTAGAGGCTGAAGTTTAGGTGACAGAATCTCACATTTTTTTTATGGTGGTTAATAAAGGCTCAATTCAATTGTCTAAATAAGGATGGTCTAAAAATGGGTAATTTCAGAGGATCTCAGGAGGATCTACTCAGATATGACAAATATGGGTCAGACCTTATAGGCGACCCACACTATGATGGGAGCAGCCACCAGGCTAACAAAATCTCTCTCCTATGACATCTTGAAAGACACTAGGTGCTAAACTGGGGCAACAGAGCTATCATTTTTCACTAATTGTAACTGGAACACAGGAGTCTAAACCTGGAACCAAATTTCTATCTGTGTCCTGTATTTGAGCTGGTTATCTTAACCATTTCCAGAGTCAGCAAAGAGAGATGTTTCCAGGGTCCCTTGCCTTGGATGTTTATTTCAGCATGGAATCAACCTTTCTGCAGAAAACCCTCAGCCACTCTGCATTGATTAGAGGGAGAACCTGTCTGCTTTTCTTACAGGAAAACATAAAATGGACAATGAGAAAAATACCATCTATTATTATTTCAGCACATCAGCCCCTTCTCTTTATATTGGTTCAGATAAGATCTACTGAGCTCAAAAGAAAATTAAGTTTTCATGAGAATACCTGTAGGTTCAAAGAGGCTTCAACTGACTGAACTTAAAAGAAGTTCTGTGTAATAATATGGCAGGCTGTTCTGCTTTTATAGACCACTTACAACAAGTGAGATACTTGGTGAGCTTGTGTTGACAATGCATTGAATTTCTAGGCAATTGTAACAGAACCAAATTTTGATGCTAAATCCTTTTGCCTTTATATTCTTATACAAGCTACCTAGAGATTAAATCAGCCAGCTGTGTTCCGTTACAGTCTCTCACTGTCATTTTCAGAAAAATGTCTGCAGGGAGATCTAAATTCTCCTGCATGAACAGGTCTCATTCCAGAAACCACCCAGACATCCAGAGGCAGAATTCTACCTCTGCTTATTGCTGTTGCCAACCTACAATTACCTATTTTTAAAGTAAGGATGCTTCTACCCTTTAAAGCAACTTCAAGATAGGAACTGTTTTCCCACCTTCTGAAAACTGAAGGGAGGGTGTTGCTGCTTTCTTTTTTTTTTTAAACACACACCCCCAAGATAATTTTGTGACTGCTTCTGAACTATACTGTGATCACATGCTTCCCATAGAAGAACGATAGCAGAAAAAATGAAAGAAAATTAAAAGTTTGTCTGGGGTTTTTTTTGTTGTTGGTTGTTTGTGGGGTTTTTTTCCACACATGCACACAAAGTAAAACAACCACCAAAAAACCATCAACAAAAAAATCCCCCAAAATACCACCATTTCTGCCTCTCACCTTAAGACATAGATTTTAAACAAGTTTATTTGTAGCTCTCTGGTATTCAAGCAGGTAGACAGTTTAGACTAAGTAGTCTATTTTTACTTAACTGAAAACATATAGTTTTAAGGTACCAGAAAGCATATAAAAGAAATCAGCATGTACTGCTGTACTAAATTAATTTAAATTGCTGTGCTACTTTATTTTCCTCAATACTCCAGATTAGATGTCTATGAATTTTACCATGAGTACTGAATGTCTTCTGTATTTTCGTACAAGTCCAGATTCACCCAGACTCAGTTGTGAAGTATTTTGCTGTCAGGAAGATCTCACACTGTTTAGCTAAAGATGTTCTCAAAAGTGCATTTCTTTAAGTGATTTCTAATCATGTTATGGTCATACTAGGTAAGAAGCACACATGGCTGATATCAGATAAATACATTTTTAATGCTGTTTGTCAGAACATTATGGGTATATCAGTGCATAAGGTAAGGGCTTTCAGTCGTGTTTAATAAGATCAGAGCTACAATTTACTGTGAAATTGAAACAGAGTTTCATGTCAAAGACATAGTCAATATGAGAATAAGATTTTGATTTGCTAAAATGTGAGCTTGAGGGAATAAAATGTAAAAAGATTTAGCAGTAGGGTCTGGCTGAAAATAGGCATCTTAGGTTTAGGTTTTAGGAAAAGAAGAATATCTGATTTTGATTCAGAACAGATTCACAATTCAGCTAGAACTTCAGACTGTAAATCTCATTTTGACCCATTTGAACATGACAAAGGACTTCACTGGGGTGAGACAGTAGCTGAAATCAAGACTTCATTATTATGTACTTTCCCACAGTGATCACCCAGTAATGAAGGTGCCTTTTGTAGGCTGTATCGCATGCCAGAAGGGCAGGGTAAACCCCCTCCTTGATCGTCCTCTGGGGGATGATGAACAGAAGCAGAACACCTTACCCCGAGGAGAAGCTGGTGAGGTCCCTTTCAACTCATCTACAGTGTTCCTCTCTGCAGCACAGCAAGGATCTGATAACAGACCTAACGCCCAGTGTGGGCAAAACCAGCAGCAGTGCACTTGTACTCAGTCATATCCCCTCTATCAGATGCTCCTGTATTACTTCTGAAAACTCAGTTTGACATTCTGACGTGGAAACAAACTGAACTAAACTGTGCAATGTCAGGAAGAAAAGCTGCAGTGTGCCAGTGCTGTGTGGTACTACCTCAGCTTTTCCCCAAGAAAGGGTGAATTCATGCCTCTTACAAATGTATCCTCTAAATTTGTTTTAAACTCAAGTATGAAAACATGGCCATTATGGAATTTTTTTTACATTTTGCAAAATATCTGTAACATTGTTACAGCCCCAAATGCTACCTTTTTCTCCCTGAAGATTTGATCTCCAGCACTTGAAGCAGTAAAGCCCCACCTCCATACCTCAGGAATTCCAGTTTTACCCCTTCATTTTTCACTTGCCAATGCATGTAAATTAAGATCTAGGTAAACATTTTTAGGATGCTAATGGTGAACTCCACAGTTCCCACCACAGTGCTAGCAGGGTGCAAGGCTATGAGGAGAAAGGGAGGAAATTAACCTGTCACTCTGGGAAAGCAAGGCCTAGTGACACAAGGAGCAGTCTAATCTCAGTAGCCTTTCTAAACAGTTTACATGAAGAAACAACAAACAGAGGGAAGGAAGGAAAGAAAAGAATTTCTGTTGTAAATTGACAGGAATGACTGTATTGGGTTTCTGCTGATGAAATCTCTCCACAGCAAAGGGTTAGAAGGAATAAAGGAGGCTTTATGCCTTATTACACTGAGAGAAAACAAGACATAATGATGAAACTGAATATGTAAGCAAGCTTCCCAAAACTTATGTAGATATTTGAGAATTTACACTTCATTTTTTCTGGATAAGCAACACACTTGCCAGTTTTGGGGGGGGGGTTTATTGTTTTTGTTGGTTGGTTGGTTTTGTTTTGGGGGTTTTTTTGGGTGGTGTTTTTTTGTGTTGTTTGTTTTGGGGTTTGGGGGTTTTTTTTTTGTAGTTCTGTTAGATTTTTCTTATATGTGGCTCAGTTATTTATGAGTGTCCAAAACAGAGATTATACACTATACTCAGATTATAGCAACTCACTAGGCTGTTTTAAGTGGAAACTAAAAATCATTGAAAGCAGACTAGACTGTTGATAACCATACCAGTAGTACATTAGTAAGAGCAAGTTATTTTTAACATAGGCCATAGAAATTACATTTATATACACAATCCAAATGTTTGGTCTTGACTGCATTAGCAGTGCAAACCAGAAAGCTTTTGAGAAATCCCTGGAATAAAGAAGATGATATTTAGTACCAATAGACTGCACAGAAGACAGATAAACTTCTAGATGACCTTTTGGACCTGAGATTAATGTTCCCTTGAATAAAGAAAAAGATATTTAGTACCAACAGACTACACAGAAGACAGATAAACTTCTAGATGACCTTTTGGATGTGAGATTAATATTCAGTAGGGAGACAGTAAAACCCTGAAGTTTTCAAAAATAAAATGTAAATTCCTTACATCATTCTACAACCATGCAGTTCAGAGACATAGTGAAATGTCAGTACTGGCTCTTACAGAAATACTAGGTCAATGAAGAAGTGAATCTGATTTGATGCACAGGATAACTGGTAACACATGAAATCTAAGAACTTAATTCTTGAATGTTATTTCCTAAAGCAATGAGAATGCCAAAGAAAGCATAAGGAGAAGACAAAGCTTTCAGTAAGGAACATGATGACCCAGAGTATGCCAATTAGATGTTCTGCCCTCAGGATCCTGTGGTTCCACAACATGAAGTCTCTGGCAGCAAGACTGGCTGCAGGTATTCCCATAACTATCTTTTCCTGATTTCATCTACACAGTTTCCTGAATGGATAGACTGTGAACTGTGCCAGGGAGCCAGACAGTTTAATATAATTCTGATAGGTTTTTAGGGTTTGGTTGGTTTGTTTTTTGGGTTTTTTCGTTGTTGTTTTTTCCCCAGTTTACAACAACTGCACAAAGACTTCTGCTGAAACACGAGACAGGATTTTCTCCAGCTACTACTACTAATTCAGGTTTTGTGTGATGAAATCTATTAACCTGTATGTAAAAGATTAAAGTAGCAAAGCTGGTGTCTTGCTGATGAGAACAAAGACATAGAATGAAATAAATGCATTAAAATTGGTAAGAGATAATTACCCAGAATCATTCTAAAGGTTTTAATACCATCTTTGTCTCTTACTCTCAGTCAACCACCTCAAATCCTTAAATATGCAATTTCAGTCAGTACTTGCTCATACTTTACTGATTATATCTCTGACTGTCTTTAACCTGCCAAGTTAATTTTAAAAGGCAAGTTTTACATTCTTTATAATGCCAAGGATTTTTTTCTCTGGCTTAGCCAACCATCCTTAGGTCACATTTAACATGT
Source organism: Galbula dea (assembly GCA_013399015.1). Classification (NCBI taxonomy): domain Eukaryota; kingdom Metazoa; phylum Chordata; class Aves; order Piciformes; family Galbulidae; genus Galbula; species Galbula dea. The sequence goes on along the minus strand of VWZX01004809.1, from coordinate 1,042,908 downwards.
GAAAATTGTTAACATAAATGATTTTATAATCATTGTAAGCATTAAAAAGTTATGATTGTGTTTAAAGACAGATGCAGAGATAGGTAAAAAACGTAACTGTTGACTCTGGATTTTGGTAAGCTTTGTAAGGGTTTGCTACTGTTCTTTCAATTGAAAATCTCTTGGCTGTCAGTGGGGATGCTTTTCTTCTAAATAGGATAATGCAGAGATGCAAAAGACCTCTCATACATTCAGTTCCATATGGAGTGATTCATTACTAAGGAACTCCCCAGCTGGTTCTTGTTATGATTAATAAACTTTATCAAGGTGTCAGTTTTACTACATCTTGCAACTGCTGACAGACCATTGAAGTCTAACTTCTCTTCTGCTTTGCAATGTTTTTAAAATTTCCAGGTCAAAGGGAAGCTGGGGTCTTGCCTGTAAACACAGCAATTTACTGAAGAAAAATAAAATGTCTTGATAATGACCTAGTACTTCCCAGTATTAGTAACAATTTTCAGAGAACTACTGGCTTTCTAGCAGTAAGTCAAGTACCAACTTGTCTGTGTTATCTTGCAATAAACAAATGGAGGTTGGTATTTTCTTCCATGACTCTGTTTGTCATACCTATGTATAAATGTTACCTTAATTGTCTTTATTAATTGTCTCAAGTGCCCATTACCTTTGGAACTCTGTTTGGGTCAGGAATAGATTTTTGCAAGGAGTTTCAAGCAGGAGTTTAAAGGTACATTGACCTGTACAGAAAAGTATCTAATATATTTTGATTAATTATTTATTGCAATAATTAACTCAGACAAGCAGAAGAGAATCTGTAAATGCAGAAATGATAAACAGACAGTACAGCAAACAAGAGGTACTAATTCACACCCTCTGACTCACAATGTGATGCAGATGTAAAATAAAGCAGAGCCAACATATAGGAAGGAACAGATGGAACTCCTGCATCACAGAAGATATCGCCACAGGAAATGTCTGGAAATTATCAGGAAAAAAACAAACAAACAAAGAGGTCTCCTTAAGCCCTAGAGCTTGCTAATCATAAGCCATTGCTTAAAAGAAACTGGAAAATAGATATACAGCAGGTAGTGTAGACAGAAATTAGTATCACTAAAAAAAGAAAGGATATGACAACATTTGACAACTGCTGTATTTCAAATGGAATGTAATGTCCCTAGCAAAGCCTGAGCAATGTCAAGATACATTGCATCTCCAAGGTGTATGTGCAAAAGTGTTGTATTTGCAAAGGCTTGATTAAACATATTCTAACATAATACTACATTGTGTGGTGTGTTATTCTAACACACCACAGACAAGGCAGTGCAGAGTTCAAAAAGGGTTGAACTGTTCTGGTTGGATACTTGGGCATCAAACATCTGCACACAGTGAAGTAAATCTATGCAACTAATCTAGCAGCAGTGCAGGAAACACACCCACTGCTGTCCAGATGCTTAGAGGGGCAGGATGCTGTGCCAGCTGAGGAACACTCTCTGCTAGTCCTCTGCTTTGAGGCTCTGTTGCTCAGAGGGCCTGTGCCCTCTGCAATGCTTCTTGTATGGACACCTAGTCGAAGTGAGCCACTACAGAAAGAGCTGCAATGTAAATTAAATCCCTCTTTTCATTAGATTGGAGGAGAATATTCAGCTTTACTAGTGACAAGCTGGAACATCTCTTCGCTCAGTGCATGGGTTTCTCTTGAATGCTCCCCTGGAGTATCTTGCGTGACCCGTGCACTGAGAAGAAAGTCTAGGTCCTTGTTCTATGTTTCAGACCATGGTCTGAAAGACAAACAGCTAAAATATACACAACACCTTACATAATTTGTATATACTTTAGATCTTTACTGAAATTGACCCTATAGCATCTGTAGTACTGATAAAAAGATTTTTCTGATTGGTCCTGGAATGCACACAAGACACCTTTTTGTTGTTTTGGTTTCTTTTTTTCCCCCCTTCAGTTGAATATTTTATTATTTTGGACCAAAAATATTATTTTACTATGTCCAGTGCAAGATATTCTATATGAGCAAAGAAAGGTAGCTTGGAGTAACAACTTTTAAAAAATATTATGATGGTTAAGATGGGGAAAATGTAGTTCTTATTTATATAGTCAAGTCAAATAAAACAGATTAGATCTCAGTTAGTCCTTTATTTCTCTACCAAATTTATTGTTCCCATGTGTAAGATTTGTCAGTCTTACAAGAATGGTGAAACTAGCCCTAACTACCTCTAGTTTAACTTGAACTTAAATGCTCATAAGTGTCTATCTATAGATATAAAGTCTCTTCAGGGTTAGCTTATTATTTTTCTAACTTCACATTTTTTATGTGTGTAATGTTTTAGACCATATACTTCAGATTTCTTTTTCTAATTTAACTCTGTTAAAGTGGGATTTAACTTCAGTAAAGTGGCAAGAATTTCTCTATAAAACTTTGCTGGAGGAAAAAATGTCTAAGGAAAATATTATCAGAAGCAATGTGAAGTTTTAGATATGAATAACAGCCTGGACCATACATTGTTCTCTTTAGTAAAAATATATTGTAATAGTTGCAATAACATTTTAGATTACATCACTATTCACAACTCAAATTCATTTCAGTTTGCTTTCTAAGTTTATTTTGATACTTAAGGTAATATATCTGCCAGTGATGCATTGTCATACAATGAAGGTAGTAAAAATGCAGTAAAGAATACTACATTATCTTCAACAGTTTATTACAAGAACCTTATGCTGGTATAGCCTTTACAACCCTCTAAGAAACATGTTTATTAGACCTGAGCATTGATAAACACCATACAGCCATGGCAAGAGGAATATGTGGTTTTACTTTATCAGATTGTTGTTCAAAATGACTAGCTGTTTAGAGCAGATAGGGTGGTGTACATAATGAATATGGAAAGTAATGGACATATCAGCTCATGTTTGACAGAGACAGCTCTTTCACAGAAGAATAAAACAGCATATTTGGGTCTATACTTTATGATTTTAATTATACAGCAGTGTTTTGCTTATCTTTTCAAAAACTTTATTGGCCATAATGAGAAATGGGACTGGGATTAGGAAATTTTACAACTTTATTTTAAGAACTTTCTCAACAAATTATCTTCAAACTCCTCTGTTCCAGGGAGAGTTTGGAGATACATTTATTTTGAGATAGTCCCCAGGAACTGTTTGCTCCTGCTCTGATTGGGTATTCCCAACAGGGGACGACTGTAGAAAGGAAGAAATGCAAAAATTATTTATAGGAGTTCAGTGAAAGAAATGTAAATATTCTAACAAAGGAAACTGCCCTAGAAATTATTTGTAAAGAGAGTCTAAAAGGGGAAAGTCCTCCTAGGATTCAAGCTAATAGATTTGTCCAGCACTGAGGTGTTAGTAACCTTCATCTGTGAAATCTGCAGAAGATAAGCAAGTCAGTGGGAATAGTTTGTACTTTAACAAAATATGTTGGGTTTGATTTTCTATCTCAAAATCTGTATTTACAGATTCATTCACTGTGATTGTGTTTTATATCTTGATGCAATCTTTCTACTTGCCAAACATACATAAATTCTTTTCAGATTTCTGAGAAGCAAGGGAAATTTTCTCCAAAAAGTAGGAAAACAATTGTAATTATACTAGCCATTGAAAATACTTGCAAATGTTCTAGCTACATGAGCTAGAGGCATTTAATATTTCAATTCAGATAAAGTTTTGTCTGTGTTTACCAGTTGCACATTCGGTGTTGGAAATTTTTCCTCTTATTTTTCTCAAGACTGCAGCTAGTAATGCTTTAAGAAATGCTATAAAATTAGAATATAAATCCATTATCATTACTTATTCCTTCAACTAACTGTCAATCAAGCTTCCCACATAATTTTCTTAAGTCTTTCTCCTGTTCCCTTAGAAAGTATTTGACTTGTTAAAACATTTTTTCCTAAGCAGCATGATACTGTTAAAAACATGTCTGATTCCATTCCTTCAACTCGTAATGACTTTCATTCCATTTGCAGTTCCTTTTGAAAGAGTCTCTCAGGTGAAGATTCATGGTGCCTCTGCCATCCTTGCAGTAGAGAAATCAAAATCATTTCCAACTAAATAAGACTGTATTAAAATAGAAGAGAAATTGGGATCATGCTTTTTCCCCTAATTTTCTCTTCCATCCTCATCCACAAAGTATTTTGCTGTGTGGGGAATCCCGTCTCAGCTTCTTTTGATTTCCAGTTTTATAAGTATAAACACATATAAAATGAAATACTTCTTGGTGCAATATAGTAGAATACTTTTAAAGTACTTTTTTAGTTCCCAGCTAAAGGTACTGGGCAGATTCCATGAAATGCAAACCAAAAGAAGAATAGAATCTGTCAAACTCAATTAACAGACCCTCCTACTGCCTTGTGTTTAATGTCAAGAAATTATGAGACATCCATAGGGAGACAGCTGTTAGATGCTCAGAGGTACTGTTACTGACCTCAGTAGGAAAGGTTAACGTGAACCACAAACCTGAATATCTTCAGCATGCTCATGATAATGAAAGCCATATGACATAATCAATGCTTCAAGGAGATTTAAATTTAATGAAAGATCTTAAAAGTTCAGGACAGAGCCCTGAGGTTCACTGGCACTCAGAGCTTACAGCTGCAAAAAGCTTGATCAACACATGACACTAAAAGGGTGGTTATAGGGCAAGACCACAGTCTCCTCCCAACCCATGAAACTTCTTGGATGACAACTGTTGAAGTGATGCCAAAGACATCTGCTTTACTGAGCAAATCTGAAGAAAACCCACAGAAAATCCACTGACGATCCTGGTTTCCCCACAACAATTGACTTGAAAATACAAATCCACTGGATTATACCTAAATAAATGGTCAGTTTGAGACAACATACTCTAAAGGATGGGTGGAAAGAAAGACCATATAAGTAAGTGTAAGCTTTAATGAACTGTAGGAGATGCTAAAGGCTTTGTTCCAATCCCAGTAATGGGAGCTTAATATAAGGCTTAGAATGTGAAAAACTGGAGTCTGCTGTGAATCCAGGATGACTCACTGACAGACACATAAAAATGAGAGCTTTAAACATGGTTTCCTTCCCTGAGAGTTCAAACTCTTAAATTAAGTCTATCTCAGCATGGATGAATAATCTTTCCCCATTCTAACAATCAACTCCCTAGCTGTCGGTCCCCTTACCTAACAAAGACATACATTATGTCACAGGTAGACCTTAAATACACAGACATATTAGTTCTGGTTTGAACTCTGATGTGGACTCCCAATAGAGGGACTCAAAGTATGTTTAATTTTATGTAAATATTCATATAAATTCAGTCATGCATTTTTGTACTGAATTCCTGAATATTCAAAAGGTCAATAAATTTTTTTTCCTGTTGAGGCATTTCTATGACTGCACTGTTCAGCCCTGTCACCAAGATTTTTTTGAAGGCCTTAAGGTAATTTGAAAGCTAGGCTGACTTGTACAATTTAAAAAGGGGTGTATAGGGAACAGTCACAGGAAATGACTAATTGGACAGGATTTTAACTTCAGTTTAGTTGTATCTCTCAGAGATACAGTTTCCTGTCAGTGACTTAAGGATTACAGAAATACTATAAGAAGTTTGTTTCAGAAATACAATTTCAGTCTCTGAGAGGAGATCCTCAGAGTCCCCCCCAAAAAAGAAAGAAATCTGTACAGAGTCCTTGGTATAGTATTCAGTAATGAACACCCATCCTGTTTCAGAAAACATGACAGGCAACTGTCAGATCAGTGCTTGACTTGCTGTTTATATTTTTCAGATAAACTTCATAGGTATGATTTTTGTAGCACAGTGATGTAACTTTGCATCTCTTTCCTTTGTTCACTTGCTAATTAAGATTTTTTTTCCCAAAAAAACCATCTCTGAAAACACGAGATATTTTGCTTATATTTGTAAAACAGGAAGAAGACTTCCAGGAGAAATCTTAAAAAAGAAATTAACATAACCTGAAATTCCTAGAATGCTTTCAAGAATATTTCAGTGGTAATGGGATTTATAACACTTACTGTCATCATTACACTGCTTGTGCACCATTATAGCACATAACAAGAAACAAGCAACTATTGGTCCTGGAAAACTTCTAGTCTAGTCCCATTCACAAAAGCCTAATGTTCTTATTGGTACAGCAAGTCATCTCTAGTTGCATTTTATTTTCCCCTTTAATTTCTTGTTCTGCTCTGTGAAAATGGTAGCTGTCATTGTACTGGAAGTTATATACTGTCCTGAACTATTCTGACTGAAAGAATTTCCCCCCACCACTCTTTTGTGTGTGGAAATTCTCTTGATTTATTTTTCAATTCATCCCAAACCTACAATTTGGCTTTCCTGTCTGCACACCAGCCCAGTTTCAATAGGATACGTTGTGTGGGCTGCCCTAGTCTCCAGCATCCAGTAGGCAGGGAACTCTCTTGATGTGCCAAGCGGGCCAGCTTCTTCACTGGGGAACATCTGCAGTTCCAGAGTCCTCCATTTGCTGTAGAAGTCATGTAACCACTACTCTAGCTATCCAAATGAAGGAAATTCCTTCAGGCACTAAATTTCATTTTACCTAGCACACCTGCTGCAGAAGTAGCTCCCTAAGCAAATATAGACACTGATGGTAGGACAGCCTGGCATGAAACTCTGGCCTGTATTTGGCACCACAGAGCTGGCAGTGGCAAACCCCAATCTGACAGCCTAATGTGTCCTCACACAGGATCTAGAGCTCTTCAAGCCCCTAAATGAGCCTGGCAAATTTGGCTTCTGGGCTTTCAGGCATTGTGGCAACACTTGTCACATCACCATGGGTCCTGTGCTCAATGCCTGCCTTTTTGAATGTTTGCTCAAGTGCACAGGCACACATGTGCCTGTACTTTCATTATTTAATCATTTATTTATACACAAAAATAACTTCAGTATTTCTACATTATGAACCTGTTCTTTATACATTATGTATAGACAGAAGAGCAAGAACAAGACTATGAGCAATGCTTCAGCAGGTTAGCTTGAGTCCTTTTCTCTGTAAACATACATAAAATATGTGGTAGTGTTCTATAAAAACTTAGGAATTTTTACAGAGGGATTTGTCAGGTGACCTGAATGGAGACAGACCAAACCTTGAAGAATGTGTGCAGCTATCTACTTGGTGTAGAAGGGTATGTAAGAGGGGAACAGAAACCCTGCACACATGCTTGGTGACATGCCACAAGGCACAGTCCACAGCATCCACTGGAGTAACAACCCCTGGCACAGCAGAGGCTTTGAGCCAGAGTGAGCTCCTCCAGGAGGATGCAGGTCCGAGGCACTGTGGAGTACCTGGTGCCTCACTCTGTGGGCCAGGGCAGAGGGGCCCCTCACTTGCAACTCATGTACCTTTAAGTTTTGACACTAAAAGAAACTCATTAACATAAAAACAAGGGTTAGCAGATTTCCAGCTAGAGTAAGATAGTTGGATGAGATGATCTCCAGAGGTCCCTTTCAAATTCCACTACTCTGTGGTATGCCTATAAGTCAAAAGATGCCTTTTTTTTTTTTTAGCAAAGTGGTCATTCAAAAACTGCTTGTAATAAAGCCTTATGCCATGTGACATTAATTTTGCACTAGAGAGATGCAAACAGAGTGGGAACTAACAAAAGAATCATTCCCATCTGCCTTTCATCTGGTACTGATCCATGATATACTCTTAGGCATGTTGTCAGATGAAAAGACAGAACTAGAAAGCAAAAGGATGACAGATTTACAACATAGTTATTAAAAATCCCCACAAAAAGCTGTGAAGAGCCATAATGTAACAATGAAGGTAGCCATTGCTGACAGTAGCTAGGTTTAGATTTGATACCCTGTAGAAAGAAATGCCTCTTGGTCCTTAGTACAAGGTGGATTTTTTTTTTTTAAACTTCCTTGTGCCATATAGCATGTCTTACTGGAAGAATACATGGTTGTTTAAAAGTTGTTTCAATCAAGGTCTCAGGCTGCTGGAAATGTCTTTCAAAAATATCAAAAAGCTGTAAAAGATCAAGGAAATCTTCACAAAGCTTTGGAGCTAAATGCTTAGTTTTATTTCCTCATGATGTCAATAATTTACTCTGTAATTAACAGTAATAAAGATAAATGGCATTCAGTTAAAATTATCTAGAAGGATAATTGTCTCCTTAAATCACACAAACCCAACAATTTGCATATGCTAAAATCCTGGAATGTTCTTCAGCAGCCTTGTCATTTGTGCTCATTTCCCAATAATGTAACAGCCTAAGTTGGTCTTAATTTTTAGGTGGAAGCATAAAAACGACTGATCCAGACTCTGGTCATTCATGCCAAGGCTGGTTTTGTTTTGTGCTGCTTTCTGTGGGACACCCTAAGAGAGACCAAGCAGAGAGCAGCCCTTTTCCATTTCAGGGCTAATACTCATGGTCCAAGATGCCCATATGAACAAGATTTACCCTTCTAGAAAGACTTCTCTCCCTCCCAGCATTGCCTGCTTCACAGTCAGCTTGTGTGGCCCTGGGAAACACAGATTCCCATCCCAACCCTTCAGCCTCTCTCCAGCTTTTTGACACACACACTGGCTACAAGACCCCAGGCAGGGTCAGAGATCTTACTACTCTTGGTATTGCCTTGTCATAAAACCCACAACAAAATGGGGAGATCTCAGTTCCCTAAAAATGCTTTATGTCCTGAACATGACCATGGTTTCTGCTGGGAACACTGATGTCTTTCTATGGATGATCAGTGGCTGGCTGCTTAGTTAAGGAGGTAGCTAAATAGTTTTTTCCTCCAGAAAAGCTGATTCTGGGCAAACAGTGTAGTGTCCAAGGACACACTCAGTAGAAGATGAGGAACTGTGGACTGTAGGAAGCTCTGTGCATGACACATCTGTGTAAAGGCTGTCTTTGTGTGTGTGAATGTGTCTAGCTTTATCTTCCTGTACCTATTATCTGTATTTTCATTTCTGCTTTAGTGTGATCACTAATCAGTAAAGGCCAGTTAGAGGTGACATTCAAAGACTGAACGTCTTTGTATTAAACCTGAGACTAGCCTGCTGCAAAGAACTCTCATCTTACTTTGCAGAAGAAATAAAGTAAATGTGACAGGAACTCACAGGGGCTGAAAACTTCCAGTTGGTCTGGTAGGTATTAACCACCTCACTACCCCAGCATAATGAAACTCCATCAAACGCAATGAAACTCTAGAAGACCCTAGGATTATGTGAGCTGCTTCCTACAAAGCAGATTTGTACTCTTCCTGACTGGTGAAAGCCAGTGGAAAAACTACCGTCTGCTGCTAATGGAAGTTATCAACACCTTCTTCAAAGCAGCTAGCTTGTCAAGCTCCCAGAAAACAGCCATAGTTTCAAAAAGAATGAGGAAGTTAGAAAAGCCACATCACCCAATTTCCTTTCTCCAGCCTGGGAAAATTGCTGAGAGGCAGAGAATGAAAAGCATGTGATATCTGCCATGATGCTTCATAATTGGCTGAAGGGCTCCTCAAGGTACTACAGTATTAGGGCAATGAATAACAAGCACATCCTAAAGCTCCTATTGTCTGGATCTTTGCAGAACTGCAGAGAGCATGAGTTTCAGTCACCACACCTGGAGTAATTGACATTACTGTGATTTTAATTAATCTTCTTTAATAAAAATCAGTGACTCTTAGTAGGCAATACCATTTATAGACCAAATGTTTTTTTCCTCATCATTTCAAAATATAAAGATGGTATTTGGGATTGTGATGGGATGTTATGTGATGTCAGGCCCACAGAAGGCTGACAATGTTCTGGCATAGCCAGCAACACCTTTTCTCTCTAGCAGGAATCAGCACATGGAGGAAGAGCTGCTGACTCGGACTACCCATGCCAGACTCAAATAATGCTACCTGGAAGAAAAGAATGAACTAGCTGAAATACCATACTTCATTTCCATTATTTCATCTATTTATGAGACTAGATAGAAGCAGATCCATTTGACAACTGTCTGGACAAATGATGGTAGCAGTGAAAAATGCCTTAATTTAATCACCAGCTGTGAAATTAATCTCATCTAATTTAAGATGACTCAAAATAAAGTTGTAAATTTAGCTAATCATCTAGACTCCTTCTGTATTATGTGGAGACTTACAGATACTTATGAAAGGTGATTCATCCCACCTTGGGTATTCAGTAGAGGGTGGAATCACTCTTTAGAGGTGTCTGTCCTTCTCCCTTGGCTATAGCAGGAAGCTAAATGCTAGTTTAGGCTAAATGATTAGCATTAATTGCTAAGCAAGATTAATCCCACTTCACTTTAAAACTTCCCTTGCTACAACATGTTTAATGCCTTCCCATGAATTCTGTAACATACTTTACTTTTGCCTAAAGGAAGAAATCAGGCATGGAATACAGGTGGAATTCCACCTTTTGCTAAGCTGCTGGAGCTACATTAACCTTTTATCTCAAATTTCTCCTGGGCTCCAGTTTGCAGCCCAGGCTGGTTTGAAAACTGCACTTTACTTTTCAGTGGCAACTGGGCCAGGTCTTACAAAAACACAAAGGTGTCATAGGCAAAGATTTAAGAGACATGACACTTTTCTCTGGGGTTCTGTTACTTAGGGGCTTCTGAAGGGTGGTAATTTTTCTGCTTTTTTCAATGCATAAAACTGAGCCATGTACATTTAAAGCCATGACCTACCTTGCACAGTAAGTATTAAAAATTATGCTGGACTGAGACAGCATTTTTAAAATTATGAACAAGTTAGACACCTGATTAAGAATGTCAAATGAGAATAGGTGCAAATCACTATTTTGCCTCTAGCCTTTTCTTCTTCCCACTCCATTTCATTTTCAGGTCATGCAGAATCCTCATTGTATTCTAATATTTTTTTCCCTCCCAAATTCTTCTTTCACTAAGAATCAACTTTGATCATAATAATCAAACAAATTTGTCAATATTGGTACATTAAATTGCAATTGTGTAGTACTCAGCTTGGATCATGAGTCTCCCTTTTTTTGGTGTGTAAATCTAATGTTTCCTACCATCATTGTGCAGCACTGAGAAGCGAATCAATGACCTTTCCTAAGGGAGAGTCATATAACACAGATTCAGGTTGCTGTTACTGAGTTTTATAACAGTAGTAACATAAGAATTTATCGCTGAAGTGATGCACAGGAACAAAATCTTGCCACTTAATAAAGCTATTAAAGACTCTGGATTTTTCCCACGTACAAGATCAAACTTACAACATTACCCATATTTCCCTGGCTCTACTAGTCTGTATTTAATGCCATTGTACAGAATCATATCATTTGTCTACAGATTTTATAATCCTGGAAGATACTCTGTCTGGAAAGTGTTTTTATTGCAATTCAATACAGCCTAGGTATTGCCATCAACTCTATCAACAGTGTTTGATGGGGAAAAACACCTTGTGTCTACAGCAAAGGTTATTACATTCCCTTTTACAGTAGAGGTTTTTAGGTCTTAACAATAGACTAACTTTTCATAGCTGCAACTGAAGCTGAAAATATGACAAGCAGAGGGGTGTTCCTCTGTCTATTGAATTATCTGATGATTTAAAATGGAGGGGGAAAAGACAATTTAAAGAAGTCTTGCTTTTTTGTTTTCTTCAAGTAATATTATGTGTAATGCTAAGTTCTAAAAACATTCTTCTAGGAAGCTTTCCACCTAAAACCTTTTAGGTATACCAATTGCTCAAAAATATATTGAGTTATGATTTGTTTAAATCTTGGATTGTATGTTTTTATGTGCAGATGAAACTAGATTAATTAAAAGTGGAATTAAGGTAAAAAATATTTTTTAAAACCATAATTGTTTTACATGAATGACTGAAACAATTTCAATATAAAAACTCTCCATCTGTTGAAATCTTTAAAAATCACCCTGAGTGTACCCTTAGGAAACAGACACACTGGAAGGTGCTGGTGCAAATCACTGAATAAAACCAAGTTTTAATCACAGAATCATTAAGGTTGGAAAAGACCTCCAAGGTCATCGAGTCCAACTGTCAACCTATGGCCACCATGCCACTAAACCATGTCCCTAAGTACTTCACCTTTGTTTTTTGAGCACATGCCAAGGGTGGTATGACCTCAGGACTGTCTCTGTGAGTTGCTGTTGTGAGCCTGGCCCAGTGCTGCTCTAGCAGAAGTGCTGCTGGGAGTCCATGAACCCTCTCCTATGCTAAAGCCACATGAGCAAAGAAAACAAAACTAGGAGTGAGTCAGTAATGGTTCATCTAGGACTTCAGAGGTCGTGGATGATGAGAAGGCTGTAAAGCCTGATTGTGGTAGTAAGTAAAGAGGCACACAATGGCAACTCAGCAAGACAAAGGTTCAGCTACACAATGAGGGCTGGCACTTCCCTGTCTGACTGATGGCTGCAGACCCAGCACAGCCTTGCCAGTGAGCATATAAGTACTTATTAGCCAACAAATACATGCTGTGTACTCACAGAAACTGCATATAGTCCTTCCTCAAGTCTTTACACAGGGTGAAAGGTGCCCAGTTGATAGGTCCTCTACTTGCTAAGCCAATAGATTGACAGATCAATAATCCCTGGCTAGCAGCTCCCACCCTGGCTCCCAAGCCAGCCCTCTGGCTGCCCTGGCACACTCACACATAGTGCCTAGTGTCCTCCAAAGGGCATGCTACTGGCTCCTTCTTATTGCCATGCTCATAGCAGGCAAGGGATAAGCCCCCAGGCCAAGGGACTGGCCTCCAAGGCCACCCTCCAAAGAAAACATAGAATTAGCCAATCTTCCTTTCTGTGCAAAAATCTAGCAATCCAGCTACCTAGATACCTATCTGTGTGAAACTTTCATTTCTTTTTAGGCAAAATATTAAAGGTAGATAAAATACAGGCTGAATTTATACACAATTATTTACCTAATTTATGCCATGATTTACAAGCAGACTGGGATAAAAGTGTTCTTTGAATGGCCCAAGACCCTCATGAAGGTCCTGCAAGCACCTTCTCCTTGTTTACTAGCCATAACGCATCCTACTCACTCTTCCTCTGGAAGCTGAAGTTGAGGCTTACTACTGAACACTTCTGAGTATGAAGTGCTAACCTGGCAGCACCTGACCTGGAGACACTGAAAAATGGAGGAGCATTCTGTAACTTAGATAGCTTTACAATGAAAATTGACATTTTAAGTAACTGGAATACACTAAAAGATTGCTTGTCAGGTTATAGCTGTTCATTGTTCAAGAATCATAGCATTCATATGCCTTATCAGTCTTTAATATTAAATAAAAGTTTATCTTGAAACTTTTTTGAACTTGCTGAATACATTTTTTTCTTTAACTTGTTCTACTTCAATTTTTTTAAAAGCACACATAAAAAAAAGACATCTCCAAAACAGATGGGAAGTTGGTTTAAACTCACTGTGACAACTCTGGAAAAAACATGAGGTTACAAATTGGTGCATTTTTAAGAGAATCATATTTGGAAAAAAGTTAAGTCTTATTGCCAGGACACATTAAAAATGTTTTTGTTTCAAATGCATTTTATGAAGGCTTAGTTTGTATTTCACTTATGTTGATAAATGAAGTTTTAATTGGTTGAAGTATGGATGCACATATGGATGGAGAAGACCCACACTCCCAGTGCACCATCTTTAAGCCTGCCTCAGCTGGAAAGTACACAGCTCTGCTAGTAGGGGAGTTATGTTGCAACAAAGCAATTAACTTCTTCCACTTTGCCTCTTAACATTATATGGTAACTTGGGAAAGTCCATTGTTAACACAGCTCTACAGCTTCCAAACCACAACTGGCTTGTATATGGACAGCTTAAAAACTGGGCATTTGCCTAAGTGGAAATACCTTAAGAACAGCATAATTATGTGTGTAAAGGGTCCTTGTCACACAAATATTCTCCCTACTAGTGCTGAAGGCAACATGCTGCCAACATTAATTTTGATCCCCATATGCATATGGCATGTGGGAGGCAAGCCCCAAGCCCCAAACCATCAGAGCTGTTAGGGTGCATGGAGGTCAGCAGCAGCCCAGGGCTGGGGCTGACACCCTTACAGTGGTATTGCTGCAGAAGATGAGTCTACCCCTGGAGTTCCCCAGTCTGTAAGCACAGGGGATGGCCAGACAGACAGGGATCTGGCAGCTGTGTCCTGAGCATAGGTGTGGCCTCTGCTAGGGGTGCAGAGAGGACACTTTGCTTTTCTCAAAGTGCCTGGTCCCCCAGCAAATACAAAACCATCTGCCCTTCTGCAGCTTGCATGGAGAAGGGCATTATAGAGACAGCACCAAACCTCTGCACCTCCAGCCACTTCAGTAACTGTCCTTCCAGGAGCAGAGAGAGCTGGCCTTAAATGAATAAATCACACAATATAGATGGAGGGATTGATGTATTCTGCTGTATGCTGCTTTAAGTATGATAAAGGGCATCTGTTGGCTCTTTTTCTACAAGTAAAAATAGTTTCAGCTCACCCTTCTTTTTCCTTATGCACATTCTTTTCTGATTCTAAGACTCCATTTTCACCATAATGCTATCCTGATTCCCAACAGTAAGAGATTTTAATTTTTCATATGTTCTGTTTTCTTTCTAGATTTGGCTAGTGATTTATTATATCCACTAAGGACTTTTCTAAACTCAGACCAATATGTGAATCCCCTTTCTCCACTTCCTGACTTTTTTCAAAACTTAAGAGAACACCAGTAATTCAAATGCAAGTAGCAGTGCTGGGAATGGTTTCTGACTCACTGTAATTACTGGTGCAAAAGTAGCTAAACAGTCTCCAATAAGTCTGCTATGAGGAGAATATAGCAAAGGGAAAATGTTCTTTTCCTCCTTCTCATTATACATAAAGATTACTGTATTCTAAAAGGGCAGGAAATAATTAAAAAAGATTGTTTTTCTTTTTTTTTCTTTCTAGCCTGATCCCAATAGAGCATACCCAAAACAAGGGATCAAAGTTCAGCAGTAACATAAAACTGAATGAGCAGACATTCCATTAGAGATTAAAATGACAAAATTAAGGTCAGTTAATTTAGGTCAAGCAAGGAACGACCCACTTGTTAACTATGGGCCATTTTATGTGTCTAGAGTACCTTGCTTGCTGCTCTGGAGAAATGTCTCCTATAGACTCCCATAGATTAGGTTATAGCTGGGCCAGCATCTGAACAAGTGACAGGTGCTCTCTAAGTGCTTAACTTCTCTGCTCCCTTAGCTTTATACTGACTGTGATGTATAGGAAAGGAAACACCTAATCAGGCAGATTAGGGTCACCTGTTCTGTCCACTTCTCCCCACAGGTGAAGCCTTTTACCCTGTACTCCCCAACACAGGACACAAGATTTAGCAGTGACCTAGAATCAGACTTGGTAGTGATAAGGTGAAGACAGACTGGAGGTAGTTCTCCTGAAGAGTCTACAGGGGTTGCAATGACTGTGACAGGGATGTTATTCAACATTGCCATGGTGTCAGGAAAAAAGCAAGCACTATATTGAAGGCTGAAGACTTGAAAATTTATTGGTTTTATCCTTCTGCTCTGAACAGCTGCTAAAGTGTGTCACTGAATTTTGTATCCAGTTTTGGGCACTGCTTTTGTAGTAAAAGCAATTAATTGAAAAAAAATCCACAAGTGCCCTTGTGTCAGCTGTGAATTTTCTTCCTAGTAGCTGGTACAGTGCTGTGTTTTGGATTTAGTGTGAGCAATACTGATAATAACACTGATGTTTTAGTTGTTGCTAAGTAGTGCTTATCCTAAGTCAAGGAATTTCCACTTTCCCATGTGAGGGAGCATGACCAGGACAGCTACCCTGAACTAGCCAAAAAGATATTCCATTCCATGGAAGATTGTGCTCAGTATATAAACTGTGGGGAGCTGGGCAGGAGGGGCCAGTCATTGCTCTGGTATCAGTCAGTGGGTGGTAACTGTATTCTGTATCACTTGTCTTGGGTTTTATTTCTCTCTTTTTTTTTTTAAAAATCTTTCTTTTCATCACAATAATAATTATTAGTAGTATTATATTTTATTTAATTCCAATTATTCAACTCTTTTTATCTCAACCAATGAGTTCTGCTTTTTGTTTCTTCCCCCTGATTCTCCTCCTCATTCTATGGAGGGAGATGGGGGAAGGAGAGCACAAGTGGCTACATGGTGAGTAGCTGCTGGCCAGGGTGAAACCACAACAACAATAATGAAGCAATATAAATGATGACAAATCCTGAAAAACATGATTTATGGAGCAAGACTGAATCAGCTATGGACTTTAACACTAAAATGAGAAGAAAAGAAAACAAAAAGAAGGGGGGATGTGGTATTGGTCTTCAAGCACAGCAAGAGAAATGTTGCCTAACTGTCTTGACTATCAGAATTAGCTTCAGTTAAGCTCTTTCAGTAGGCCCATGTGTGCTTCATTTAAACCTCTTTGCTGTTGTTGATATGCCACAACACCACGATGGAGTTCCAGACATACTATAAGATCAAGGGTGCTGTATTGAGCATTACCAGTGCTTAGCCTGGACTTGCCTTCCTTGGGAGAGCTGATCGGACAGCAGCCTAAGACTGTGATAGCTGCAGGCACACTGAATTCACCAAGAGTTTCCCTTGACTAAAGTGATTATAAAGCACAGTAATTCAAGGAATGATTTACTACAAATCATGTCATGCCTCTGCCAGGAGAGAAGTGTAGAGTTTATAAATTTTGTATTGTAGTTGGCTCATGTACTTTACATTCTCTTTATTTTTCAGTAATAAAAGGTGATTGAATAGGTGTGATTCTTCTAGCACAAGCTCAATGAGCAGTTCTGAGCAAGTTTATATAGAGTAAATTCAAGGCAAGGCTGCAAAATTGTTATGGAAAACTGTCTTTCAGCCAAAAGTGAAATTGAGCATTTTCTTGTACTTCTTGCTGGAATTTGTGACTCAAGAGAGAATCCCAAAACTATGTTGATTCAGAGAAAGAGGGAAAAAAAGAAATCCTCTGAACTTTGTTTTACTCATCTTGCCCACAGCTCATTAATGCCAGTAAAAAAATCCCTCTTTTTTTCTCTCCCTTACCTATGCACTTCTCTAAATTTAGCTCTGTTGTTATTACCCTTGACTTCAACAGTTCTACATCGCAAAGTAATTTGTTGCAGCTCCTGTGAAATTACATGGAGGAGAAAACTTGTGTGAGCAGGGAAGAGTGGCTTGATTTCAGGGAGTCACCTTGATCTAATGTGAAGCTTGGAGCCTTTCACTTCCTCTTGTCATGGAAGCTGCTACTTTTGGTCAAATCCATCCAAGTGTTGCCCTGATGTTTTTCATCATTATAGCTTTAACTCTTTTCCTCAAGGCTGCCACTGGGGTAAATTTCTGGAAAGCTGCCTCCAGCTGCATGTTCCCTACAATTTCCCTTAGTGAGGCAGTGATTCATGAACAAACTACTAGTCTATTGACCATTATCTTAAATTGAGATTAGAGGTGGCTTAATTATCACTCATACTTTTGTTAGTTTGATTCTGCCCAAACTAAAACAATTAGTGAAAATCACAGGTTTACTTTAGCAGAAATTAAGAGGTAGAGTTAACATTCTTTATTTCAAAAATCAGTACACATTCATACAATCCAAAACTTGCTAATAAATTGTTATTTCTTTTCATATCCACAATTTCCTTAGCCTGGTAAAAGAATCACCAACAGATGGCCAAAGCACCATGTTTTATAACTCAAATCATCTAGATTACACATTCATTTTTATATATCCCACAATACATCTTCAGTATCTTATACCAATAACTAAACATCAGTTCTTTTACATGTACATGAATTCCATATTTTAACATCATCCAGAGCACAATAACCTTACAAAGATGTTGTGAAAATCCTTTTGGATTACAGTGACTCTAGTTACATTTCACTAACATCTTTGATACAGACATTTCACCAATGCCTTGGCAAAACTCAACTCATTATCCAGCATCAAACATCCTCACCATCCTTCAGACATATTCCATTCCAGCAATCTGGCACAAATCCATCCATCATTGCTTGTAACCACTTAATCAGTATCTGCTTCTGCATAAAAGACAAATCAGGCCTACTTCTGCCACACCATCTTATGAAGCTCCAAAACCTAGAAGCCTCACAAGGACACAATACCTTGCCTAGTTACATCATTTACCAAAAACCTTGGTAGGGTCAACTAGATATGGAAAAGCGTGGCTCCCTGTTCCCACTGTGCAACTGGAAGGGCCTAGGGTTTATAATGAGATAGGATTAATTCCCTGCTTGTATGGATTGGGAAAGACTTAAGGATGTAAGGCCCTGCTTGCACGTGAATCAGGATCATAGGCTGACTGCAGCAGAAATTTAGTCAGCAGAAATGAAGGAACATTTTGTTCAAATAGTGAAAAATTAACAAAAGTAATGAAGCAAGTTGCTGCATCCTGTGAAAATAAGTTACAGTTTAAAAACTGTCTCCCTTTCAATAACCATTGATATTACAAATCACAAATGTAAAGAGAAAGAATGTCATTTTACGAAAGATTTTAATGCTGTGTTCTTTTCTGCTATTGGATATTTTATTTTTTTTAATTTTTGAGTAGAATAGGAAAAGAAAACATTCCCAGTTCCTTCTTGCATTTCAGTTCCTTTATTTTCTGCTGCTGCTTCCAACTCCAAGACTCCTAAGCAGGATGGGCCAGTTCAGTTTCAGAAGCTATTCCTATACTCTCTGCAAAGAGAAATCCTCAGACTCCTTCCTTCAAAGCACACCAGACTATCTGTCCTGTCTATATTCCACTATTCACTGTGACTGGAAGCCTATTAAATCCCTTTTTGCCAAGCCTTTTCCAACACATTTGCCTAGTTTGAGTGATTTTCTGTCACTTTTCCTTAATTATCGTTCCCAGAATGCTAATAGTTTTCCCATCAGAAAGTGCTTCCTGCAGAAACTCTCACCTTTTATTTGAGCAATTCTTTTTTTACCAGCCTGAAGAGCATCAACAACCTTCACCATAACATTTCTCCAGCCTGAGTCATTTCCTTCCCTTCTACGAAGAACAAGCAGTTAACAATACTTTGCATGTGAAAGGTTTTTTCAACTGTGCACTCTACTAACCTGAAGCATGAATCATACCTCACTACAGCATCATTAGATAAATATGCATGCTGTTTAGAAATAGATAAAAAGAAATCTCTGAAAGTAACCTATACAGTGTAGAGAATTGACTCTAAATAGGATAAAGCCCTGGGTAAAGAGATACTTGCATCCATCCTTGGAATACTTTTCTCTCCCCATTAAGATTTTCTGGATGGTAGCCATCCAAAACAATCTGCCATGAATATCAAAAGGACTCTCAGATATCCTTCAGAGAACCAGCCCTATTTCCTTTGCAGCAGATTCAAATACATTACATAGTAAAATGAGCAATTTTGACCTCAGCATCTGACTTAAATGTTGTAGAGCCAGCACATCTCACCTATCTCTCATACATTCCTTTCAGCATAATTTTTGGTTACTTTTCCAGTGGAAGAGAATTGTGCTAAAGAGCTCTTGATTCCATAAACAAAACCCCTTTGGCACAGGTACTATGACTTGTACTTAATCTATCACACCAATATATGCTTACTATTGTGAGGAATGGATGATGCAGCCATGTCAACTGGTATCTAGCTATTCCAGCTTTGAGACAATCTTACAGTTACACGCTGACTTCAGGAAATGCCAGAGAAGATCTGTTTGTGGCATCTATTAAAACAAACTTTAAGGATAATGCTAGAACAATAGAATCATGCTAACTATTAATAAATATCTTTTTACAGCAATGGATAGGAAACCTAGGTTAGAGTCTAAAATACTTGTGCACATGATCAGCACAATAGAATGCACACAAGCATATATCATCAAGTTTTTTCCTGTGGTCAAACAGATGCATCTCCATTGGTTGACTTTGGATGGTCATTTTATTGAAGCATTATTACATATAACTTGCTTTGAAAAAACAAAGGCTCAGGGTCTAGAACAGTCTTTGGTTAGGAGAGATGTCTATATTTAATATGACTTTGAAGGACAATATGTTACTTTATTCATATCTAAGAGGTGAAAGATGGGCTTCACTAAGGCCAATGAAAAATTATCTGCTTACTTTAGCACAGCAAGGATTTAAGTCAGAAGCTGTCTATAAATTTCTGTATTATATCCAAATAAATGGATTTGCTCTATGATCACCACTATAAAAATACTGATATCCCATTTGCTAGACATATGAACTGATAGTTACTTGTCTGCCTTTAGCTATCTAAAAGGCAGCTATCAAGAAAATGCTAGATGCCTGTGACTACTCATATGACCAATGGTAAAAGATCAGCCATGGCATGGGATTCTTCCTATTTCAGATTAGGTCACTAGAATATCTGAGATGAATATTTAGAGATCCTTTTTGCTTCCCATTTGTTACAGAAGATGCCTAGAAAATATGCTTAGGTCTAGTCAACTAATATTTAGGAATTTAGACTGAAGTGTGGTCCATCTCACCACAAAGCTGTGTCTCAGAAACAAGGTTCCTTTTTAACTCTTGCTGTTCTGTGAAGCAACCTTGATTTCTATAGCCCTAACAGTCCATAATCAGGTTGACTGCATTTATTCTTTTATCAGTATTGACTTTTACTTAAAACTGTTCTCCTTTCTAGGAGCTACCCCTAATCACATGTTTACAGACACAACCACCTCATCTCCATTCAGCCATCAATTGATAGACTAAATAAACTACATACATATCTCTCCTTCTAACCTAGGCTCTCCCTTCTCATGATCTTTTCTCTGATCCTGTAGTACTGAATATTACCTTTTTGATTCTGGTAGACCAGAATTTTGTAGTCTTCCAGACGATTTTCTACCAGACTCATGGAATCATGGTAGCAACTACTGCTGGTTTTACCTTCCTTGGTACATTCCCCAGTTATTTTATTTCTGTCTTCAACTTCTAGCTTTCATTATCAGAGTTTCAGTCATGATAACCTAGAGCTTCAGAACTTCTGTGTCCATGAGAACCAGCACAAGTGCATGTGCTTTATACCAAATCCATAAAAATGTTTTTCTGTCCCTGTATCAAATAGCAGCTTTGTAGCTGGATGGGATGACATTTATTACCATACAGAAAATTGGTCACTTTTTTTTTAGTGATACTTGTTTCTTTTTGCATAGTTAAAAATACATGAAAACACTCACATCTTGATGGTATTTCAGCCTTGAAACTGGCTAATGGTTTATTCAAACTCCAAAACTGGTGAGAACTCTACTTGTTCCTACTAAATTTATTCATCCTGAGAGATTTCCAAGTAACACTAATATGGAGTAGTGACTTCATAAGAACAGAAAGACAAGACATTCTGCTTCATCCTCTCCATGGACAAGGCAACAAGGAAACAGCACCAGGATTCTAATAATAACTGATAATTTGGGTACAGTTATTTGAATTATTGATTGTGGATAAATAACTATTTATTCTTTTATTCTTTTTGTGCATATCATTCAAAGTTATCCTAATTTCCTCAACAGGTCTTGAATTTGTAAGAATTTACAGCATAACTAAGAATTCACAGCATAACTCAGGACATTTTCTTAATAATACCTCCTGTTTGTCTGAATATGTACAATGTAGGAATGTTATGACCTAACTGTTCCAAAAGAAACAATATCAATTGTTAATTTTGTTTTTCAATTGTTTTAGTCCCTGTGCTACTTTGTACTGACCATTATTCACGCACGTGCCAAGGCTGGGTTCAATTGTGTTTCTATCTGTTCATCTACATGAATAATTTCAATTAGGATTGATGGAAACTATGTTTTTGAGCAGCATTATGCTGTTCTGAACTCAATCTGCACTGTATTTATTCCATAAATAATTTCAATTAGGATTGAAGGAAACTATATTTATGAGCAACATTGTGCTGTTCTGAACTCAGCCTGCACCTCTATTTATTCTCTAGACTCTATATCATTCTTCTCCTCTGCCATAATCTACTGATATTATATCAGCAATGTTTCTTTACAAATCAGTTTGACAAAAACCTATCAGTTAAAAAGAAAAAAAAGCCCAAACACATTAAGTTCCAATTTTAACAGATGTTCAATGAGCATGTGGATGAAAACTGATGGACAAATTGAGACACAGGTCACAGTCACTCAAACAGAGTAAAAGGATATGTTACTGACTGTATTAAGGAACAAATCTCCATTTGCTAATTTCTAATTCTGAGCTGAGCTTACCTCTGGTTGTAATCACTAGCTGTGATTCACTAGAGGCCTTCCACCTCTTCCCACACCCTGGATGAACCTGCTTCATCCTCAGTTTGGCTATCACTCCTACTTGCACAGACAAGGTGACAAAAATATAGATCAAATTGCCCCCTGCCACTGGGAGATGTTCTTAATGTGCTAGTACCACCTTCACACCTGCCATAGGGAGGGTTTTTTTCTCACTTACATAAGGAATTAGACCCTATGCTTCCCAAAAGAGAGACATACTTCTAGGCTGGGAACTACTGCTACAGAAGACATACAATATTTAACATGAAACAAAACCCCACAAACCAAACCAACAAACTATCTGACATTAATGAGGTTGAATATATTTATTTTTATTAAGGAGAATTTGTTCCAGGGCTATACTAAAATAATTTACTATTCCTTGGGTTCTGCTCCTTAATCAGATCTCTTAACTGTTTTAATTAGAGAGCTATACTATTAAGCTTAAGAGTAGTGAAACCAAATAATTTAGTAATTGAAAAAGACTGACATGACTATCTGCATTACTCCTCTAACTTCAAAAATATTCTCAATTTTCTAGTTGCCATATTGCATTGGTATTTTGACTTCTCATTTAATTTTCTGTGAGCCTCCTGAAAAAGGTAATTTTCAAGGAAATAGAAAAGAAACATGACTTCTAAAACACACTTCTTGCTACTCCAATATTTAAAATCTGAAAATAAGACTGAAAACAGAAACAGTGAAGAAAATGAAGGATAACAGGGAAATATTTTCAAGTGGAATAGTTTGTTTTCCTTATTAAAAGAAAAAAAAAAGGCAGAAATAAAAACTAATGAAAACTGTCCCATCCCATTATGTGGCAATTGGTTGTCATTTTTTTTAATGTTTCAGTCATCTAAACAGCTATAGCTTTTTCTTCCCCTGTTCAATGACTAAAAAATCTGCAAAGACAAATCTTCCACAAAGCCTCCATTTACTGTCTTTCAAAGGCTTGATTATAAGCTGTTCTATGAATTCATGGATTTTCAGGAATACTCCAAATTAAAAAGGAATGAGGTGATATTCCTTGAGGGGAAACATCTTCATAGATTCAAATAATTATATAAATTAGGACAAAGAGTTAGAGGAAGTAGATTTCTAAACTTCTTCAGTTATTATCTGTTTTTAAATGGAAGTTCAAGAATAATAGTCTTATGTTGCAGCATTATATCATAACATGTATCTGCCATTCTCATGATTTTTATAAAAGTAACACACCACCTGCTAAGAGAATTGTTCCCATCCTGCTTGAAGGAAATAGCAAAACATTGCCTGAACAATCCAATGAAGAAGAATGTTATTGAATCTTGTATTTTAAAACAACCACACATTTTAAAGCACATCTGTGGTGGCCTTAGGAAACAGCTCATGAGAAACTGCAGCTTTGCAAGCAGCTAATGTGCCTTCTTCAAGACATGATTTAATAGAAATGGTAAGCTGTTCACACAGGGGCTCCTGCTTCACTTGAGTTTAACCCTTTGAAGATTCATGGACTTTTACCTACCTCTTTGTAAATCAGGACTATCTCCTTTGAAGTCAGCAGATGTAAAATACTGGGTGAGCAAAGGAGAATCAAGGCCCAGGGCTGCCTTCCCTTGCTCTGCTGTTTTTATTCAAGTTAGCATTTCAAACTTGTAATTGCAATTTTCTTCTCCTGTCATTTGGGAATGTAGTTTGGGATGAGCTGCAACAAAAGGAAGTATAGGTGCAGACTTGCTTTTCAGAGCTGCAGAATGGCAGCAGGGCAGGTAGTGGCAACAGGTTTCCATCTGTCTTGTCATTCTGATCTCTCTCAGCACTACTCCAGAACTCCCTCTTTTACTACCTCTGTCCCCCCCTCAGGCAGCAGTAACAATGACATTATTGATGACACTGTAGTAGAAGACTTAATGACTAATACATTGTCATGCTTCTAAACCAGAACTGCCTCAACACTGATGGTATTCAAGCCCATAACTTTTCTATATCATCTCTGTGAAATATATGAGCCACTTACTTTCATTTGGTATCACCATTTGTGCTAGAGTTCTTTACTCAAAGCAAGATGAATCCCACCTGGGAAAGTGATATACTTGGTCAATATGTGAACTTAAACATCAGTCCACACATTGGAGGTGATGTTACAAATCTGCCACAGCCAATAGATCCTCATAGTGCTATAAATGTTGGCCATCTAGAAATGAATGAGTTCAAGGACTGAGTCTAACTTGTGCTATCAATGATGTCCAGTTGCATTTTCTAACATGGAAAGAATATAGTATTTGCAGTTAAGAAGCAGGATTAAAAGAGATGATGCACACTGCTTAGTGACCTACTATTGCTAATATAATGAAGAATACATACATGTTTTCACCCAGCTTTTCAGTGTGCCCACTTTTTATGCTTCCTACCCTTGGGACCCACTGCACGGTGGGAGTCTTTTTGCTAAGCAATTGAGAAATGGGATACCCAAAACAGACAAACACATGGTAGAAATTGCAGAAACTTTGTTGCTTTCTGAAAGCCAACAATGGGAAACTGCAATGTTCTAAATGTTTTATGACATGCAGCCCATTTCTGAATGACTTTTTCTCCACTCATGGAAACACATGAAAAATCTTGTCTGGACTTAGAGAGAAAAAAGTCCCCCACCATTTCACTACCCAAAGCTTTGACTACTTTGAGCCAATGCTACTGTCTTCTAAAGTGATTGTGCTATAGTTTGCTCTAAACTCCTCTGAATCCCAGCTTGGGTTTTAAATAGACCTTTTAAAACAATCACTATACCAACACAGGCTTTATCTACTACATTCATTGCTTGCATCTCAACAGACTATTCCTCAAATATCTGCCTTCTTTAAACACAGCATTATACAATGCTACCTCATTCCTAGTCATAAAACTTTTAAAAATCAGGGAGCTCCCCTTATCTAAGACTGCACATTATATTGATGTACCATGTTTTATTTTTACACTGGGATTATGATTCTCCTAGACTTCAGCTGATTACTATGGACCATGTAAAATGCCACAGACCACGAAAGCTACATTTTCAAATGGATTTTTTTATTGATTAATCAGGGATTGAATCAAATCTTGTAAAATAAACAGATTTTGTTAATTTAAAAATGTCCAGAAGAATACCATTCATAGCAAACTTGTTTCTTCAGAGTCATACAGTATATGAAATTGTTGAAGAAACAAGCAAAAAAAGAACACCTGACTACTCTCAGTTTTTGTGTATGTATATGTATGTATGCATATACACAAATTACACACTATGTTTGTGCATGTGCTGGGGGCTGTGTGTACCCATACATATATGTACACACATATGCACAAAGAGTACTGACTGAATTGAGTCCACTGGAGAAACATGATTTAGCCCCAAATGAAGTATTCTGTCTTAAAATAAAAATGGTACAGTGAGGCCTTGTAGATAACAGACCATTCTTTTTCCATTGGCCAAAACCATGATCTGTCTTTAGACTCATGATCTATCTTTACAATAGATGTGTAAATAGATGTGACATCATTTGGGATATTCCAGATTCATTCAGCTCAAACTTCACCAACATTGTATGGCCAAACACTGAACAGTCTTTCCAGTTCATCCACTACTGAAATCAGCTTCTGGCAAAAAAGAACATATATAGCCTTGTTACATGTACTCTGTTAATACGCCCCTTCCTTTTAGGCAGAAACTTGGCAATGATCCTAGTTTAAAACTCCTTTTCTCCTGCACCTTTTATCATTGCTTTGCATCACTAATCTCCTGTCATTTCATTATAACAATTTTCATGCCATCTCAGCTACCTCCCAAACATCCCAGGCCAGATTATCTAGGCAATGTACATCAGACTGCATTGGTAACATTGTGCCTACTTATAAAATGTAACTCTTGGGGAATTATTTACTTTTGAGGGTATACATTTCCTGATCGTGAAAGACACTCTGACAAACACTGCAGTTCACTACATATATATATACACATTTTCCCTTATTTATGTCACCTCTGGAAAGATCAGTGTCTCCTACCTGTGAGCACGGGGTGCTGCCCTGGATGAAGCCTGCAACATACGGGCAGACTTGTCTCCATTTAATTCAGCAGTTAGCAGAGCATGTGAAAGGAAATCAAAGGAACATGGAAAGGCATTTACTTTCTACTAAAAAGAGGAATAAACTAAATAGGCATGTATGTATTCCTCATCTTGCTTCTAAGTCTTCTACTTCATCATAAGGCAAGCTGTAGTACAGATTTGTACTTGGAGAATTAGTGTTTAAAAAATCTGAAGCTGAGCTTGAGACCATTATGTTTTGGATCCATTAGTGAAGGAAGTGCGTTAAGGCATCCTTTGCAAAAGACACCTAAAGCATTGTTACAAATTACTGAGCAAATATTTTCTTAAAGCTGATATTCCACTTATCCTTTTCCTACAGAGGCAGATTTTCACCACTTGTACAGTGACAACAAAACACTGTAGGAAAGCCATTCTTTTAAAGTTGTCATATGCCTCAAGCATCTCCCAAAATGATAATTTATACATAAGCATGTAGTAATTAAAAAGAGCTTCTATTCTGTAGAAGGAAAATAGAAAAAAATATGCACCTGATTCAGCTTTGAGATAAATTAGGAAAAAAAACTCTATTGCCTTCACTGGAATTCATTCACCAACAACAGGACGAATGCACATTAGCTTGCCTGTGCAGATTCCTACTTCTGCTGAAAACTTGCTCTTTAATCACAAAGAGAACTGTGCTTTCATAGTGATAACTATGAGTAAATTCCAGCTGCAGTGTTGCTCCATTCAGCACATTTAAGACATTTCCTTGCTTTGTTATAGAGACTACACAGCATATGACAATGAAACATTTGTGTTTGATTTAAAATCAATGGCAAAGTGGCGTGTGTCTCACTTCTGAGCTGTTGACTGGGCTTGCTATGTTGAACCTTGTAAAATCAGCAATAAGCATTCACATGTTACCACCAGAACTGTGACATCCTCTATTACAATCAATCCTCAAATGATGCCATGCTTCTTCAAATTAGTCTATAATCAGACCTTAGATGGGCTGCTCTCCTCCAGTGCTGCTGATTCTCAGAGATGGTATCAGTCTTTCAAATCCTCAGTAATTCTACAATGTTTCCCAAAGATGAAAGCGAAACACTGGTAGATGGGAATGTTGCCATCAATAAAATAAATCACCAGATGATTTATCCACTCACATTCTAGGAGATATTCCACATGTTTTTTATGAACAGAGAGCACACTGTCCTGTGAACAGAAGTAAACTAAACTTTCTTCTTTTGACGCATTGGCTAGTTCCACTTCCTTACTTGGTTATTTTTGTTCACTTCAGTCTGCACACTCCCACATGCAAAGCAGAAATTAGGAGATCTCACACTCAGTAAGACTGGTGATAACACAGGTAATATTGACACAATTAAAACCTGCAGTATACTGACTTATCCACCGTGCAGTCTTCATCCTTTCAACTTCCTGCATTTATTCACTGTAAAATAAAATGATGTAAAGGGCTGATGAAACTTTAATTAATAGGACCATCAATGTGCAAAACAAATAAGTCATTTACCAGGTGTCCAAACCAGGCTTTCCCTTATCTCTCACTCCTTTTTTTTTTTCCTTTGTTTGTTTTTATAAATAATTTATAAACTTTCCTGTAAGAGACTAAATACAAAACCAACCAAACAAAACCAACTGCAAAAGAAAGTTCTAAGATATTATTAAGCCACTTCTTGTCCTTCTGTACAAAGTACACAGTAAAGAGAGAGTCCTCCCTTTTCAATTCTGGCTGGATTTGGCAGCGATGACCAGGGTGTCATGTAGTCTACCAGCTCTGGGCAAGCTCATGCAGGCAGCCCCCTGGCCATCCTGGGAAGACTCGTTGTCCTACCTTTTGGCTTTTAGCAGTCATGCGAGCTGCTCAGAGGAGTCTAGGTGGTCAGGGATAGGCAAGCCAGTTATAATGGTCAAACACTTATTCCACACAGTGAACGTGGGGCACACTGGCTGCCCAAAAGTAATGTCAAAAGTGTAAAGGTGTAGGGAGTTCAAAGCATCATAAAAAGCAAGGGAACCATTGTCATAGTCCAGCAAAATCCCAACCCGACGGAGGTGAGGCGCAGGCTCTATGGGGACTTCTTTGCTGTTGTGTCTCACCACCCATGTGTTGTTGCAGCGGCAAAGCACCCAGGAAGCAGAATTCTTCCCAATCCACTCGTGCTTTGGTGCTGACTTGTAGGAAATACCAATGGCATACCTGCAAAACAAAAAACAAGTCAAGGAAACAAATGCTTCCTGCCATGTTTGTTTCTTGGCAAAGTCAAATGTTAGCCCAGCAGACACACTGGAATGCCTCAGCCTCTTACTTCTGATGGTTAAGTTCTAATTAAGTGACATTTCACTGCAGTATCTGCTCAGACTTAATTAATGTTTTTCCCCAACACTCTTTTGTGTCTGAGAGATCAGGGAAATGTTATTGTCCTTCATATTATTTGTAGCTTGGTTGCTATGATAATTTTTTGGAACACTCACCTCTGGTATTAAAAAGGAAGATTGCTGAGTAATCAGCAACTCAAGGTTTATATCATTTGGCTTCAAATTTCAACTTCCAAACAGATGAATGAAGAGAAATTCACTGATTTTAAAATACCCTGCTATCTGTCAGCCAATCTGATCTTTTACTGCTCCTTTAATACATGGCCCAGAAGAAGGAATGCAAGACTAAAGACACATTAAAAAACCCATTTTTGCTATTCCCAAATATGTTTTGCCAGATGTTAGTGTGGTTTTTAGATTCAAATTAGCATTTTTGAGACTGGGTTTTGGGCCAAGTGAAGCAATTGTAGGTGAAGACATTTGCTCTGCAAACCATAATTTATGGCAAGATGTGCAGGGTAAAAGGTCTGTGAAAATGTTCTCATTAATGCTCGCTGAGGGAAAATACCTGATTTCTCATACACAACAGAAATGTAAAAGTTCCTCACGTTCTAGAGACACTGCAGCATTTGTTGAGCTTTCAACCAGCAGAGATTAATGTGCTATAAGTTACTTTATTTTCATTCCTTAGCATTGGCACAGGCAAATAGCATTTTTCTTGTTTGAGACAGTGGGCAAATCTGAGGTCCTTACTGATTTTTCCATTCCACTAGCCTCCATCATGATTGTTGGCTTTGAATCTCAAAGGATGACATCTCTTCGACTAGCTAAAGGGCCTCTGAAACGCACACCTGTATGACATAGAGGATCATTTGGAAGAGGAGGAATGTGTTCCTGTTTCCTTCCCCTTGGTTCATACACTGGGGCACAGACCTACAGCTCTGCTGCTGAAACCGGATCATCAAATTGTCCTCATATTTATTTTTCTTTCTTATTAAATGACACTAATACCTTCAGCATTTAGTAAAGAAAAGATTACACTTAGAAAGTTTGCTCTGTTGTAGAAAAAAGATGAAACTTTCTGAACTCTCTAATTCACTGAAATCTTAAAATGTACTGTATGTAGGTTCAGAAAACAACCATTCCCAGCTATGGAATAAAAGTCCTGTGAGTGTTGCTAAATACAAAGATGCTCTATCTGGCAGATTTAGCTCCAGAATCCAAAAGTGCTGGAGATGGGGAAAACAGTCTGACAAACTATGTGAAAGTAGATGCTTGTCTTGCTCCTGCACTCTTTCCCATGCCTCTGCTACTGGTCTCTATCAGAGAAACTGTTCCAGGACCTGCACCATGAGAACTAGTGATTCTTCTCACATATATTTTTCTATACTTACCATGTACTTCCACTTATAACTACTTCCCAGTAATGCCGCCCACTGTCAATGAACACGTTGCCAGCCACTCCATAGCTCCCCTGGCTCGTGAATCGCTCTGGTGTGTGGCTCTTTTTGGAGGATGTTTCATCACGTTCCACTGTCAAGTTATCATGAGACACTTTCAATTTTCTATGAGCAGATTTGGGGTCCAGTTTAAATGGCTGACCTGTAGGTGCCGAGACAAAGATGGCAGAAGAATGTTTGGCTTTGATTTTGAAAAGGAGAGTGGATTAGCAAACCTCTAAGAAGACCACAGGATTACATAAGTATATTAATCTCCTCCTCTGAGGCATTCTTGAGATATTCTGCTCCCTGCAATAGGTAGTTTGCATTGTCAGTTTACTGTCAGTCTCATTGTGCACTAACTTCCCTGTGTCGATAATCCCTGAAAAGAGCCCTGCATAATCATCATGGCCATTATCTCTGACCTAGAGGTAACCTGAATACTCTAATTCTTGCATGTAATTGAAACCAATATACATGCTAATAAAGGTCTGAGGGTTGCTTTTTTCACAGCATATTAGATTTAGAATAAATTACATTCTATTAGTTCTCTAGGGTTAAAGCTCCATAATAACATCTTCATTGTCGCTACAAAATTATGATTTCAAATCCCACAAAATGAGTTTGAAAATAAAAAGCAGCACTAGCCTTGTCTGTTTGTTCACTCACAGCTTTATCTATCACAAACACACTCACCAGTTCAGGATTGCTTTGGAAGAATGCCTATGTGGTGCTGGATACTCGGCATTAAAAAGAAGGAAGTGCACTATAATTTGGTCCAAATAACATGGTGTCAAAACATTACCGAGGCTGTTGCTCCTGGCAAGTATCTTCAGCTGTAGCACAAGGTTTGTAGACAATAACAGGAAGCTTTTTGGTAAACCAAACCCTGAAGATATATAAAGCCCACCACAATTCTGACAGGCTTGCTCATTGTGTCAAAAAGCAGAACAATCATCTACCTTAACCAACAGACAACTATGAAAGCAGGACTCCACAAGTGGTCCTGCAAAGCCCTTTTCTCTTCTCACCATATTTCATATGAAGGGGAAAAAAAATGAAGTAGAAGATTTGATGACATCCATTCCTTTCTTTTGTTTTGTTTGTTTTTATAAATAATTTCATATGTGTTGTTTATAATTAATTTAATATGTGAGGCACTGATGTGTACCTCAAATAAAATGTAAATTGTTTGGAGTCACCTACTTTTGCAATATGTACTTAGCTACATATTATGACCAAATATAAAATAAACCCATTGGAAAGTATTTTGGAGGCACATTTTATCTGCTTTTTCTTACCACTTCATAGCAGTAAAATACCTATGGCCTGCCTCTCTAATTGGTTAGTAGCCTCTGTGTTGTTGAAGCAGTACCTGAAGGATGTCTTTCACTGTACTGAATTGTGTCCGATAACAGAATTTCTCACCATCACCCAAGAGACTGCTTTTGTGCCACACTGGGTCACAAAGAGACAAAAGGATAAAAGATTGTCACTTCCAGATGGGTCCTCTGCTTTATGCATTTGCTTGTAGTTTACTAGATTAACAATATGCAGGTTCTCGGTAGCAGATGTGGGGTTTGTATGAGCAGCTTTTACACAGAAATGCAAGCCAGGTTAGTAGCAGAAAGTAAAAAATCAGAAACGTGGATGTGCCACTTCCTGCAGCCTCCTTCTTGCAACATTTAGCATCACCCTTCTTCAAGAGCCCTCTCCTACAGTAAACAGGTTTCAGAGGGGGCACAAATCCCAGTGTTCCCTTTCCAGTGCTCAGAGCTGTCTGTGATGACTACGTGACTGGTGGATTGGCTGGGACACAAGAAGAAAAAGGCTGAAACCAGTCTTAAAATTGCTCTACTACATCTGCTAATAATTTGTGTAACCTTTTATTTTTTTGAAGTGGGATCTCTGACTACTATATCACCTTGCAGAACTCCACAAAAAACTGAGGGGGATGGAGCTAAGAAGTTTTCCAGTGTCCTAAGGAAGAGATGATTTTGGAGGATAAAATTAAACTAGCAATTATCTTATGAACACTATATAAAAATAAAATACTTTATTGCAAACATTAGAAAAGTTTTTGCTTTTTAGAGGAAAAAGAATAGAGAGGACATTAAAACAAAACCACAAGTGTATTTTCAATCATTTCACATGTAATGGCTCTGTTCCTAAACGATATTCCCAGTTACCAAACTTCAGTTGCATCTCTTAAAAAAAAAAAAAATGTAATTTCTGCACCACTGAAGACTAAGACTCTGGCAATTCTGAATCAAGATAAATAAATGTTTTTGATTGTGGGAAGCACTTTAAATAAGTTAAACTCCTCTATGTTCTTGTATCTTCCAAAGATCAAACCTAAAGAGGGAGGCAAGAAAGGAGAAGAATGCGTGCGTGCCAGATCTCACGTTACTCACTGTTTGTCTTGAGCTTGCCGGGCTCACTGCTTCTGCTGCCTGCCTGATTAATGGCTTTAACAATGAAGATGTACTTAGTGCCACTCTGTAACCCATGCACCGTGTAGTGGTTTTGTTTGATATTGGGAACAATCATCCAGCTGTCGGCTGAGTTGCATAAACCTGCAATTTCAAAGAGAGCACATCAATCATACTAAACACTTCGTAACAGAGGAACATTTAGAGCACTCCCAAGCACCCAACGACCAATATCAATTTGGCTTCTGTACCTTTTAAAAGCGCTGTTACCTTTTCCGAGTCACTACTTAATGTCACTAACTCATTTCATCAGCCCTCAGCCAAGGTACCTTTTAAGTTCTTGCTACGTGAACTCAGCCATGAAAAATGGGCATTTAACAAATGACTCAGTGGAGGCACGAGCAGTCTGAGGTTTTTCATATCCTAGCACAAGGAATTCTTTATTGCTTAAGAACTAGAGGATTATGGAGATCCTATCCATCTACTGTTTGGATTAATGAACTCAGTTTAAGCCTCAGAAAACTAACATAAGCAGTAAAGCTAGGAGGGCTGGGAAGGCACCTTTGCTGACAGTCCCCAGGTATGAATTCTTCAGGACCTGAAGCAAATCATGGGAGGCCAAACAGGGTAGAGGATGGGCTTCAGAGCAAGCTTTGGCTCTTACACTCCAGACTTTAATTACACTCCAGACTTTAACAGGATGCATTCTAAGCCAGTAAATTTAATGGATGCAACTTTTTGATTTATATCCTCATGGTTAGATGTCAGCTAGGGAAGAGCTGGATAATTTTCCAGTTACAAATTTCTAGATAATATAAAGCAATCATCTGTCTGCCTCCTGAAAAAAGAACGCAGCGCTATACCCCCTGAAAACCCCATTTGTGCCTAGTACTTGTAGTAAAGAGCTTATAGCAACATCAGTCCACATCTTGTTTCATTGAACCATACACACCAAATGATACCTTTTTAACCTGGGTGTGAATTGGTTTGTTAAGACGAATAAATTGAGTCTGCAAATACTCAGAGTAAATTATTATAATATTAAACAACACAGTTAATGGTTAATTTAGATTTCTGTGTATAGAAGGCAGAGCCACAATGATTTTAGGTATTGCTACATCTTGGCTTCTGCTACTGGGGTTAATGTCAAAACACTCAGAGGCAGGTATACATTCATTCCATCTGACCTTGAACAAAGAGCTGAGCTCCTGAGTTAGGACCTTACCTACCCTAACATCTGCGCAGTCAATAGACAGAATTGGGAATCCTTTGTTTGACCTGACCCACATTCTAAGGGAAGGCTGTATCCTCTTTGATGACACAAACCACTTTGGATTTCTTTTCTTGGTCCTTCCAGTCTTAGGCATCCCAGACTACTGGTGTACAGTAAATGTTGCATGTGCAGTGACTGACTCATTTACTTTGCTTGACAAACCTTGCTATCCCAACGAGCTTTAAGGGGCTCAATGAGGTGTCCATGTGCTTTCTGCCTGTGAGCTGTTTGATAAACAGCTTTTAAATGGAGCTTTCATTCAAAAATCTTGGGAATGAAGTTTTGATGGTGTCAAACCACAAGTCCAAAATCCTTCAATATAGAGAATAGCAACTAGTGGCAGCCAAGTTATGTTTTCAAATATGAAAGAGTATTTTTGTCACTGCACCAAAAGAATTTGCCCCCAGTTATGCCAAGACAGCCTTTTGTCTCTGAATACAAAAGAAGATGATACAGAAAGTTCAGGGAAACAAGTAAGCTGCCTGGTGAAGCAGTACTCTGAGGGTAGTGTCTGTCTCTCAACTCCCTGCCAGTGGCAGCAGATTAAGTGGAAAAACACATATCTTCTCCTCACTGATGCAGCAGCAGCAGCTAAGGGTCTCCTATTGTACCCACTCTTAATCCAGGCTATACTCAAATTTCTTGTTTCAAAAACCCAGGGCTTTTTACAGGGTTATGCAGGTGGTAAAACAATATATTTTAAAACTGTAGCCTTTAAAAATGTAGAGAATTTAAATTACATCCTGGAATGGTGCAGTAAGCACAGTGATGTCCATACAGGATGTGTGAGTTTTCAGAACAAGTTTCTCAGAGTCTGAAGGTAATAATTTGTAAAGCTATTTCCCTGGTGTTGGCTGATAATGCACTTTAAAAAACAGATGGGAAAAAATCCCAAGGTGTAAATCCTCCTAGAATTTACACTGGCAGATTTTAATAAAATATATCTTATTGAAAACTGGAAGAGGAGCACAAAAGTCGTGGGAAGGTTATTTAATCTCTTGAGTATTTTAATTATTTTAAAATGCTTTATTTAAATAAATGATTACCAATTCAAATTGGTAGAAGAAATACAGCAGGTGAAGGTAACAGATAGCTCTCCACCCCCACTCTGCATTCCCATGTGAAAGAAAATAATATATGCAGGATTTCTGCAAAACACATTGCCTTCTCTTTTTAAGAAATACCTTCTTATACTTTTCAAGAAACAGAAGTTTTCGTGGTTTTATCCTAAATTTGCTTTTGCGCCATTAAAAGATACTCACTAAAATCCTCAGTAGCGATCTGAAGAGTGTAAGGAATCTGGTTTTAATAAATTAAAACCTTCTGAAACAGACAGAAGCTAAAATATTAAAAAATAAATTGGAGAATCACAAATTCACTTTTTTTTATGGGATTTTGTGCTCCTAATTTTCTTATTGCTTTTTGTCTTGAAGAGAGAGAAATGCTTTTCATGAAGACTTCTTGTATCACAACTAACTGGGTGTTTAAATTTTAACCTTCCTGAAGTACACTAAAGCAAATCCATGATGTTAAAAAAATGCACACTCAATAAATACTTGAAAATTCACTGAAATGAGATAATGAAATTATAATGCATGTTAGTTTTAGCTCGTGACAAAGTCGTTTTAAAAGCCTTTACAATATTCAGATTGCAGGTGATTAGCTGCCTCTCAGAAATGCAAATGTGTGAATGGTATAACTAAGAACAACTGCTTTAGTAAAAGCCTGCTTAATTTAAAGTTCTGTATTGCTCTTCTGAGCAGAACAGGTCTGCCAAGCATTTAATAGCCAAGCACTTCAGCCACATTTGGAAATAATCTTTCCTGTATGAAATAGGATTCAAAATGAAATACTGTATTTGGATCTTTTCCATCAAATGTTAACTCTCCTATTTTTCAGTTAATAAAAAAGAATATACTTGATTATGTTGGATAGAAAATACACTAGAAAAACACAGCATTGCTTGTTTTTGTTACTGAGTTCTTAGCAATCTCTGAATGATATATGCCTCTGGTGGGGGAAATGTACTGAGGAGTGGAAAGTGCAGTCAGTCTGGCTATGTGGTTTTAAGAAACAGATTCCAAAATAACAGCCTCCATTAGCACAGTAGGTGGGTATGTATGCAAAGTGATTCCTAATGTCTCAGGGGGAAAAAGCTTGTTGGTTTAATGCAGTACTCTAGCTACTCCCTCGTGAGTAATTCATAGCTACAAAAACACAGAACTGAAGACAATCAGTGAACCTGTTCACATACTCTGCTACAGGCAACAGACAATACCAATGGAAACTTTTTGGGACATACAGAATCACAGAATCATTACAGTTGGAAAGGACTCAAGATCATCTAGTCCAACCGATAGCCCTACACTACTCTTATCCCTAAATCATCATGACAGAGAAATAAATGTAAAAAATAATTATGTGCAAGGGCAAACAAATGCCGTAAATAGAAAGAAATTTGTACTGATCCAAAATCTATTCCATTAAAACAGGATTAAAAAAAATATTGCCTAGCTTCAGTTCATCAAAACATGAAGGCTGCAGCACAGTGCCTGCTAACACCCCTTAAAGTGACAATAGCTCACTATGCATTCAGCCACACTACTAATGTAACTCTGACATTCTTGGGACAATCTTGGAAAGTAATTTACAAAAGTTGGGATATTAAACCCTCCTGCAGGACAAAGAATATTATCCAGCAAACTGAAGAAATGTCTAAGTAGTGTTCTGAGTAAAATCAGGACATTAGTGGGCAAACCTCCAGTAGCACTGGAAGTTGGAAAGAACTGTGAGAACCTCATGTGTTAGAAACCTGGGCAGATCTGTAGCAGTTAGATTTGGAGGAAACATCTCCATTGGAGATGTTCAAGCCTACATTAAACAATGACATGTAAAAATGATGTAGGAAACTCTTCCACATATACTTATATATGCATGTATTTAATTTGGGTTAACCGTCTTGCTTTCAATTAAATTGAAACTAACAGCCAGCATACCTGTGCAAGACCTAGCTGCATTTAAAAAAAAAAAAGGTCACTTCTATCATTTATATCTACTGTCATTTAAGGTTTCTAGAGCATTTTTAAACAAACTTTTTTACAATGTTTGTTTTTCTCTTCCAACTTTAAATGACACCATTTTTGAAAAGCGATAGTTCAGACTGCACAATGAACGCTTCATTTTATACCCCAAAATTCTCATATTGCATCTCTGAAAGTAGACTAACTGATCAAAGCTTTCACTTCCATGTGGGAAACCTACAATACATCCTGAAAATGAAATACCTTGTTATCTATTCGCTAGTAAGCAAAGAGTAAAACCCCACATTGAAAAGGTCTGGAAATGGCACAACATTCTACTGCCAATAATTGACTTGGATCAAGTCTTCTAGCATAAAGCCATAGATCAAAATGGGTTAGAAAACAAGGACTGTACTGTATTTTCATTAAGTCCTGCCTAGTAGTCATTAACCAGGGAAGCCTTCCTTACCTACCTTGCTCTAATGTGTTCCAAATCACTATTAGACCTTTTTGTTATGCAGCCTGCTCATACATAGGAGCGTGTATTGAAGTTTACTTGTTTTCTCTAGCAGTTTTAAACTTTACAGCATGTTGTTCAAAATGAGGCTGTTTAGTGAAATACTAAAAGAAGGTTTTGGCAAAACTATCATCAAATTTTAGTCCAACTTATTTTTTTAGTCAATCCTGCATACCATGATATATTCATGGTATGCTATGTAAAAATAGTGTTAAAATGATAGCACATGAATCCTCAGATATCTTTTCAGATGGCTTGGAAAATTAACTCCAGTTAAGTGATGGAGAAAACGAGGTGCACAAAGCAACAGAAGAATCAGTGCAAGAGTTTAGCTCAATATTGAGAATCTGCATAGACCATACTATTTTGCCACTGACATAAGGCATGTCAGTACACAGCACTGACCTTCTTTCAAAATATCTCAACAAATTTTGCACTTCTGCACTGAATCAAAACTAAGCTTTATCTAGCTCACCGTACATTTGTGGTATCTGATGGTGGAAAAAAGCAGGAGCATAGGGAGGTGTTAAGGAACGAGGAAAGCACACAGCAATACTTTCTCACCACACTTTCCCAGGCCTCAACAGCTTACAGCTCTGGGACTTCCTGAGTCAGAAGAAAGTCACTGCACTGCATTGTTCTCAGTGAAT
The DNA here is from genome assembly GCA_013399015.1 of Galbula dea. Classification (NCBI taxonomy): domain Eukaryota; kingdom Metazoa; phylum Chordata; class Aves; order Piciformes; family Galbulidae; genus Galbula; species Galbula dea. The sequence continues at coordinate 1,004,965 of VWZX01004809.1, read as the reverse complement.
TTTTCTTGCATGATCTGTCCAGTCATCTCTTGATCTTAAAAACACAACAACCCTCTGTGGCAATGAGTTCCCAATTTAATTACATGCTGATTGAACAAACTCCTCCTTTTGATTAATTTGGGTTTTTTTCAGAATCCTTGTTTCATTAAACAAGTATGTGTCAGGTAGTGGTACTCCCATTAAAGATACAGGGAACAGGAAGAAGTTAAATGACTTCTCCAAATTCATAGTCAATTATGACTATGCACTGAACTCAGAAGTGTTGACTTCCTGGCCAAAGATTAGATAATGTTTCTTTTCTTGGAGAAATACTTATTTAACAACAAAACAATGCAAGGAATAATCTGTAAGTTTGTTCATTAAGGAAAGCCACAGATTTAAAACTGAGACTGTATTTAATAAAAATATGCTACAATACAAAATATACAGCAGTAATTGTTAAGGTTATTATAAGTCAAGCAAAGTTACTATATTCATTGTTGTTGCACTGAAGTTTGCTGCCTTAGCCTTCAGTATACTGAGACCTATGCTTTGTAGCCTTGAAGTCAAGCAAAAATCAGAGAGAAAGACTTTATCTGTATTTCAGAAAAAGATCCAGTTCTCAAGGTTATCTAAATGACAGCAGAGCTCCAGTTTTAACTAATGACCAGTTCAGCACAGGCTCCCAAGTGCCTGACTAGACCAGACAATGGGTCTTTGTCACTGCTGCATCTGCAACAAGGGATCTAGGGCACATATCCTATTAAAATAGACAATACTTGTGCCTTTTGGAATAGGTGCTAGTTTTACTCTTCAAAAGCTCTCACTACATGGCACTCCTAGAAAGACACAAGAAATTTTAACTGAATTAATTCTGAATTTTAAAATCTTTTAAAATCATTATTAGTTTGGATTTAAAAATTTGGCTTTAAATCTTCCTAGAAAATATTTTTTACTTTTTTTCTTGACATATGAGTACATTTATGTTTAAAGGCATCTGGTTTACAGAGAAACCATAAAGAAAAAGAGCTAGAAAAGAGGTTTATACTTACTAACAACATTAGCTTGTCCAGTGAAGATAGTGTACTGCAACTCGTAAGAGACCACACTGAACTCATCATCTGATGTCCAGTGGACAGTAATAGTATCATAAGAAGCTGTACAGAGCTCTTCTCGAATGGTCGGTGGATTGGGAGCTGTGAGATAAAACAGAAGAGGCTTGGTGACACAAGTGAAATATTTCCCTTCTCACCTGAGATTAGAGGATGCATCTGATATATGAGTTTTCAGCTGTATCATCCAACAGATTTTCAACAACTTTTTGATAATTCCAGTAGCAAGTTTGATTATCAATGAATTGTTGGAAAGGAATTCTTACTATCTATATAAAGACCTAGGAACTCCAGCTTTTGAAAATATTTTGGATTACAGTAGCTTTATCAGATGCCCTAGCACAAGTGCTGTGTTGGTGGTCATGTTAAACTGTGATTAAATAGGTACAACTGATACGTTACTTTTTCTAGGAGTGTTCTGACCATCACAGAAAAATAATCAAAGTTTCATTGATGCATATATCAAGAGGGAGAGTCAACAACACTCTTCGCTGTTGACCTAAAAGCAGTGTTCGCCTAGCCTATCTTAAGACACCTTCCTTACATGACACCAACATGCAAAAAACCCCAACAAAACAAAAAAACCCAAAGCAAACCAAACAACAGAAAAACAAAAAAACTTTATGGTTAATAGTGTTCCTCTCAGCCGTCATGAAGTGAGGAAGGAGGGTACTCAAGCAGAAACAACCCAAATATGCCTGTATTAAAGGAAAAGGAAGGCAACCTGAATGGTATTTTTGCTGTCATTTGTTTCACTTCAGTAAGCCACAAATAATGGCCTCAAAAGAAGTCCCTCTGAAAGAATTCCACCTTTACCTATATATCTTACATATCTTATGTAATGAAACATCTATTTTACTTTCCATTAAGAATTTTTATAGTTCATGTCCCTCGTTTACTGATCTATGTTCCCAAGGATTAAAGTGCAGACACATTTCCAAGCAGCCTCTTTCAACCAAGGGGCATAAGGAAATGTTCAAATGTGTTTCATGATATGACAGTGATTTGTGATGCTCTAAATATTTTAGCATGGAAGCTTACCAATGTCTTTTTTTTTTTTTTTAATCTCAGCAAAGGAACCCTTGGGACAGATGGCTATTAATAGAGAGAAATGAACTAAGATTGGAACAGTCATCCAGAAGAGGAATATAAACAAAAGGAGGAGAAACCCCCCTGCAATCTTCTGGAAAGATAAGTGCTGCAGTTTCAAGGTTCTTTATAACTGGGGACAACTAACTGCTGTGAGAGTTATACACTACAGTATTGGTCCTATCAGCAATCTTTCAGAAATCTCTCCAGCAGAACAACCATTGGAGCTTTTTTTTTTTCCCCAGCAGAGGATTCATTTTAATATTTTGCATGTTCTTCAAAGGTAAAATAAAAAATCCCAACAAAAACAAAACCAAACAAGTATTACAAACATACAACAAATATACGAGTTGTTCCATTTTGTTGGTGTGCAGCTGAAGTCTACCTCAGTCACTTCCTGCACCTAGAGAGCAAAACCTCTTACTTAAGAAATGTATTTGTCACTACTACAACACAGATAATACATATTAGTTTTTGGAAAGCAACAATTACTGAAGGTTTAATGTACTGTAAAATGCATTTCAATAGCACCTAAGTGTCTTTATCTCCTTTGAAAATGACAGACTAAGTTCTCTCTTCATATGCACACCTGGCTGGCCTTATAGCTGGAGATTTACAGGCCTTCAGTAATGAGAATGACAGGAAAAAGAGATTTGACCTAAGCAGGACATCTATTTCCTTGCTCTTGTGATTAACCCAAACCCACTTGAGACTATACAGCATGAAACTCAGCTCTTCAGCAACACTCATTTCATAAACCTCTCAGAGTAAAACCACTCAGAGTAAAATATACCTGCTTCTCCTGCAGACAGACATGGAAGTCTACATGCAAGTGCTTTGTTATGACTTTTGAAATAATGTAGAAGTCTAACTGCCAAATTCATCATTCCACAGCACTTACTCCCTTGGAGAGTGTAAGTTCATAATGGAATTAAAGAGATTGACCTTAATCAGTTATCTTCATTATTATATTTGATAGCGTATGATTTGCTTATCAGATTTACAAGTACTGCTACACAGCTCAGATACCATGGGGAGAGCTCTACAGAGACTCCAGAACAATCTCAAGGCTGCACCAGCAACTTCCCCCACTTGGCTTTGACTCGGGTGTGCTCCACCACTGCTCAGGAAGGGGAAGGCCACTTGCTTCCCGCTGCAATGTGCAATGGACAGGGACATCGTCAACTAGATCAGGTTGCTCAGAACCTCATCCAGTCTGACCTTGAATGTTTCCGGGGATGGAGCATCTACCACATCTCTGGACAACTTGTTCCAGTATTTCACCACCCCCATTGTACAAAATCTCTTCCTTGTATCCAGTCTGAATCTCCCCTTCTGTAGTTTAAAACCATTATGCCTTGTCCTATTACAAAAGACCCTACTAAAAAATCTGCCCCCATCTTTCTCTTAAGCTTCCTTTAATTATTGAAAGGCCACAACAAGATCTCTTTGGAGCCTTCTCTTTTGCAGGCTGAACAACAACACCAACTCTTTTCAGCCTTTCCTCTGAAGAAAAGCCAAAAGCCAGCCCTCTGTGTGGAAAAGTTCCAAAGGTTGTCAATGAGGAGACTGCACTCTCACATTCTTCTGAAATAACACGGGTATATCTCCTGCAAACTAGCTAAGAGAACAGGCCTAGGAAGTGTTTTCAAGTGCTTTTCAGATAGTGCTTTTTGGCCTTCATTGCAAATGCTCACTGTTAACAGCAGATGCATAAAGACCCTGCAAAATGAAAACCTACCCTGTATCTCTTCTGTTTTCAATTGAACTGGAATGAATTGTTCTAATTCTGGCATTGAAATCAAAACACCCTAAATTACAGTAATTTGTTTCTCTTTGTGAGTCACTACACACTCTTGAGACTGCACATTACTCAGGCCTTCAGTAAGGGTCTGATCCTGTGGGCTTCTTCAAGCCAAAGCTCTCAGTAAAACGAGCTGGGGCTCTATTCTGCCAAGAACCCATCCCACACCCTGGCACACAGCATATTGCATACTTTCTAGTCCCAGACACAGCAAAGTCCTCCAGTTCTGTGATAGGGGAAATACACAGCATCATTGGCATGGGAACTCATCTTTCACTGCTGAACCCTTGATGTTGATTGCTTGAACAGCTTCTGGTTGCTCTTAGGAAATCTGCCAGGCTGCAATCTGCTGCAGTAAGGAGGCAGTCTCAAGGGAGAGGATAACACATGGAGCATCCATTCCCCAGGAAATGGGATTTGGTCACTGCTCTCCCTCCTCTGGCTGCTTCAGGCTGATCTCCAGCTGTTCTTTCATTTCATTCTGCTGCAGCGGCTTTTAACTATTTCTCATTCCCACCAGCCCACACCCTGGTGGGGAGGAATGCAAGGAGAGGAGGTAGGAAATGCATCCCAGTTGTGTCCTGTAACACCTAATACTTCCTGCAGCATTCTGGGGCTCCTGGGGGTAATATATTCAGGATTAAGAGGGAGACCATATGATGTTTATGTGGCAAAGTATCAGTAGCAGTTGGGCTGCAGGTAGTCTGGTAGTCAGCTGAAGTTAACTGACCACAGAGAGGAATGAAGAAAATACTATCACTACTATTTTTTGAGGAACATATAACAGTAGGACCATGAAAAAAGAATTACCTGTAAGGTAATCAAGGCATTCCAACAATTTCTTCTCCCTGGTAAAATCAAGTGCGAAAGTATCAAAAGTATCGTTGAGATTAATTTCAGGAATTAGAACCTGGGAGGATGCTGTTGCCATGGAAACCCTATAACGAAAAGAAAGTGTTTTAGCATGCAAGACACAAGAACTTTCACATCAAGGTAGGACCTGATCATTGTGATTTTTATCACCTTTCAAAAACCTTGGCAAAAACTTCTACATGTATTTTATTTATATGGTTTAAGCTAGATAATTCTTCTTCCACTTTTATTTTTGTGAGTAAAATCTCCAGTAAAAATCTCTTATTACTTAGCTTTTGCCTAATATGCAGTGTCAGATTATTGCTTAAGCAATATTACATTTTAAATTGTTCTTTCTAGTCACCCATTGAATCAAAGTAGCACCATATTTATCTGTGTTTTAAACAATCCTGACAGATGCTGCATCTCTCCCAACCTTTGTTTTTCCAAGCAGTTTTTTTGCTCCAGGCATTCCTTGGCACTGCTGTCCCAAGGGCTTGGTGCAGATCCCCACTCCTCAGCTGTTCAGCACAGCACACTGCTGTTAACTTCAAAAAGTATGGGGGGGAGATAAAACAAATAGATGTCAGCACAGTTTATTTTGAAAGGCTTTCCCCTGCAAAGCATGTGTGCACACTTACATTTCCTCCAAAATGGAAAAGTTTCCTTGCCTAAATCATCTCAGGAGCTACACCCACTTTTTTTTTGTTTGCCCAGCTGTACTAATACAAAGAGATAAGCCTTCACAAGAAAACTGTCACCAGGATGGATTTTTTTCAGGTCCTTCAAACTCATGTATCTCAAGATACATGTTACAGGAGAGTCGGATACCAGATATGTTTACAGAAAGTTCGATCCATTTAAGCAAAGGTATTATTAAACCTCATGTTATACAACAGAAATGTGTTAATCGTTTCGGTTTGGAGGTAAACACACAACCATACACACAAAGAATGTCAACAATCCATCATTTGTGACACATGCCAGATCAAAATATTGTGATTGCTTCAATTAACAGTTTCCCAAATTAGAGTTTGTCTTTGTAGACAGGACTCTCATATGGCCCCAGGACAAATGGAGAACTACCAAGAGTTATGTTTTCATATATTTCTTGTAATATTTTAGGAAAATATTGTTAGGAAAGTCAAAAACTGAGCTGCATATCTCACTGTCTTCAGCATAGGTTTCAAAGACTGAGCCGAGATGGTTTCCTAGTCAATAATTCTTATTATAAAGTTTTCAGCATTGTTTCTCTTTCAACTGTAGTTGTAGAACTTAGTTTAAAGTAGATCTGAACACAGATGTTTTGGGGTTTGTTTGTTGGTTTGGTTTGGTTTGGGTTTTTTGTTTGTTTGGTTTTTATGTTTTTTTCTTAGAGAGGATAACTGAAGAACTTTTTTGCCCCATATATTTAGAAGGAAAACTTCCCTGAACTTTTTCACTACTTTTTTATTTTTCCCCCTGTGGCTCCCACCACCAGTACTTCATCTGCAGTTGCACTATGTTGTTTTTACATCTATTAGGAAAAAAGACATGTATTTCTTGTAGGGTCTGTATTAGGGCAAAGCCAAGAGTGACACACACCTCTACAAAACTAACAGAGTCCTTGCTAATAAACCAAGAACAAGGCATCTAAGATTAAGAGCTTCTTTGAATACTTTCAAAAAGCACATATTTATTGTGAAGATCTTATCAACAGGCCCTTTTGGACTGTTATTTGGTGCTCTGCAAAGGGTGCACTGTAAGAGCTTAAATCCAGTTTTTGGTGATCTCAACACTTCACAATTTCAGACACCATTTCACCATACAAGATTCAGAGAAGTGAATTTCCTTTTGTACTTCTGTCTGCTCTTATCTGACACTGCACTTGGTTGTAAAGGCTTTTCCAGGATAAATGCATTTCACCCACTGTAAATACTACATGACCTGAATCATTGTAGCATGTGTAATGTCTTTGCTATACATAGTTACCTGTTGTGCTTACAACAGAGAATATTATATCGCAATTACTTTGAAATATGTGCATGAAGAAATGCAATAAGCATAATTTCAGGAGACTGTTTTAGCTGCTGGAGCTCAATGCCCTGGTGAGACTGTTACATGAGCAGTCTAGAAGCAAACAAAATATTGTTCACCACATGGGAACTAAGAGAGTTACATGTGGGGAATAATTTATTAATCAGATTTAGTCTCTTTTTCCACTTGTAATTTGTCTGCAAGCACATGGTGGGTTTTCCTTTTCCCCTCAGTTTTGTTCACTGCTTGAAAAGATTCTCTGATTTTCAGGGCGTTCACAGCCATCTCTTTACAGACAGAAATCTGTGATAGCCAAGAATTAAATTTGACTAGGCACATATGTCAGCTGATCTCATTTCTGCTCTCAGTGTCTCTCCAGTGACTGTATTTATGATGAAACTGTTCATATTTAAAAGTTCAAAATGGACCTTCTCTGAATATTCTCTGGTAGTCAGTTAAAAAGCTTTTTGTCTCCACAGGTTTCTGCCCTACTGCTTTTTCCACTGAATAGGGAAAAAAGGGCAGAACCTTACCTTCAGCTTTTTCCTCCTGGTAGTTTTACTATTATCTTCTACTGGGCTGCAACAATGTAGCTTTGTGACAGAACAGAAACAAGGGTCTAAATCTGACAGATCAAATGTAGTCCATTGCCTTGTCTTGCCTTACCTTGCCTTTCTCAACAGATTTTCAATTCTCTGAACCCCTAACGAGCAAGCCAGTGGTGCTGGCTTATTTATAGATCTATTAAATAGCTTTGTTGAAGCCTGATATTCAGACAATCTGCATATAACACTCCAGAGTACATGTAAGACTTAAAAAAATAAATAGAAAAAGTAGGAAATTTCATGTTTTGGATTCAGTGAAAATTGTCTGGGCAATATGAAGACACGTGAATGCACAGATTAAAAAATAGCTGAATAAATGAGCATACTTTTTATAATTTTCTTCTTCATTGTTTAGATACATTCACTTTTCTTTTTTTGTTTCTCTGACTGATAGCTAAATATGTGATCACTCCAACAGGACTTTTTGGTTTTTGAATCAGAAAACTGCTGAAATTCAGTGGGAATGTTTCAGCATTCAGAGTGTTGCATTGAAAACCAAAACAGATTTTCTGACAGCACAGTTTCCTGGAAATAGTTAACTCCCCTGTCTTTCAGTCCTTGATATATCTGACATGCTGAAGAGGAGCCAGGATCCTAGAAGCAGTAAAAATTCTCTGCACTCAGGGACTCAACACAGCAACTGCCATACCATGCAGACAAACAAGCTGCTGAATCTCTAACTTGTTAGAGCAGGCTACCTCACCAATGTATGTTACAGGTTCCCAAAGTTATGCATTTTGTTACCTTGCTGCTTGCTATTTAGTGAAGAATATAAATCCACTAAGATCATTTCAAATTTCTTCTAAGGAACGTACTCACTGCCCGATTTCTTTCTTAATCCCAGAATTTTACAAGCAGTAGGAATTTCAGCCTCCAGAAGCCTGTTTTAGCACTAGATGCTTACTTGTCATCCATGTCGTCCCCTTGATTTGTGCATGCTGTGTTACTGTTCTAACTCTTATTTTGCAACCTTTTTCAGCTGCTCCTTTCCTTAAAGAGATGTTTGGGTTCAGCATTACACTAAGGTCCTTGCCACTCCAGTACAGCACAAAGCAGTGTTTTGGGGGAATGTATCAACTAATCCCCTACCTTCTCTGACCACATCTGTGGTGGGACAAGACAACGTGGCAACTTTGACAAACAACCCATTTGACTTAAATGTTTGCAAGAAGAACACTGTCTGTACCTTTCAGTGATGTTTTTAGCAGTTTGCAGGAAGCGAGCATGATCGTTCTCCTTCAGCGACTGTTCTGCCTGAGAGATGAGGGATGTTGAGCGCTCAATGCACTGTTTGCAGTTCGCAATCTGCTGAGCTAGTTTTCTCAACCTCACCACCTTGAGTGGAAACATAAGAAAGCAGTCACATCTCTAAGGTCACAAATCATGATTACATAGGCACTTCCGAGGCAAAGCTGGAATGCAAATGGGGAGTTAAGATGAACAGCTTTGCTGACAAGAGCTTCTTTCACACTAGCTTGATGGTGAGCCCCATCTAGCCATGTAACATTTTTAATAAGGGGACAATGCACAGCCTTTCTGCCTCAATATTTTCCACATGGAAAACAACTGGAGAGGGCCAAAACAAGCACAGCTGGCCTATTTTCCAACAGAAGAAACGTCATTTCCTGGTACTTTCTGCTTACATGATAACTAAGGGCTATTTAGATAACAGTTTCCCTGAAGTGATGAGAACTGTGTTAAAGACAGCTTATAGCTTAACCATTTTTTTCCTATTACTGAGATGAGTTTCATAAAAAATAATCTGAAAATAAAACTTGACAGAAAAAGGCTGTTCAATTCTACTAACAATACACATCTGCCCTTTTCATTATGTGCTTTTAGTCAAACAGGGTGTTTTCTTGTTGGATATTTTTAAATGGACAAAAGCACAGCAGTGCTGGAGAGCTGATAATTATTACTGCAAACATATGTGGTGGAGATAAATGCAGTTGATGTGAGTGTAATCATTAGCTGAAAGGTTAGGGAGGAGCACGGTCAATCGTCCATTTAAAGACAATGTTGGCTAACGAAACTTCTAGTTCCTGAAAGGTCTTGGAGTCCTTCCCATTGTTATCACATCAGGGTCATAATTTGAACAGGAGTAAGAAATAGGAAGGAAACAAAATAATTCTGCAGTTTAGAAAGGCATTAAGACCCAGCCACATGCAAAAGGAGGAAAGAAACAAGCAAGTGGATTGGCAGAAATATTCAAATTTACAAACAAGATAACATTCCCAATCTCAGCAATTAGGGTACAAGCTATGAAGTTGCTGAGTTGAATTGCACGTATAATTGCATCCTAAACAGAGATAAGTGTCTTAATGCACTAATCCTACAACAGGAAATCTTTTGGGAAACTTTCAAAAAGAAAATACTGGCCAAATGATCAGTGTTCTGTAAAATTGGTATTTCTTCTAAAGCAAGAAAAATGCTGGGAAATCTGCTTCATATTGTCAGGCTTGCGTGTCTCAATCTGCAGCCTTGCAGCCATAGCTAGAACTTTATACCTGAATGTTTCCAGCCTTGTAACCCTAACTATAGTCCTATAGACAAATCTGCCATGCCCTATGGTCTAGAAAGACCCTTAGCCACAGAGTCTCTTGAACGAATTTACATTGGGCAGAATTTCCTGTAGCTTTTCACATGGATCTCTTGAACCCCTGAAATCTTTCAACACCTACAATGACTGGGGCAAAGCATTCCAGATCTTTACTGGACCTCCATTGGTTTCACTTTTGGTTGAACAGAGTAGAACAGAGAATGGGGATAGATTCTAATATTGGCTATATTTAAAAAAAAAAAGTATTATAATTCTTCCATTAATCTGGACACTAGAATACATCTTTGCAAGCAACAATTTTTTTTAAAAGCAACTGATATGTATAGGAGAAATCCAAATGAATGGAAAATTTTCTGTCTCATTGGAAGCACAACTGGTCTCACTTTGTAGAGAAACAGAGTTATATTTCGTCAGCAGCATGAAGAAATTCAGGTTCTGTCACACAATATACAGGACCTGTGGTTTCAAACATGTTTAAGTGAGCCCTTGCCTACAGGCTTTTTGTTTCAAGTTAATTGGAATATCCTGACAGCCACATGAACAATTCAACCTGCTCTTAACTTCAGTCATATCCTGTGCTTTTCCCACATAAGAGTTTATATTTGACTTAGTTTAGCAGTTAAACACCATGTACCTAGAAAATAAGAATGTTAATTCAAATCTGATGCGTTTCTGAGCTAACAGGTAGCTAGTAAAATGCATTGAAACTTGATTTTTAATTCCAAATATGTTCGTTGCTAATAATAATTGTACTTCAGTAATTAGAAATTCACACATTTAACTTCCTGCATGTTTTGGAATATTTTTTGCAAATATGTTAGACTTCCTATTCTCAAGAATTACCATGACTGAAACAAATTATTTATGTGATTGTATTTTAATAAATAATTGAAGGATCCAGACTAAAATATTCATGTAGATAATTGCCAGCTATGATATCTAATGTTGTGACACTTTGTGAAGGTGAAAACTTTGGAGGAAACACTGTCAGACATAGAAAGAGTAAAGTAATGAATTAGTCATACTTTTATTATCATTTACTGGTGGTGACATAATTTCTGTGTTTACCCTAAAAAACCATAATTACATGTAATAAGAGACATGCCAAATAAGCTGTCATACCAACACTGATATATTTCATTCATCTTAACATGAAAGCAGCAGTAACCCAGGACTAGANAGGGAACTGCTGAAAAGAGTCCAGCGCAGAGCCACTGGATGATGAAAGGGCTGAAACATCTTCCTTATGAGGAAAGGCTGAGGGAGCTGGGTCTCTTTAGCTTGGAGAAGAGGAGGCTAAGGGGTGACCTCATCTATGCTTTTAAATATGTGAAGGGTGTGTGTTGGGAGGATGGGGTCAGGCTCTTCTCAATGAAGCCCAGTGACAGGACAAGGGGCAATGGCTGTAAGCTGAAGCACAGGAGATTCCGTGTGAATGCACGTAGAAATTTTTTCCCCGTTGAGGTGCCAGAGCACTGGCACAGACTGCCCAGAGAGGATGGGGAGTCTCTTTCTATGGAGATATTCAAAACCCGTCTGGACGCGCTTCTGTGTGATCTGGTCTAGGGAATCCTGCTGTGGCTGGGGGGTTGGACTAGATGATCTTTCGAGGTCCCTTCCAACTCCTAATATTCTGTGATTCTGTGACTACTTTCAAAAATTTGTATTAATAGTACCTGAGGTCAAAAAGTCATAAGCATGAGGAAACAGTGGTGAACTACTTGTGATTTAAAGAAGAAAAGTTTTTACCTTTCCTTCCTTGATTTTGGTTCCAATTATTTGTCGTCTTTGCTGGATTATTTCAATGAGCTGATCACATTCTTCCATCAGCTTGGTTTCTTGGCGGGATGCATTGACCTACAAAGCAAACCATTATGATTAACAAACCATTTTTTGACATTTTCCTTTTCCTTTGTTCTAATTGAAAAATTGTAATTTATTAAACGTTGATTTTGGCTTTTGTTTTTTCTCCTTCCTATGTATAATGTATGTGGCATTTTGTTTTCCATGTCCTGGATTTTGTGACATACTGAAATGAGGCTGAATATCTTGTTTGTAGGAGGTAGGACTTGCAAATAGAAACTCATCAGCTATTTCTAAGTCAAGTGAGAAAAATTCAGAACCCCGCCCCCCCACAAACAACCACAAAGAATATTAGTTTGCTACAGAAAATATTGACATTTATCAAAAAATAAGGAAACTTAAACAAGAAAAGGTTTGGTTCTCGGCTGAAAATGTTTTGTTTCTGGTGAGACTGATTTTTTCAGTGAAAAGTCAACATTATGTATGACAAGAAAAATGTACTTCCCCACAAGCAGCAGTATGTATAGCTTACATACATTCATAAAGAGTCACAGAAAAAGGCAAAAAGTTCCAATCATATCTAGACTAAAGAAAAATGTAAAGGGGGAGATTTCAGAGCTATGTTTCCACACACACTCCGCTAAGAGTGTAAAGCAGCTTTCAGCCCTGGCCAATGCCTTCTAGAGCCATGTCATCTTTTCCATTGGGCTAGTAAAAGCTAGTGGTGAACAACAACAGAGAACAGTTCCAGGTGACAACTAGCTATATTTCTCCCCTCGGCTGTTTTTTCAGTCTGATGAGCCCCTTAATCAGCCTCAGCTTTCTTTTATTTTTCATTCAACAATGTGTTTAAACATGCATTTACATGTAAGCACATTCTGCAGTTCATTAAGATTAAGCAAATGCTTATATGTCTAGATTTGGATCAGGGCCAATTTTACAAATAACCTTATGTGGAGTACATTGTGCCCTCCAGGCACAGAGGGGACTTGTTTACAAAGGCCTGCTTTCATCAAGGTTTTGCATTAAAATTTGATTGAATAATTTAAAGGCATAATTATTAATTAAGATATCAGGATTATGAAGAGAAAATCTACTTGTTTCTGGAAGTGGTCAGATTATAGTGAAAGTGCTGGGGAGACCTGCATGGAGTTTTAGGTGCCTATTCATCTCCTTAACATTACCCGTTTACTCTGCCTAGCTTCCTACCATGGTCCATGGAGTGGTCAATGTTTGTTCACTGAACACTCAGTGTCAGTGTTTGTTCACTGAACACTCAGGGAGCCTAGAAGACCTAGTCAACCAGCACTACCCCTCGTATTCCCCCTTCCCACCATCCCACCACCCCCACTGCATCACAGCCCTCCCATCATGCACCTTTGGTGTGAAACTCTGCAGAGCTGTTTTCAACAAGATGTCCAGTGCACCAGTTTCCCAAGCCACAATTCTGGGTTTACTAGTGGACTAGAATTTCACCAAACAGCAGAGAATCCCAAATGGGCTTAGTCTGTGATAACAATCACATCCACTGCCCATGAGCACAAGCAATTCTATGTCAATGCTGAGGTCTGCTCATGCCAGAGCTGATATTGGCACTTAATTATGGTAACATTTCACAGGATTTTTGAGTAGCTTCCATTGAAAGTGTTACTTCTATCACCACTTACATCACAAATTCATTTTGTTGAGCAAATCTAATTAATCTTTTGAGCAACTGTCATGAAACACAAAGTTAGAGGACGGTTAAGTCAACATTGTTCTAGTCAATGCTCTGGTTGCTTTGAATAATAACATTAATTAAATCTTAACTTGAAAAAACTCTAGACTAAGGAAAACAAAATGCTTGGAAAAAAACTTTGGATTTCTTATGCATTGACTGCAGACTTCTCTTTTTCTTTGAAATCTGAAAAGTATACTCTTATGAACTTCACTGAGGGCATGTCCAACTTTATAGCTTGCACAAGCTTATTAAAAACGAAAAGAATATTCCAAAATTATTTGATATATCTGAGCTTTATATGAAAAAACTCAACATTTCATGTGAGGCATTTTCTCAAGTTGAAATACTCCTTAATGAAATTTTCAGCTACAAGGCCTCTGATTCAGTAATAACTTTATAATTGAGCACATGCCTAACTTTAAGTACACCATATTAGCTGTGGCCCTAAAGGGACTATTGTTGAGATTACCGCTGGATATTATTTACTTGTATGTTTATGACATATGAGGAGTCATATGTCAGACCAAACAGCCACAGGCACAGAACAGGGCTCTGCTGTACAGGTGTTACAGAAATACCAGAATAAGTCTCTGCCTTCTGCTTGAGTCCTTTGATGAGCAGCAACCCTGACAATAACTTCCAGCTGGGGCTGGCCAAGGAATGCAAGTTCTGCCTGGTGAAAATATCAGGGGCTTTATGTTTTACATTCTTCCACATTAAAACCAAGTCCTTTTTCAAGCTGTTCATTAGAAGAGATTGTGAGCTGCATTTTAAAAGACCTGCGACTGTGTCACTTTGGTTGTGGGAAGCTCTGAATGGTGCAGAGAATAGAATTAAATCTGGGCTTCCTCCACCCTAGATGAATGCTGAATTCTTAATCTGAGATACCTGTTGTGTGAGAGTTTATGCTGGATTTAGGGACACGGTTCTGTAGAAAATTTAACTGACATCAATACACTTTTGGCAACAGGAAATTCCTTAAAAACCCATGTCCAGAACTACTTTGAACCTAAAGCTTTGTGTTTTGTTGGTATAATTTTTATAAACTTCTCTTCCATGCCACAAAAACAGTTTTAAAACTGACTAGGAGGCCTTGTTACAAATTAGCAAAAATGATGACATTTTCTACTACAAACAAGCAAGCAGGGGCTGATTCTAGTCCTGCTGCTTTTGTGAGGAATTCATTCCTATTACTGAAATATCCAAAGACCTCAAAGAGACAGTCTTCTGAAAAAAAAAAAGAAAAAAAAGACAAGAATTCACAGTTCCCTTCCAGGTTTTCCAGACAGATGGGTAGGGGCTGCTGGCCTTTGCCTCAGGGAGTGGGTGTATGCAAAAAAGAAAAATGGGAGTTCCTCAGATGTCTGACAGGGAGCTGGAAACAAGCTATCCTGACCTTAAGGGGAGAGCAGACAAGCTGTTCCCAGCTCCACAAGCTAAGAACACCTTTGGAAAGTGTTCTGATCTCTGCAGAGGTTTCCTTGGCTTTCATCTTCAGAGACCTGAGTTAAACTGCAGTTTAGGGCCTAAGAAAATGAATGTGGTGGTTTCAAAGTCCTCAGCAGATGTTTAGAAAAGCACAGAACTAGAACATGGCTAGAGGTTCATGGTTACAGATGAGCTTCTATGGTTAATTCAAAGGCCAGCAGAGTGATAGAGGGCTAGATTCATAACCATGAAAACTTCCTCAAATAAAATACTGGAACCAAAGGCTTTTTTAGTGTCTTAGAAGAATTTTCCTTACAGAAGCAAAACTCTCCCCTCTGAGATTTCTTATGGGTGCGACAATTTTGTCTGCAAGTAGAAGTGGACTTTTGTCTTTTTGGCAAATAATCTCTGAATAACAAGCAAAATAAGACACCCTAAAGTAGAGGTAGCCTGCTTTTTTAAGACTATACTGTATGGGGTAAATTCATCAAATCCAGGGTAAATTTTTTTTCACTAGTCTTCTGCTGGTTATGAAAAATGGAAGGAAGCAGGTTATAGAAAGAGTCTGATCTTTGGAAAGTGAGCTATGATTCTGAGTTTCAAGTTTACTATTTAAAAATGGTCTCAATGCCTCAAAAAAGTAATTTCTTTGCAGTTGTGGCCATACAGGTATCACTTTTTCTTTATAGGTTTGAGTTCATGGTTATAGAATTACTATATACTCACAAATAAACAAAAACATCAGAAATGCAAAGTGAAACAATTCTACTTAACAACTGTAACCTCACTGCCACATATTTCAGTCTAGATTTTGAGCCTGAATTCCCCCCTGCACCAAACCTGGAAATTGAGGGGGAAAAAAGTATCTAAAATGTTAACTTACAATGGCTGGTACCTGTTTACTCTAGCAAAACTTTTTTCATTGTCCTGTCACATTTCCAGGGATTAAAATCTCTAGATGAACTGAAGGATTATACTCCATCTAAAGTGGAGCGAGAGAACGGAATGGTCATCTCACATTTCAAGTGTGTCAGAGGTTTTGGTCTCGTTTGCATTCCACATCTATCTCTAACCAGGAGACCCATGTTTAGAGGCAGTCTCTGAGCAGGTTAAACAAAGGTCAGTGCAAAAATACAGGAACTTACTCTGGCTACCTAGGAATTTTCTGAATGAAGAATCAATCAGGTCAGGATAGCTAAACCACTTTGGGTGGGGCTGAAAAGACTATCTGCCCCAATCTTGACTACAAGTAAATCTTTTTAGAAGTTTGAATACTCATATTACTTGGTAAAATATTATTTTAAAGTTTTTTGTCTCACTGTGCTTTGAAGCATGCTGTTGAGAAACTAACCAGCAAGACACCTAGCAGTCCTCTAGTGACATTTACAATCTACTCACAACACAAAACCAGAAGTTTCATGAAAAACAAACTATTTTGACAAAGTTTCCATTAAGAACATTAAAAAAAACCCCCTCAGACTCATATGATCTGGAAAGTTCTCCTAATGAGGTACTCCAGAGATGATTATGCTAACAGCTGTAAAACCCATCAACTAGACTTGCTTCAATGAACCAAGTACTGTTTTTATAAAACACAAATGCAGCATCATCTTGAAACTACAGCAGACATTTCTCAGTCAGCCATCTAGGGAAAAGGCTGAGCTGAGTTCACCTGGCTGATGTGGATGTTGCACAAACATAAAAATCAGACAAAGAAACAGTGGGCAGGGCTAAAGCAGAGGTGGGGAGACTTTTGGCAGCAGCAAAGCTTAAGATCAGCATAACCTGTTAGTAAACCTAAGCCTTAAGAGGGATGTAGGTTTTTAAGATGCAGTAAAAGGGTCATATTAATAATTGATTTTTTCAGTCACTTTTTTTGTCCTTTATGTTAGTCTTTTCTTTGAACCTAATGTAAATATTTTTGAATTGAAATTATTTTTTGGTTTTGGTTTATTTTTCCTGCTGACATTAAGCCTTTGTTTCACATAAAGCAAAATATCCCACTTTGTGTGTTTCATTTAGGGTAGAAAACCAAAATTAATTAATCACTGAAGTTCAAAGGACTGCCCATCCTTTGATGAAGATGAAGCCAGTGCCCTTGTAACCAACAGTTTAGTACTTAGAACTCTCATCCAGAATCTGGGGGGTCTAGTCTAGTGTTTAACACTCTCACTAGAGAACCAATGTCTGGTCTCCTTGCTGCTCCAATTGCTGTTTAACTACTTATGATAGGCAGAAAAAGTAGGAACTCAGGAGTATGTTATTCCCATAAAGGTAAAGGTCTCAAAGACAGAGGACTACAAAAAGTAACCAAATTTTGATTGACAAGTTATATTCTCTGTTGTCAGGCACAAAATATTCCCTGCTGCATTAGTTAACCAGTGATTAACAGTGAACTAAACCCCATTTTCTAGTCTAAGGATAAAATTTTGCAGGACTATCAGCCTGACAAGAGTATGAACACATACACGTGTACAGATGTGAGACAGAGAGAGATGGAGTGAATGGGAACTGGCTGCCATAACAGGCAATGGCAAGCACTGCCATTATTTTATATACAATAATAAATGTAATAAACATCGTAATTATGACTCAGTTCCCAGAAGTTACAAAACAGTTAAAGGTGCAATAACATATTCCATCACGTGCTTAATCCATAGATAAAATGTATGCCTAAGTGCTGCAGTTCTATATATATAGGACTAATTATATATTTAATTAATTATACATTTAATTTGTGGAAAAAAATTAATATTTAGTCATATAATGTTTGACTCTAGACTAGGGCTTACTAGGCATGCAACTTAGGACATCCTTTGACTCAATGATCAGAGGTCTTTTCCAACCATAACAATTCTATGATTCTAAATATTCTGCATTGCTATATGCCATGCAGCACATTTTGTCAGTTTTTGTTTCTGAAGCTTCTCTTTTCTCTAATGTTATATAAAATTAAAATTCTGATTAAAGCTTACATGGGATTTTAATTGAATGAAGTCAGCTTTTATGAGAGTGGAATTAATGTAGAACTATGGTAATTAGAAATCAAATGTAGATCATGACATATTTAATCTAAATAATGTTAATAAAGTGTCTCTTGTACCTTTTCTCTTTAGAAAGTGTCTTAAGAAAAAAATGCTGTAAACTCCTCCTTTGGGTTTTAGGAACATCATGAAGTTTGCTAATTAAGTCTCTTACCAAAAGTAAGAACTCCTGATTTCTTTCAAGTCATTATTTCCTGTCAATTTAGGAAATCAAAAAATGTCAGTAACTTCTAGCACTTAAATACAGCAAATAAATTCAGCTGGTGAACCAAAACCTTCACAAAAATGGAAGGCACTGTGATAGAGGAAAAAGCAACTTTCAGTGGAACTGCTTTCCAAGTTATGTGCCCCACATATTTCACAATCATGGTAAACACTTATTTAACCCATTGTCTCTTTCCTATTATCTGAAGAAACCCTCAGTAAAGTAGATTCCTTATTCCAAACTGCTAGTGGTCATCTCTGATGGCTATGAAGGCCTTTTGCTGTGGTTCAGACAGTAGGATCTACACATAGGCTTTCCACCTAAATTTTCCTAATGAGAACTTTTCGGTTTACTTGGGCTTTGACTGAGATGGCCCCAAATCTCAACAAGGAGTTAGTACCATGAAACTTAGTGAAAACAGAATACTTACTGACTTTTATTGTCACCTGCAAAGCCTCTTTATTGTTTGAGCATCCTCAGGGAATCATGCTGACAGCCAAGTTTAGATTTTGCTGTCCTTCAAGTGACATAAGTGCTATATGTATCTTATACAAAACCTGATGGAGACATTTTGTCACAATTTTTGAAGAACCTATCTTTGTAGCTCAAGTCTTACCAGAAACTAGCATTTTCATTATTTGTAATTTTCCATTTTGGCTTATTTCTTTTTGATCAGCCACACACAAAAAGGGCAACAGCAGGATTTTCCAGGTACTGCTATCTTCTTTTCATCACTTTTTCACTACTGTTATGCTCATTTAAGATGTATCTGAGATGCATGAATGTTCAGTATCTGTGTCAGTAAAACAAAGGGTCTTTCAATAGACTACCTTTTTTCCAGGTCATTATATCACATTGCTATGAAAAAAAACAAAACCAAAACCCTTTGACATACACAAAACCAATTTTTGACTGATAACTTTATGCTGAGGTTTAGCCTGCAGCAGATCTTGAGAACTGAGCTAGGAACTGAGCATTTCCATTACAAATAAAAAGCAAAGGATGCAGCAGTTTGAGGGCTACACAATTAGAGGAAGATGCCTTCCCTTCTTTATGCAACCAAAAATTATCTTGCAGCAGTGTCCAGAAATTGCTTCCTATGACGTTTGGTGAATTGAAAATAAAACAAAACAAACAGAAGGACTGAGATACAGATGTTATAAAGCTGCCTACAAGCAAAACCCATTTCCTTTCCCCTCCCCCCTGGATAATTGCTCCAATCTTTCCTCCAGCTGAGTTCAGATTACGTTTCTGCCTAGCAGATGAGAGAAGTTTCATGATATTCACTCTATAACAGACGTTTAATCATGTATTTCCTAGAAGAGAGAGAAAAAAGTCCGGAAACAAAACTCAAAGTGCTTAGAAAAAAGTAACTGGTAAAAATGGCTTATGCTCAAATTTGTGCCTTATGCCAACAAATGTCATGGTCTAAAAGATGTTTGCAGAAGCATCACACATTCGCAGAAGCAACATGCCTTGGAAACTATGACAAGGATGCAAATTTGCTATGACATAGCACTTTGTCAGCCAGAGAAACCTGTGACACTAAAATCAAAGGGAGAACCTAAGTGCTTACAGAATTAAATCCTTCCTTGATTTAACTGGGAAGTGGCCAGATCCAGAGCTGTCCACAGCTGAAAAGGCACAGGCCAGCAGAGCAGGATGTGGTGTCCATCACCTCACACACGGCAGGCGTGCAGAAGAGGTTGGCAGTGCTGCAGCATGCAGAGGGACAGGTAGAGAAGGGATGCCAAAGGCCACCCTGGGGCACCTCTCTGCCGGTGCCCCTCCAGCACACAGTGGGAGGAAGGGAGACCTGGCAGTGGGTTGGTATGACCATGGTGAGGCTATCACCCACGCAATAACTACTGTTGCCATATCCTAGACATATCAGTCTCAACTTTACAACAGTTTTTTGGGAAGATTTGTCCAATGCTCTTACCAAAATTTTCAGATATTCACATAAGCATTTTGCATAGCACATTTGTTAATGAGTGAATTACTGCAGCCTTGTTTCACCCAGTGGGACTGGATCCAGCTAGATCCTCTTCCTCCTCAGCTGAGGTAGAGAGCTTGTACCTGTTAATTCATGCCAAAGCATACATATCTACATTACTTCCTTTTCCCTCCAACGTCCTCCCCTTATAATAGCTCCAGAACTAAGTAGCTGCTTCCCTGATACGCATGGGCTTTTAATGGACTTTTAAGAGCCACACACTGATTTAGCCACATGCTAGAGGGCTCTCTCGTTGGGTGAATGTCCACAGAGTTTTAAGGTAAGATTCTCCAGCATTGGGTTTTAATGCTTTTAAAAAAGTTTTCTATAGATACTATGAGAAGCATGAATGCTGTGAATTAGGATAACAAATAAACACAGTTCAGGTTAGAAGTCATTTCTATGCCATTTTCTCAGTTTGTGGAGAAAAGTACATTGTATCCTATGAAATAGTTTATCATTTTACACAGCCAAGCCTGCTGTTCCTGGGGAGACAACCATAGCTGCCTTCCCTAAACAGAGTAAGGAGCAGAGGCAGCTCGCCAGGGCCAGCCCAGTGAGCTGCCCCAAGCATGGTGATGCCCCACAGAAAGCAGCCTGTCCAATGGCATGAGGTTGTAGACCTGCCACTGTCTCCAATGAAAGAAACAAAGACTTTGCTGATTAACAACCTTCAGGGTTTCTGCAAAACCAAGAAGTGACAGACAGGATTACAGAGGAAGGGAAAGCAGAAAGATGGAAAAATGAGTGTAAACCAAAAAATATGTTAGAGACATGTCTGAAAGATTAATAAAACCAGTGTGCCAGGGTGCTCCTAAGGAAACAGAAACGAATGTCTCAAGCTTTCACTTTTCAGGGTGTGGTTCCCTTTGAGAAAATGGGATTTTTAAAATGAAGCATTACCATAAACCATTAGCACAGACTATATTTTCATACTAGGCATGAAATCAGGCATTCAGATATTAAAATCAAAATTATTATAAAATGCTTAATAATATCTCTGCTGTACTTAAAGCAGTAAAGAACACAAATTTGCCTTGATTTATTCACGAATTTTTTCCTGCCACTATGCCCAAAACCACCCACAGGAATGCAAAACTGGAAGTGGGCTTCTTGAATCTGTCAAGATCAGGTTCCCCACCAGGATAAATCCTGCCATAAATTGACATACTCCATCTACAAATATGGAAGATTTATGCCTTTGTTGCTGTGATGAAAGGCAGCTTTTCCTAATATTTTGTAATTTAATTTTTTTAACATTAATGCTACAATCAATACACTCTCTGCTTCTTTCAGGTTCCTGGTTTGAGATGAATTTCTGACATCATGAAGCACAAAGAAAGAGACCATACTGACTTTAAAAACCTATCTAGGTCTCAGATTTTCTGATGTTGGAGATACATCATATCTGGTTTTCACAGAGCTCTGAGAAACAGAGATAACTTTAAAGTTTACTTCCACATCCCCACTTGCCCAATTTCCAGTGTGGCCTAGGTCCAGGGTTTTGACTGAAGCTCATTTCTTAATATTTAGCTAATTTAAATGCTAATTAGACTAATTTGATGAATAAAACATGGTAGGAATTCATTAACAACTTTACTGCTATTGCTTTATGTCTACAGAGAAATTTTCTAAAACAAGACTCCAGGGACACCAGTGCATCTGTTACCAGTTGAACAAGTTGGATTTTTTGTAATATAAAACCTTAAGGTTGGTAACATGTTACAGAGTTGCAGAGGAGGTGGAGGAGTGATTTTAAATTTTCCAGATCTAGCCCATCCTGGCCAGAGGCCACCAATGAAGAAGAGGCCTTATGCCATCCTCAGCCTATCTGCTTCATGGGTTTTCCTCTGAGTTTGATACACAGAAGAAGACAACATGTCTTGCCTCTCTCATTACCTACTACATTTGTTCCAGCTGATACTACAGTTGCTCTGCCTGACATTTTTGCTGCCTATACAAAGAAATGAAATGATTGACTTCATGTCTGCTAGACTTCCATGCTTTTACTGTGCCCCTTTAAGTCAGTGATGATTCACAGAGGTGGAGCAGGTAGAGAAATGGGTAAGGTGATCTCTTCAGAAGAAGACTCTTGGGATTTTTTTTGTTTGTTTGTTTTTAGTTTGTTTTGCTTTGGGGTTTTGGGGTGATTTTTTTTCTTTTTCTTTTTTTCTGTCTGTGTATGTGCACAGTCAACAAAGTACTTAAGCAGATGCCAGATTTTCAAGATGTGACTTTGAACCCAGTCACAAGTAAAAGTTGCTCCTGGGCTTAACCAGGTCACTGAATTTTAGTCTGGAGAAGATAGAAAAGCAGCAGCCCTACGGAGAACTTCTGTGAGACTTCATATTGAAGAAAAAGAAACTTCTCTAAAAATTGTATGCCCTTCTGCTGGGCTGGCAGGTTACAGCTAACTTTCTCTTAAATTATATCCCTGTTTCGGAAGCTTTGGGTTAAGACATTTCTCTCCCAAATTCCCCAGGGCTATTCCTTAGGTAACACTGGTGAAGAAACCCAGCTTACCTTCACACATACAGACAATCACACATAAAATACCATACCTCTTCTACATGGCACTGTCACTATTTCATGTTGCTTGTCTGCTAGGAACATAGTGCACCCTTCTCTGAATACAAGAGACTGCTACTTGAATTACAGTGCAGTCAGAAGTGAAACGGTCCTGTGCACAAGCCTGTCAACAGACAGCATTGTAATGCAACAAAAATCCAACCATTTTTAACAGAGAAAACAATTCCCTCAGATTTTGGGAAATATGGATTCGGAACCCTCCCTGCTAAAGATTTTTAGTCATACTCAAAGTGGAATATGTAACTGAGGCAACTCAAAGGCCTGTAAGCATCTTTTATCTTCTGAAAACAAATGTATTTCCTGTATATAGTCTGCATATGTATTTAGATACCTAATTCTGCTAAAAAAAAAAAAAATCAGTGGTTGACATTGTGGATCTGGGTGTTACTATTTCTTTGCCTTAGTTTGCCACCTGTAAATATACTCTATCTCACAGAGGACACAAAAAGATCAACTTGTTACAGACAGTGAGTGATGTGCTCAAGTAGACCAGTGGTGGAGGCCATACAAACATATCATAGTCAAAAGAATAGGAATGTAAAGATCAACTGTATTGAGAACACCATTTATCAGTTTACCACTATTTTAATTTAGTTCTGCATTTGTTGAGATTTTTTGTTTAAACTTTTGTTCCTAAAAGCTAGAAGTGAATACAATTAAGTTTATAAGTGAATATAATTAAGTTTATAAGTATTTCAAATGGAGGTCAGCACTCACTTCTACATGTTGACAGGTCTGAATGAGTTTTGCCAAAAGAGTTTCCAGTTCAGTATTCCTCTTAATAAGGTTGGTGAGGTTACTTTCCAAATTTTGCTGTCAAAAAGAAAGAAAAGAACACATTAGCATTTAGAAGAATTTAATGCTTAAGTGAACAGTTGAAAAATGGATATGTTTTCTGGATCTGAATTTTGTAATTATGTAAGTATGAACATGAGACTTTCATTTTCATATGCTCCATTAGATATTTTGTCCATGCATCAAGTATGGCAAGACAGGAGAGCAGAAAAGTTCAAGAAAAGAGTGAGTTCTACAAAATAGTTTCTAAGTACCTACTGAAATCTAGATTAAGGATTTGTTTTAGTCAGAGGGGGAAAAAAACAGTAAGGAGAAGAGCAGTGAAGATAAAATCATTTCACCACTACAAGTAGTTTATTTTGGCTGAGAACATTTTTGACTCCTTATTTCCTGCTCTCAGACTAACTCTGAATTTAAAAGCCAGCTGCTTAGTGAGGTCTCTGAGCATTCTTCTCTGTCACTCTAAAGTGCATCTCTTCCTCCTGCCCTGAATCTAGTAAGGCATTAAAAAGAATCCTGACTGTAAACATTTCTTTATCTCAGTAACTTCAGAGGTATATATTTCATTTTGAAAAATGCAAGGACTACTAGTATGGCAAGGTGTTTCTCACAGTTCTTCACCTATGTAGGTGTGTGAGATTGCTGACAGTCCCTGTATTTGAATGGTACTTTGTCCTCTGAGCAGTCCCCAGTATCTAGGAAGTACTGAAAACGAATACTAGAACTAGGGTCTGTACTTCTCTTCATGCAAGGGCTGTAGTGTCTCTGCAAAGCTCTCTTTAATTTCATCCCTCTGCATCTTTTATTAATGGGCTTCTTTTCACACTATTTTACCCCTTGTTGTATCTATTCCAACTCTTAAGTTCCTTCAGCTACCATTAACTCACTTGACTTCTTTCATTTCTCTCATCCCCACCCCACCTCCATGTACACATTTAATGTGTGTGTGTTTTCTGACACTGTTAATCTCTGCCTATTTCATGCTGGTTTAAAACACTTTGTTCCACGCTCTTTTTTTTCTGCAGACATGTAGTCTTCTTACTCCTTGCATATGGCTACAAACAGATGAAGCTGGCATTATTTCATTGTTGAACCATACATACTTTGGCATTTACCAGTGTTTACAGCTAATGCTGTAAACATTGCAGTCAGCAATGCAGTCAGCCCTGTTCCATTAAAGATATCAGAAGATTTTGATGGCTTTACATGGATAACCCTTCTGAGAAGCTAGATGGGTGTTTGAAGTACATCATTTTGGCATTTTGTTCCCAACACAGCCATACATATCAGGTATCATAAGCTTTGGCTGTAAAAATACATTCTACACTGCATCTATTTTAAAGCCCATTAAAACAAAGAGTAAAAAGAATGGGCATTCTTTAATGAACAATTTGAGCTCTACCTTTTATTTCCATAAGCTGCACTGTGAACAATCATTTAATTGCAAAGGCATGTTTGCTGTGCTGCTAGATGTACCTTTGTAGAGCTGAGACTCACATGCAAAGTCAAATTCCATATATAGTAACAGTATCAGATAGCCTTTGTATTTAAAAAACAGTTTGTTAAAGGGATCCAAATATGAAAATTCTCTTGAAATGATATTTACATCCCTTCTTATTGCTAATATATTCATTTTGTACATGTTCTAATATTTTATATTAAAAGCCTGAAAATGAAAAATGTATATTCTTGATTGTGATTGCCTAATTTAAAAGGTATCATTGGACATAATAAATGCTAACAGTCAGGACCTATGCATACTGTGTCATCTTCAACTGTTGTTCTCTTGGATGAATGAGATTGGAACTCTATATTTGTAAATGTTCTAGGTAAATAGATAATTTCTTAAATGTTCATAATTTCTAAAGAATTTGCACCTGTCTTTTCATATCATTTTTGTCACTTGTCAATTTTTATTGTTACCTGTCTATTAAAATCTGATCTTAGAAATGCAGGGGTTGGCTTTTACAATGATAATAGCTGCTGTGCATCCACTCTGTGAACAGGCTTCACACATGTTAACTCAGTGGATGCAAACTGCTCTCAAAAAGCAAAAGCCAGGCTGAATGATCCCTGACTTACCAAGACAGACCCAGCCCAAGGTCTTGACATTTCATGCATGCTTTGCAACTGCTTTTACAATACCCAGTATAAAGTGAAAATAATGCTTACTGTCCATTTAACATAGTCTGACAACTATATAACATAAATATTCCTATAATATTGGGATACATCCAAGTAGATGAAAACACAGACACATAATTGAAAAGGACAGTTGAGAGTGATGTTTCATTTTGAATCTGCATGCCAATAAAATGATATGATCCAGGGACTGGAGTCTGAAGTTGGAAAAACTAATGGTAAGAAATAGAGGAAGGCATCTCAGGACTGGATGCCTTTTTTAAGCTGCTATCTAGCTCACACTGAAGCCACAATCTTGTGGCAGCAATGATTGCGTGAGCCTTGTGCCCTCACTGAAGTAGGAGGTCAGGCTACATGATCACAATGGTCTCTTCTGGACTTTAAATCTGTCAGTCTATGAAAACCAAATGTGAACTCATGCCCTTTACCAAATTAATAGTCTCATGCAAAGCATTGCTTGTCTGAAATAGGAAGGTAGCACAAACAGATAGTCCTAAGCTACTACATGGGTTAGAAATGCTGTCAAAATAAATTAATGTAAGGTTCTAAAAAAGAAAAATGCTGAGTTGTGTGCTCCTGCCTTACGTCACAGGAAACAACATCTCCAAGATTATCTTCTCAGAGACATTTTTCCGCTCCATAAAAAAAGTCTATTCAAAGATCTACAAAACAAAACATATGGTTATCAGCTACAATGAGATTTAAAGTTTCATTTGAAGTAAAGCCACTATCTTGTTCTCATTGTAAATATTCTTTTTTTTCCCGCCATTGGTAACACTCACTGCTTACTTGGAAGGCTTTGGGAACTGGTCCACTGAAACCACAGCACATGCTAAGACTCACACTGTGAGACAGCACTTTGTAACAATAGCCTTGATCACCATTTAGATCAAATACATGGTGAACAAGGCATTTGGCAACAAACATTGACAGCAGTTTGCATTTCCTTTGCTCCTTATACAGAACTGACCAAAGCAAGGCCTATTTTGAGGCTACCTCCTGGTTTACAGAAGAAAAAAAACAACTTTGGAGAGCCTTTTTGGTTTATCAGTTGCATAATAGAAATCAGATTTAGTAATTATATAGGTTTCAAGAGAACAAGAGCCACCCTTCCATTGTCTCTTTACAAATAGTCAAACCAAAACAGAGATTATATATTTTCAGATTTAGTTGATTGAAGCATGCAACCAAAAGCCACACACTTACGTTGCAGTAAAACAGAGATCATAGGATCATAGGAATAAAACACCACACAGAAGAAGCCTGACTGTATCCTAACTTACTGAAGTTAGCAGGGCAACCAGAACAGTGCTGACATGCCAGATCAGTCTATACTACATGCAGGCTGATCATAAATATACACCCTGTTGCTAACGAAGTCCATGCAACCCCATCTTCACTGCAAGTGTTTTTCCTCCTAAGTTGAAGAAGTTAGCTCAAATGTGCTCCAGTTACATTTCCTCCTTGTCCTGGTTGACATACCCTATGAACTAGGCCTGTTGCCTCCAGGACTCGTGTCTAATCTATTAAATAAGTTGCCAATCAATTTCTGAAGAACTGCCAGAGTATCAAGCATGATTTTGAGCCAGGTTTTGGGTGTATGCGAGTTTAATGTTTCCTTTGGTGTTCTTTATTTAAATGGATGTGCCAGGTACAGATGGAAAAACTTAAGCTAATTTTTATTCTCTGTACTTGTCCTGAAACAGATGACTACTCTTCTGTAGGATACACATGCTCAATCCTGTATTTCTCCAGCCAGGGAATGGTAACATTTGCGGTTAATAGGAATGATTGACCTCAAGTCTCAAATGTGCAGAGCTTGACAACCGCACTCCACATTTCTATGTGAAAGAAATAGCAGCTATGATGTTGATACACTCCTGGGAGCTAAGATTTTTACCTCAAGTGATTACAATATATCACAAGGAAAGACCCATGAGATACTGCACTGTTAATTAAGTGTCCAGGACTATGTTTATTAGTAGTGCAAATAGCTGCATTTGAAGCCACTATGACTTCAGCAATGTTAACTAAGTTGGCTCTACTGCCATATTTCACAGGAATGTCACTTATTTTTTTATTAACCCTTACTTAAAATGGGAAATTGCAGAAATTAAATGCACTTCAGATTCTTGACCATGTAAAATCTTCATTATTTGGGAGGACAACATTCTCGGGGAAAACCTGTGATTTTAGCCTCAATTCTCCTTGAAGCCATGCCCTTGAATATACCATGGGTGCTTGCTACTTGCAGCCAACTGTGCCAATCTGCCTTCTGAGTTGCTTTGCTGCAATGCTCTTTAGTCTTCATTCACTGCTGCTTCTCCTTTCCTCAGAACATAAGAGAAATTTCACACTTGGGGCCTCTGAGGAAAAACAAGGCAGGATCAGAGCTATATATAGTATACTACAGTGAAAGTTTTCCTTTGATGTGCAGGTATTAGGTTTGGGAAAGGAACAATATACTTAAAAAATACTCTGCCTGTAACATGGACCATGATTACAAAGAATACAGGCCAATGGGAACAGACACTGCCTAGTTATTTTCAGTATTATATGTGAAATGGACATAAAAATAAATGAAAATAACATTTTCTCTTCAACAGCATTTGAGTATGTTATAAGACTTTTGTCTCAGTTCAGACAGTGACAAAACTGACTATATAGGGCAAGCAACTTTTTAAGAGATTCCATTTCAATTAAGCTATTAAAATTATCCACATGTTGGCTTGGCTGGGATCTGGGCTGTTGGTGCAGCCATATTTCTAATGAGTCATTAATCAAAGAATAACAAGAGTAATAGTCAAGAATCAAGGATCAAGAAAGATTAGACTAAGCACTATAAAACAAAACCACTCTTGGACTAATATGTGAGTTAAAAAAGGTTTGCAAAACTGTAGATAGACTTGAGGCCACAATATTTGATTTTTTTTTTTTGCCTTCAATGCAGTAGTCAAACTGGAAGCTGAAGTGTTAAAAAAGCACAACAAATACCAGACACCCTGCATTTAAAGTATGTCATTAAAGACTTATTGTGGAGAGCTAGAGGGTTGTAAACTCATTCTTTTCCCCATGGGCTAATCCAGTGCAATGAAGGGGGTTAGGGAGAACTTGAACTATTGCACAGATGTCCTGCAGCATCCTGGCTGCATCCACTTCCAATCTCCAAGGACACAGAACATACTTAAAATCAGGAGTTAAACAAGAGCTCCTGCTCATGAAATGCCTAATCTAATCTTGCACAAGCGAAATCTGGGAAGTATTCATTCGAAAAAAATGAAGTTCTAAGTTTTGCACATAACTAATGACAGACATTTATATGAAGAGAAAGCAAAAAGCTCATCTAAAGAACCACAATTTATGCAGTGTTATTAAACTCCTGGCTTCTACAGATGTCTGCATAAACATTTACAAAAGTTTGTATTTTATTTAACAGGTTGTATTATGGAAAAAGATCTGGTTTTAATCATTCAGCATGTATTACTGCATTTTGTGGTCTAAAAATTCCATCTTATCTAACCAGGTCTGTACAAAAAGCAGTGCAGTTCGAAGCAAAACTGGCAGGTTAGAAAGGACATCAAGATAGGCAAGAAGTAGAGAAAGTCAACATGGTGATTTGGACTGTGTTAGGTAGCAGAGCAGTGGAGCTGTCATGAACCCAATTCAGCTCTTCCTGCTGGTCTGTAACAAAGCTGACATTGGAAGCAGCTACACCAATCTGAATTCATGTTTCTCAGTATGGCAGACAGCACTTTGAAGAGCTTCTATAGATTAATACCCTCCTGAGGATATTAATTGTCCATTAATTGTCTATACAGAGAATGAAGCTGGAAGTTTATCTCCTCGCACAGCCGGAAGAATTGGGACACCCAGGGCACACACTGCCTTTGTCTGCTACTGGTGCAGCATCTAGCAGTTGGGCTAAACGGACTACCAGCAGTCCCTATTCAAGCAACAGGAGTGACTTTCTGTGCAGTTCCTCTAGAGAGGAAACAGGTGCATCTGTTAACACAGTATATTCCCAGCTGTTGCTCTTGTGGCATATTAGGAGCCATACATTCATCATCGGTAAGCCCAAGTGACACCAGATCACAGTAACTCTTTCAGAACATGTCTATTGCACTGTTCAACAGCATAGTGCATGGGGCAAGTGTCAACCAAACAGTCAACCAGAAAGACTCAACTCTGACTTAACAAGTTCTTTGTTTAGCAAGATTCATCTTAAGATTACATTTTATGGCATTTTTTTTAATGTAAACTCTCCAGGATTTTGCCAAGAAGCACACCATGAGCTAATGCTTCCATTCTGGAGCACTCTGATTCTGTGCCACTGAAGTCATTGGTGGCTCTGCCTTTTCCTTCCAGTGAATAAGCTCCAGCTGCAAGAGGTTACTCACAGTAAAAAAAAGTTGGCATCTCTCCAGCATACTGCTCATTCTGGCACATGCTCATTGCCTTGCTGCCCACAGTTAGAGCTTGGTCTAGACAGAAGTGTAAATCTCTCTGTGTTTTCTTCTCTTCATTTGCTCTATTTCCTATTCACACCTTTATACTAAACCCATTTATTATATTCAGTAAATGCCCTGAAAGAAGTTTGGCATAGTGAACTTCTTTTACTTACAGTTTTAAAGTTATGAGCTAAAGTACTGTTTTGAAAAGAAGGCTTAAACATTCATCTAAAATCTCTGTCAATCTGGCCTGATGATAACTTAGCAGTACTTCACTGTACAGAGCTTTTGACCAAGCACCAGACCTCATTTTTTGGAGTTAGGGAACTAATTATCATTAATCAGATTTCAACTACAGAGTTGTTATTATATTTAAATCTCTGACTTTACAAATTGCTATGGATCAAACCAGTGAATAATGTTAAATAATCTCAGTAAATTTACATTCGTAGGGACTTACTAAAACAATGTGATTGTGATAAGCTAAATTTACACTAAATAGCAAATATAAATTACAAAGTACAGATTTTGTTTCATGTTTCTGTCATACTCAGGTGAACTTCCTGTTCTGATATGCCTAAACCCTTATCTGCCAATTCTTCCATCAGAGATTGACTCCAGATTTCAAATTCAGCAATCAACCACAACAAAAAAACCTAACAAAAACCACCTCCAACCCCAAAAAAAGATAACTAAATCAAACCATCAACAGCAAAAAATAGAAGCTTTTAGTTGGAAGACAAGGTTCAGGTCTGACTAAAACTTAAATATCGATCCACTGGAAAAAAATAACCACAACAAAAATAGCACTTCCTTTTTAGTTTGTATTTGTACCTGATAAATGAAAGAAAAACATAACAAGGAAATAGTTAGCATGCAGAAGTATCATTCTCTCTCATTTAATGTACAACACTAAAAGCTATTCCTCCCCTTCCCATCACTCTTAGCTACAAAACACTTAGGTATTCTGCCTCTTTTTCTCTGGTCATGATGTGACCTGCCCAGCTGCTGTCACAATGCACTCCTCACCTCTTCCTAGATTTTATGAACCTGAGCAGAACCCAGTTGCTGGTTGTTGTTTTGCTGGCACTGCATGGTGCCAAGTGTTTCTGGGTGGAAGGTCTGAAAGTAACTTGGATGCTCAAGAAAATGCTCAGGGGGTGAGAAGTGTGTGCTGCAGCCAGGGGGGCACCCCAAGAAATAATTTTGTTTCCTTCCCCTGCTAAAATATTTTTCAGTGCCTATCAGAGCACACATCCACTCAGCTTAATATACAATAATCAATTAAATGTTAATCCAACTACAATTTGAGAGGCCAATAATTCAAGAACAGATTATTATTCAAGAGCCTTTGACAATGTATATAGAATAGCTAAAGGAATGAACAAGCCAAAAGCAAATGTCCCATGGGGAGGCAACAGCAGACTTGCATATTTCACTTATTTCAGCACTGCAGATAACCACAGATGTGTTTCATTTTACTAATCAATTAGTATGAGCTAATGAATTGTTCATACTAATATGAACAATTCCATGCGGGTACTTCAAAATAGTGAATTTTAACTCAATAAAAGCATATTTGCATGTAGTTTTGTAGCTTATTTTTACTATGTTCCTATGATAATAAATCACTTCTAGCATGCCAAACTTAAACATAACTCAAGCCAGCTCTATTTCATTAATGCTTGAGGTCCCATCATTATATTCCAAACGTTATTTTCCATTTTTTTGCTTCAGTTTACAGCTTGAATAGGTATCCAGTGTAAAACTTCTGTTGGTAAGAATCAGTAGATTGTAACAATACCTTCCTAGAAGCACCACAGACCTCTGGTCTCTTAAGACATTTAAAACATAGCATTAAAAAAAAAATTCTGCTGCAGTTTGGCAAGGCAGTACATCACATCATATGAAATCAAAGGACATTTTTAGAAGGAAAGTGTAAATAGAAGCCCAAATATGTGCACCTGTTAGGTTTCAAACATATAACATGCAAGCACAGGCTTTTCTATCACTGTTTCAGCTTCTAACACAGTATTTCATACTGCAGTTTCTGAGTTTGAACTTTCTTTGTTTTCCTAACATTTCAGATTCTTAGCTGAAAGGTAGAACAATAAGGAAAGATCTCTTCATAAAAGAGCTGGAACAATTAATAAGAGATCCTCATGTTGTAATAGGAAGAGACTTTGAACATTTTACTAATAAAATAAGGGCAAGATGCTGTAGCTTTGGATTTAACGTTAAACAACCAAATTTGCAGTAGTAAAATTGGTAAATCCGGCATCAGAAAAGAGACTATTTAATGCACAGAAAAGTAAAGCAATTTTAAAGGCCACCTATAAATTAGATTCTAATAAAGCTCAATTAAGGACAAAATACTTATCACAGAATTATAAAATGTCTTGAATCAGGAGGGAGCCATGAAGATCAATGAGTTCAACTCCCGTCTATGCAGAGGATAACACCCACACCTCACCCCTCCAAAAACAAACAAAAAAACCACCCACCAGGGAATAAAACATCTGAATCCACAGTCCATTTTCTGTAAGAACAAGCAAGAGATAGGTATAACCCAATCCTTCTTTAAAACTGTAGAAACCTAAGAAAAATCAACATAAAGTGCCATTTTCTTGTTACTACTTCTTCCTTGAGAATGCCAAGTGCAGAAATGATGGTCCTCTAGGAGGAACTCGTGAGTATTGAAACCTTCTATAATTTGCCTTTGAATGATTTAAAGACCCTTTCATCTTATCCAGTCCAGCATATCTAAATCAGGGATCTAGAACTGAGCTAGCCTTACACGACCTGCTGATCATCTTCACAACAGGTGGGCTAAGAGTAGGAAAAGGTAGAATCAGCCTGCTGAATCCTCCCCTATAGCTTTGCTCACTTCTGTGTAACCATTTATCATGATAGACATTGAGGTAATGAAAAATAAACATGCTTACATTTTGGTGAAAAGACCAGCAATTTATAGAGCTGTACAAATCCAATTATTCCTGAAGAAAGAGAGAGGAAGACCTTAACATTTCATTTGACACATTTAGAAAACGTGACCAATTTACACAGACTTCCTCCGGACAAATTATTAATTTGATTTATCACAGTCTTTGAAGTTTTCCCTGCTATCAAGACTGGCAAACTTTGGCTCATGTTTTCAGTGGAAAATACTGATTATATAAATATGCTTTTCATGGCAATTCAGGAAGATAAAAACTTCAATTAACTAATTCTGATTTTGATCTCAAAGTTTTCTTTGGAGTAAAGGCATGGACTCGATTAATCCAGTATATTACTTCAGGTTCACGTTTTCTATAGCGTTGTTTCTGAGATATATGCATACTGACTTTGTGAGAAACATCTTCTCTTTAGCCACAGAAAACATACACAAACAAGTATGCATTTACATAGGTACTCATACGTGCTCTGCAATGTGGAAAATATAAACTATGCAATGTGCAAATGCTGTAGAGGGAGAACGCAGTCTCTTTTGGTGTTCCCGTGCACGATCAACAATAGCATTTTGAGGTCACACAATACTGACTGAGGACTGAATCTGATTTCATACGCTCAACAGTTTTTAAAATACCTCATGAAAATACAGCTCTATAGTCTTTTCCTTGACTGAAGGAATTAGATGTCTTTTTCTCTGGAGAAGGGTCAAGTGGACCTCATCACAGTATTTCTGTATTAAAAGGCACCTGTTAGTCTGGTCCACTCTTTTCTGTATCTCCAAGAGTTTGGAAAGCAAAGCCTGGCAACCCTTGTCAACCCTCAGGACATCAGTCTGCCTCAGACTGAGAGGCTTTGATTCCTCCTTTCTGCACGCATGCCTGTTTGCCCTGTGCATAAGCACACAAGTCTGTGACATGGCCAAGAAAATAACTGTGCAAATAGCTGAGGGTGTGCTGGGAGGACCATGCCATACATTGCCTGTGGAACTGATGGCAAGAGCAGCTCTATTTTCCCAATTGCTCTGCTGTTTCTAGAAGTGCATGCATTTTGCAGCTACACTGTGACAGGACAAGCTAGCTGGCATTGGTAAGCCTTCCACTTTGTTGTAACTGTTTATGCAGGATTTGGGAACTACATCTGGGAAACTCCAAATTCTAGATAATATTATTGCATATTGAAATGACAGCTCCATTAACTTCCTTTTTTTTTCCTCATTTGTTTCTGTCAGAGTGGTGCCTATTCCACATACTTGCAGTATAAAACTAGCTTTTACACAGGATTTGTTAATTAATAAGGATCTTATTCTACCTTATAGGTCACTGTCTCTAGGGGTTTCTGGTTTTGTAAGAATGTATTTGTTCCCAAAGCTAAAAGCAAATCTTGTAATGCCTTTATTTCCATAGTAACCACCTTGTTGCAACTGAAACAAATGAAACATCAAACACATGAGGCCTTAAATTACTCATGTAAGTAATTAAATAGAAATTGATAATTAGTTTTCTTAACAGAGATAAATCAGTTACACTGCATACTTGGTACTTTCCCTTTATGAATTGCAATTACTTTTACAAGAGAGAAACATTATGATCCTTAATTTAAAGATTATTCAATTTCCCTAAGATCCAATGCCTTTAATCGAAACCCCACCTAGTCTTCAGATACACTAGGTTTCTACTGAGTCAGTAGGCTTTGAATGAGAGTCATCAAAACCCAGTAAAGAAGGTCCCTCTTGTCACAGAGACCATGTGCTTGTAACACATGCTTGTACCGACAAGTAGTCTGGGTGCTCAAGACATCGATTAATTACTGCTTTGTTATCAGAGTAGCATTGGTATATTAGATATCAAACTATTGCTCAGACAACATACACATGACTATCAACGACAACAAAAGCATTGGCTCCAAGATGCCTAGGTTTGACATAACAGAGCCACGTTGCCCTTGCCACGATCCACTGACACATGATCTAAATGAAAACTGGGTGGATAAATTCCCAACTCAGACTTCTAATGCCAGAACCTTAGTAAATCTTATGAAAAATTATTGTCTTGATGCTGACTGCAATTTTGAAACTGCATGTCTGAAAAAAAAAAAAAAAAAAAAAAAGATATTTCAGTAGTTTCTGATGGATTTGACCAGACTCTAAGGCTGTGCATTCCCACATATGTCCCCAGTGTATGACATTAGAATGCGGGGTGCTTTTCAAAGTAAATAGAAGTCTGGTTTGCTTCATTTTGTAGAATTCTCTACAGGTAGCTTCTGAAATGTCTTCACCTTCTCTACAGATGTCTTCAGAAATGTGCAAATTTCACTTGTACATCAAAAATGCTTTTGAGGGTCAGGGCCAAACAACTAGCACTAAGACAGAAAAGGAAATTGAAAGAAAATCAACACATCTAATAGCACAACTTCATGGTTTTCTTTAAGGAAACACCATACTTGGTAAAACAGCTGTTCACTCTGATAGTTGGAGAAAAGGTCCCATGGATCCTGGCGGACAACAATCTGACTATGTGCTCACACAGCAAAGGTGGCTCTTGTCACCTTGAAGGTGTAAAAATACTGGAAGAGTTTGCTCAAAGAGTCTGTGGAGTTCCACCCTTGAAGGTATCCAAAATAGTTAGTCCCTAAGCAATCTGCCTTCATTTTGAAGGGGGCTGGTCTAGATAACCTCCAGAGGTCTCTTCCAAAATAAATCACTCTAATTCTGTAACACGACTACATAGCTTGTGTTATTCTTCGAATTCTTATCTTCTGTGGATATCAAGTTTCAGTGAATAATATACTTTCTGGGTAGTGCATAATTACAGAAACATCACCTTTTCCACCTCACCTGGAATCCATCCCAAAGAAAGAGACTGTAATTTACTAAGGGACGTTTTCATTTTTCAGGGCAATTTGTGAGAGACAATAAATAAAACAGAACAGGAACTCCAAGGCATCTTCAGCCTTTGCTTTTTAATATACTTTACTATGAAGAAAAATCTGACATTTTCCTGCATTCAGCATTGGTTGGGTACTCTAAGCAAGGGTAGAAAAATTGCTAACTTTTTTTCAAGACTTGGTCTGTCAGCCTGTAGCTCCAAACAGTATTGGTTTAGTGCCCCTGGGCTGCACTGACAGGCATGAAAGTTTCAAAGAGCTTATATTTTAAAACCCAACAATAGATAGAACAGATTCAAGTCTGCTTTCAACTGCTTTTCACATTGGCTTGCTTGATATGAAAGCTGTAGAGTAAAAGGGAGAAAAAGCCTTAAAGTGTTGCTTTACATAAAAGTAGAAATTAAATTAAGAGAATTTAGCACTATACAGAGTTAGAAAAATGTAAAGAAAAAAGCACCACTTAAATAAATTACAAATCCTTATATAAGACTTGCTCCTATTCCTCAGTTTTCACTGAATAGCCTGGCTTCCCTGTTTTTCTCTGTCCTATTGAATTGTGCTTTTTTTCCCCAGTAGAAAATGCCACTTAACTGAACTGAACTGAAATCCTTAATTCTTTTGAGCATGTGTCTCCTAATTAGGACATCCTGTGGAAATTCAATTTAAAAAAAAGATTGGAGAAAGAGGAAAGAAATACTATATAATACTCTGTACTGAAATAATCACAGAATAATGCACCAACTAATAAAAAAATACAAGCTAAAAATTGCACATTCTTCATTTTTCCTGGGAGGTCTTGCAAAAGGCTGAAAGCATTTTCAGTTTAGCTCCACAGATTTAAAAATTTGAGTGCTATTCTGCAATTATTCTGTAATTAGTCATTTTGATACTAACAATGGAGTTTATAATTTCACAGCAGGCTGATCATCACTTAAAACCATTTATTTCAGCTCAGTACATCCCCTGTTAATTGGAATGTTTTGCTAGTGGTGTGTTCCCTTTAAGATACAGTCATGTCATTACAGCCATTAGGCTCAACCTCGTCTCTTGAATACAACCCAGGAAACAGCCTCTCGTCGAATACATGCACAGCAATAGTGGGATTTGGATACACTAGTAGCTACCTGATTGTTCAGCTATGAGTTTTAGGTGAAATAAAAGAATTGGTATGCAAAATATTGCAGTCTCTCTTGCACATGAGGTCAGATTCTGCAATTACTGTGGTCATGTCTGGCCTGAGAAAGATGAGAATTTATAATGTCTGCCTGCAGCAAGTTTTAAAAAGGTAAAGTTTTTCTATACACAGAGGGTAAATCCAGCCATTAGTTGAATCAGATGGTTTCCAGAGATGTATTCAGTTCATAGTTTATCCTCAACTATTTAGAACATTTCAGGCTTTTTAAAGCTGTTACTCATAGCAGCAGGGATTGCAGTCTTACCTATTATTCTACGCATGCTTGCCATTTCCCATGATTAAATCCCGATTTCACACACAGCAACGTCAAACTTTGGTTATTACAGACTAAATTTTCAGTTATAGTGTTTCCTATACCTGATTTTATTTAATCTTTATTTTTATGAAAATGCCAGATAAAACCATCAGCTAATTTGACAGAACAGGGAAGGGGAAATATGTTTCTCTCAATGATGAAAAGTCTTGCTTTGTTGCTTCAGTGCTTTGAAAGATGGACTTAAATTTGGCAGGAGAGGTTTCTGTGCCAGGTCTATGCCTTTTTGCCTTTTGTTGCCAGTCCTTACAAATTCAGGCAAGATCTGAAGAAACTGTACATCACATTTTTGCAACTAAAAGCTCTGAAAATTTTTAACATTAACTGAGCTCCTGACTCCCAGCTGGCCAGATGGTACATGTACTATCACGGTACAGCTCAGGGCTACTAAAATCAAATTACAATATCCTTGTAATGACTTCTTCCACTTGATGACCAAAGGCAGGGTCATATTCTAGATCTAAAAGCAGAGAGTTTGTCTTTTCTGTGCCCTCAGTTCCCTTCCCAAGAGGACCCATGACTTAATGCAGAGAAGTTCAATTGAAAATTAAAATGAAACAAGTGCCATAGTTTGATTAGAGACAGAGAAAGGAGTTTGACAAAGACATGGGATCTTACAGATTAGTAAGAGATAAAAACTGCTTTGTGTGAGGCCATATTGGATGAAGGTACTGGGAAGAAATGGGGATGAACAGCTAGAGACAGAGAGCAAGCGAAGAATGACTTTTGGAAAGAATGCTGAGACTGGGGGATTGAGTGAGCTGGAAGCCTCTCTGGAAGTACAGCCAGGCAAAACAGACTGCAAACGTGAGGGTAAAATAGCAGGGTAGATGCTGGAAATCATAACCCCAGGAACTAAAAAGGGGCAGAGATTGTTGAAAGATAAAGTGAGGGAAGGCATAAGTAGAGCAAAAGAAGGACCAGAAGAAGGTCAGCATGAATTAGAAAAGAATTTGCATATGGAAATTACTGTGGTGGGAAAACATTTTTCTTTGAAAAGGAAACTGAAATAAAGCATTTGTTCTCATAATCCAGCTTTTAACTAATAAAACAGAACAGGCTAACATAGGACCATCAAGGATACCTTATTACAATTATGACAGCTCTGAAGTGTGAGATTTAGCAAGGCGGTGGCATAACTTTGTCATAAGAATGAGAAAACAGATCAGAATACTACAGGGGATGTAGTGCTACTCAGTGGATATGTATCTTATACTGAGGCCAAATATGTTGAAATTATTCCACAAAGGAAAAAAGAACATTCCCAGGTGCAATATTGTGATAATAATTTCTGTGTTTCTTACAGCTACAGACAAGTTAAAACCACCTAGGAGAGTCACAGCCTGCTTAATTTAGTACTCATCCAGTACTTGTCATATGCCAAAGGAAAAATGTTCTTCCTCAACACTTTTATTCAGGATGAACCATTTCTGTTATGTTGCTAGATATTGCTATTTGTTCAAGGAGTAAGTCACTGTGTGGAAGAAAAACTGCTTCTGAATATAAAATTCATATATATGACTTGACCCACACAGAGATATCTCAGCAAATCTCAAATCCCTTGTGAAAAAAGAATACATAGGCAAGACAAGATTTACTGTTTAAGAGATTCTGGAAATGGCATAACTGTAGTGCACAGCATCATGCTTTTAAATAGAATAGGTTTACTATGTTACTTTCTTGGGCATTCATCTAAGGAAAAAGCATTCCTGACTGATAACATCTGGCAACGAAAAAATAAATTTGTTACAAGAATCCTGTTATTTTGAGTACAGGCTGGTAGGAAACAAACTACAGAACAAGTTTTCATATGCATTTTGTCTTGAATTTTATTCCCAGGAGTGATGTTTATTCTCTGGCCTTTGCCACATCGTATCACGAAGTATTTCAGTTCCTTCATCTATAAAAGAAATAAAGTAACGCTGGCCTAACTCTATTTAATGAGGCAATGCAAAATTGGCCCCAGGGTAGCACTCAGAGACCTTCCACAGCTACACTCAATGCATTACCATTTGCTGCTTTTTTGTGGGATGGGAGCAGCTGCTAAAAATGCTCTTGACAGCCTGTACAAGTAAATTCTCAGCATCCACTGGTCAACTGATTGGGACTGGTTAGATACAAGTGTTACAAGAACATCGAATGTGAAGAGTCCTATGGTCTTCACCATGATATTGTCACTTACTGGCTGTGATGACAAGGCTAATTTAAGAAGTATGGGCCTGCCATACCCACTGTCCTACCCCTGCTTGCACCACTCTGTCTGGCTGCACTGTAAGCCAGGTCTGAGTTAAAAATAAACCTCTGAAATAGAAATATACTTCAAACCAGCACAGGAGATCCAGTTTGCAAGGCAGCTCCACAGACAGTTGTAGCAGAACAGCTTAGGAGCTGATGAGCTGTGACAGAGCAAGGAGAGTAAGGTGCTGAAGGCTCAGAAATTGCCAGGCAGTCTTCACGCCAAAGTCAGCATCTTATGGATTCACTAAAAAGTAATCCTTACTCATTAAGTCCCCTTAAGCTTTGTAAAATAGAATTACTTACATCACTACTTTTCACTGATTGTGATATTAAAATGAGGGAGGAATTTACTAAAGAAAATCATAAAGTCAGCATCCGATACTACATGTGATGATAAAAGAGAAAGGGCAGGAACAGAGTAACTGTGTAACTGATGCCTATTCTCAGAAAAGCATAAGCTGAGGTGTGTGATCATGTCTCCTTGGGTAAACATTACTCAATTTGCAAAACAGGCAACTCCAGCTACAAATGAATGTTACGTACTCACAAAACCTGTGAATTTAATGTTATATTTACTTATTTTGAACAGGCATGATGATCTCTGCTATGCACGTGCCTTCTCTTCTAAGATCTATTTTGAACTTACTAAGTGGCTAAAAGACTTGCTGTACTTTAAAGTACAGTAAAAAATGACCTAATTTACTTTGATTATCTGACACCATTTATTTCACACAACCACTGAAAATGCACTCACTACAGGATGAGTATATGCCCGTGTTCAGGAAATTGAATTATGAATGCAAGTTTCCTTACCTGGCCTATCATCGCACTACAGAGAGATACTGTCACAGCTTCTGAATTCTCAGCAAGCTCTGGACTCCAGGGCAGGGCTAGTTCCTTGGTGAGAAAGAAATGAGTTGACACAGAGAGTTTATGGCATCCTTGCATCTTTTACTTACTGCAGATGCAATTTTAAAGAGAGAAATTAGACAGTAAAGTCAGTATGTGGTGCATGAATAGAGACTGGTTCTGAAGAAGCAGAAATGTCTCCCTCATACAAAACCCCACAGTTTCTCCGAGTTGAGGAAGAAGTCAGCTTAGGCTCCTTTCCCCAGATAGTCAGATAAAACCTCTTAGTTTTATTTGTCTTATTTATTTTTGGCAGCTAGTGACTTAATTTCAAAAGATATTAAAATAACTTAAGACCATGCCATTGTTGAAAGGGGCATTCCTGCTCTTACCCTTTCATCAGCACTACAGTGTGTGGAAGCATATAGTCAAGTGCATCAAAATACTGATCTTAACTGAAAACAAAATCTTCCCAAAGGTGCATGACTGTAACAGCCAGCACCAGTGAGGCAGTGGATAACAAGTTATCTCAAAGCAAGTGATGAAGGAGAACCATCCCTCCTACTGATGAGGTTTCAGATTAGATGAAACTGATCACTTCTGTAATTGACATTTTCCTCAGAGGTTTCTAGAGCCTACACTATTTTCTTTAGGCTAATGACTGTTTAAAGTCTTACAGCCACTTTGGAAATTCAGCTACTTTTACTTAGAAATGCCACTGATTTGTTTTTCCAGATGCTACAAATTTGAAGGACACATTTACAAGCCACAGACTTCAAAAATACTAGAAAAATCAGGCTCCCAAGAAGGCATTTTGAGCACCCTAACTCGTGACTTTCTCAAACTTTGCATAAGCTCAACATAGTTGATTTACATTCCCCAAACAAAGCATTTTACTGCTAGCTCTACAAGCAAAGGGTCAGCAAGATTTCAGGTAGCCAGAAATATTTTATTTGCACGCTACTACAGTTTGCCTATCATTCTAGCTGAACAAGTTACAACTGTATAATGCTGGGTATCCTCAGAACACATTTCTCTAGAGGCATGAGGGTCACTCATAA
This sequence comes from Galbula dea, assembly GCA_013399015.1. Lineage (NCBI taxonomy): Eukaryota > Metazoa > Chordata > Aves > Piciformes > Galbulidae > Galbula > Galbula dea. The sequence goes on along the minus strand of VWZX01004809.1, from coordinate 963,287 downwards.
GTACAGGAAAATACAACAGCCACTCCCTGCAAAAATTTAGTCCAACTAACTGTGTAGATTTGTGCTGGGGATGGAGTGAAGAGCATGAGGTGGAAAAGTATCTTTTTAGCATTCTAAAGGGAGAGAGTAGATTGAAGATAGAAATCTCTTTGTTTCCAACAGAGTTTCATTTAAATTCATCCTCCTCTCTAACCTTGACCTGACTACCTGTTGTACCTCCATGAAGCTATCAGCCACATCTACACAAGCTTGCAAACCCAATGTCTAGTTTCAAAGAAACAGAATGACCCTGCTGAGAAGGAAGCCCCACAGGGCTTGCTGGAATGTGCACCTGACCTGGATGCACTCACTGTGTTGCATAGATGCTTGTCCAGCCAGTAGCTTAAGGAAGGGAAGAGGAATTTGGGTTTTCAAGAAAGTATTGCAGGAAAGGAAAACTGAACCAATTTGGGAGGAAACTGTGCTTTTTTTGGGGGGGGGGGGCGTGTGGTTATCGAGGCACATGCCACTCTGCTTGTAGCTTTGTTAATCCTGCTGCCCATACAGTTTACATTGTAATGATTCCCTTCCAGAGCCTCCAGCCTGGACTAGGGCTGCATTAGGACCACCAGGAAAGGAGCTAACCTCTGGCCACAGAAGAATTTAAAAGAAAGAATAAAAATCTTGCCTAAGAGAAAGATTCTTGAGCATCCACCACTCTCGAAGCAGAAATTACAGTATCAAAACCTCAGCAGGAAAGCACTACAATAACACTAGCTGTATCATCAGCAATACTGCAGGGTACCACGATACATATCATTATGTAGTATACTAAAACACCTATGATACTATATATTATACATCTTTACATGATATACTATATTGCAATATTGCAATATACTACTGCAGTAGCACTAGCTGTAGCAGGATGAGTAAAAGCATAGTCCACAGCCTGAAAAAGATTACAGTCAAGTATTACAGCAATTTCTGGCTCTCTCTGAATAAATTTTATTAAAAATAGATCATTCCTTGAGGAAAAAAAAAAATATATATACCAGCATTTACAGGAAACAACAATGAAAAGTTCTTTCTCAAATTCCTAATTGTCTCTGCTCCCAATCCCATACACAACCCTACCATCCTGATATCCACAGATGTCTGTCACAACAGATATGTAAGGTTCACTTTTGGACTAACTCTATTCTTTGCAACACAGAATGGAACTCCTTCATTAAGGACAAAAGAAAACCCTAACCCACAAGTGTACCTATTTGAAAGTTTACACTGGAATAGAAATTGAATCTTTGTGACCTAATAATGTGTGTAAGTGACAGAAGATTCACTTACTGATTCTGAAATGATCAAAAACTGCTGAAGTGAGTTACAGAATTGTAAGTGGCTCCATGCCCAGGCATTAGAGCATATTTAATTTAAAGGGTTTTTTTACTGCAGACTCGGCAGATGATAAAAGATAATTTAGTAAATATTAAGGATGGGAGAAGAGTATACAATTTTATTTCATTCAGCTTCACTTTGTTTTAAAGTAATTTAATAATAAATTCCCCTGTTAACATAAATAATAACTCTTTCCAATGCTTATCTCATGTTTTCTATGAAAATAAAGGAATAAAATTACCACCATTATTTTCCTGATGCTTTTGGCTCTTGATAAAGGGTAAACCTGATCTGCCTGTGCTCTATACTGGGATTTTCTACTGAAGTTACACTGCAGTATTCATTATTTGTGAAGTTTCAGGTTGCTCTGTTTGTTCCATTAGGACATAATGTTTTGTCAAACTTTTAAGATACTTCTATTTAACATAATTTAAAATGAAACATTTGGTTCAGCTTGCTTGTTTGAAATAAACTTTGAAGCATTTGGAATAAAACAGGTATTCCCAATCTGAAACCTAGATAGGAATTAAGAATTTTTTGGAGTCACTTGAGACAGCACTAGTTAGTAGTTAGAATACTTGTACTTGACTAGTGACACAAGAAATAAACCTAAGTTCTGTCTCAAGACTTGGCAATGACTGTGGGTGAGATGAACACAGGGTTTCTGTTCTCACTTTGAACTGAGGATACACTCACAGAAAGTGTGGGAATAGATATGGTTTTGAAGTGTTTCAAGAGGAGAGAGCACAATAGAAGCAATGAAAAACTGTGGTGCTCTGCAGTGTCATGTTGCTTCCACTTCACACTGTGGTTTTCTCTGAAGTTACAGCGAAGCTTTTCTCCCATCCTAAGTTCTGCTAGTAACTTAACTCAAAAGTTTTAGACAATGAAACCAGATTTAAAAGTCCAGATAATAATCAAGAGGTCATAGCTATACCTGTCACAATCTCCAAAATAACTTCCAGTACCTCAAATTCCCCAAGAGTAATACTGGGCCAGTGACTGACAGAGCAATCCACCATACAATACAAAAACTGCATGGTCTCTATGATGTCTACTACAACCTTTGATAATGACTTAAAACCACAAACAAAGCCACAGCTAGTATTAACAGGCCACATCTCTGATTTTAAGGTTGGTTATACATTTGGGACATGTGACACTCTTGTTTTGTAATGGTGACTTACAAGAAAGACTAATTCTAACTCTAATGCTTTAAATGGATCCTGGCTCAGACAATGTTTAAGACTCAATTTTTTAATTAAACCAAGGATACCAAGAAATATAGAGGATAAAAAAATAAGACTTTCATTTTTCAAATGAATCCATTTATGCTACCCTACATTTAGAAGAGTATGTTCTTTTTTTTTCCTGACATGCCTATGTAGCTTTGTCACGCGGTGGGAAACATGCCAAAGAGAAAGGGATGTTTTCAGTTTGTTGTTTCTTGTACCATGTTAAAAAATGCTGGTTGGAAACATTTCTAGAAAATACTATTATTTGGCAGTGGACCTGTAAAACAGTGGAACTGTTTTAACAACTATATGCAACATTTGCATCAAATATGCCTGAAATGAAAAACTAACATGAGAGAACCTGATCCTGGAGGCAATTATGGACCTAGATTTAATAACACATAATATTTCATGGCCTCCTATAGAACCTTACTTATGAAGAGGTTATCTCAGAATTAGACCCTCTGTCAACTATATATAGTAAAAGTGCCCATGGATTTTTCCAAAACCAGAGGTGACATGATCTGTGCTTTATAAAACTGAAATCCAACAGCCAAGAATGAATAGAATGGAGAGTACTCTGAAAAAATATGGATATATCTCCTTTTTCCTCCAAATCAAACATTTAAAAAGATATATGTTAGAAAAAACTAGTGTTTTAAAGGTATTTAGATATATTTTGTATGGAATGACACAAAAGAAACATGAGAAAAATACCATACAATGACATTATTGGGGCTTGTAGAGAACTTAACACATAGCAGTCAGCTACCTAATTCACAATGCAAAGTTCTGGTACTTGCACATTTAATTGCCTGATTAAGTGCTCAGTCAAAGCATGGGGGTTTTGCTGCAGAGCTTTTAAATGGTTTATGCACAGTTTGACTCCATAGACCTCACTTGAGACTTTACTACTCAAGATGCAGGCAAAACATTCAGATTAATGCCAGTAAACTTTTTATGGATACAGCCATCGATCCCCCATGGTACTTGTGCAACAACCTCCAAAGTCATCTAGGGCCTTTTCTGCTGATGCTATTGAGATCTGAATCTGGCCTGCCACCACAGAACAAGATTGACACCAGCTTCAGAAGAGTACAGAAACTGAAGCACACCCCTAAAAGCAGATGATAAAAACTGGATGGTATTTTACAAGGAGTCTCACTCAAGAGTAGAAAGGACTAGGGTAATATTAATTCTAATTCCCTAAACATAACCCAGAGTATTTAAAGTAAGATTTAATTTGGTGATGCTGGATACATTTATTTTTAGGTGAAAAAAAGTTTAAAAGTCTCTCATTGAGCATCCCCATCTACATTCACTGAGTTCTTCAGTGTATTTCAGAACTGTAAATACATTTCACACCAATACCTAAAGGGTGAATTAGGTACTGAGTTGAGTTAGATGACTCCTATTGCACTCTGAGGCCCAGAGCAGCACAGAAGCTGCAGTACTTTCAGTGAATTAACTTCAGATTTGACCTACAGAGGCAGATTTCTATGGGGTAATGTTAAGTAATTTACTATAGGTTCATTTAATCCTGAGGTCTCTTGCAAACAAGGCTGCCAAATTGCAAAGGTGCTTTGTGAAATCATCTATTGTACATCAGATGCCAAACTGGGACTCCTCTGCAAGTCCCCAGAAAGGAAAACCTCATGTTTTACCTCACTAAAGACCCTTTTTATTTTCACAGCAGAACAAGAGCTGTAACAGACTGCAGGTTACCAATAAAAATAAGAGGTTTACTAAACTTATTTTAGACATTAAATGCTAGCCTGGGGGTCTTAAGCTCGTGGGTGTTTTCTGTGATGTGAAAAAACTATAACAAATACATAAAACCATTTTATGTAATGGCAGTCCCATATCTTGTAAGCAGTCATTCTGCTAAAGGGCAAATCCCTGCTCCCATTTAAATCAACAGCAAGAGTTCCATGTACAGGACCAGGGCCTCTACACAGCTTTTATTCACCTTTTCTTTTCTTACATATTTTCTATGCTAATTCTTATTCTTTCCTCTCCTTCTCTCTTTTATATTTTTTATACAGAGTGAAAAACAATATATAAAACATCTGTCTTGAAATATTAGTAATTATTAAAGTACACTAAAACCAGAATGATTTTCTTCAGAATCAGTCAATAAATACAGGCTCACCAAATATCTGCTTAAAAAATATCTTAAAACATATTAGAGTCATGAATTTCAGAGACATAATGATTTTCTCCTTTCATGTGCAGTTTGAAAGCAAAAAAAAAAAGTGCACTAGGGTACTAAAGAGGTACACAATTATATACTTTAAAAATCGAAGTAATGGACTAGCATTATCTTAACTCAGGAGGAAAAATATTTTTGTCAGAAGGAAAAAAAGAGCCTTCAGGAGACATCAATTTTTGCTTTTTAAAGTAGACACCAACTTATTTTGTTTGTTATGACTCTGTAACCAGAAATAAAACAAGTAGATAAAGTAACAAGTCCTTCCCCAAACTCAAATTCCTATTTAATAGTGCTGCACGACTTGTGAATCAATAGCAGAAAGATAGGACATATTTTCCAACTATTTTCACCATAACATCATAGGCTACTGGTTTATGAATGAAAGAAGGAAATTAAAAAGAATGAAATAAAGATCAAATGTACACTATTGTGGTGACAGATTTCCTTACACTCACAGACATTCCTTTACCTTGAATATTAATATAACAAATATCCTTCCAGGGCATTTATATTGACTTTAAATACTCATTAGAGGTATTTCCTCAAGTGCGCCAGTTTTTCTAGTGAAGCATCAACACAGTGTTAAATGGGTCAGAAAGAGCAAAACAGACTATCCTTACTATGTAAAAACCTCATTGTAGCTAGAAACCTGGTGGTGGTTTTGTTTCCATCTATGTCTACTATCATGTGGATCATCCAGGGAAGCAGGATCTTGGGTTAGATGGAAGAGGATTCTGTTATTGCTAGGCAAGATTTCTTGATTGGAAGGCTGTGAACATTTGCTGTATATTCAATAATTTTGATGTATTAAGGATATATAGAATTCTTGGGGCTGCAAAGGCCATCTGAGCAGTGCAAGGACCTTCTGAAGGCTTATTATGCATTATAAGAATATATGTTCAGGAAGGCTGGGATGTCCTAACAGCATCAGAATTCCAGTTCATGAGTGAAAAGCAGCATGCACATGCCTGGGTGGTGATCGCTGGAAAACCCAAAGACGTTTAGGATTGCAGATGAAGAGCAGCCAAATTAGAAGCATGTGATCCATTAGATCATCCTATCATCATCATTTCCAACCATCTGGAAAATTTAGGCACTTTTTACAGCCTTTAAAATTTGCACAACCCAGGAGAGGACTCACCCAAGAACCCTTATGTGTATGGAAGCTTTTTAACAAAACAAACTTGCCAGGGATAAGAAAACCATTTATTGACTGTTTTGAAAACCTTGGCATCAGAAATCTCTCCCCTTCTCTGTCACACTGAGAAACCCAATGTTGGGTTCCACAGGACTTGGCAATGTGTCTGGAAGTCCCTTCTGCTGTTAACCCGCATCCTGCCCCAGGGTTTCCGAATCAGACACACATCGAACTTCCTGGCATTCCTCTGAAGGAAGAGTCTTTAAGCAATTCAAGTCTTCTACACCATGTGGTTTGCAAACAATAGAAGCCTTTCAGCACTCAGTTTTTTCTTCAAACTCTATGGGAAGCTTCTCAACTTGGGATTTAACCTTGGGATCTACAAACCACAGCAACTTGATTTAAATATCCCTATTCAGAGAACCTGGCCCACTAGTCCTCTCACTAAATTACAGATGGTCAACTAATTAAAGGTAAAAGGTATCCAGAAATGACTGGATTTGAGGACTGCAAAAATCCAGCCTCAACAGCTGGGTCAGAATAGCCCAAACTTTGACCGCTACCCTTCAGTAATAAATGTCCTGGTTAATGATCTTTGCATGTAAGCAGCTGGCATCAGATGCAACACATGTAAGGAGGCAAAGATGGGATGTTGCAAAGGTATTAAAATGATCAAAACTGAACTGACCAGACATTCCAAGCTAGGCTCTAAGAACAAAAGAACATTTTAATGGGTGGAAATTATTTGTAATATATTATTCTCCTCACATAATAAAGAGGAAGTCTCTTTTTTCCCTTTTGCTGTTCTCTTATATATTGGATTGAAACACTTCCTTCTGGTCCTCTCTGCCAAGTCTCAGTATCAGAGGAAATATCAGCTCACTATTGTTAGTATATAAATTAACTGAACTTCATCTAAGACCAGGCAGTATAACTATTGTGCCAAAAAAAAAAAAAAAAAAAAAAGAAAAAGAAAAAATTACTGCATCTCTGTTTTAAATAACACCAGACAGAAAACAGGATTCCTTTGGAGAATGTAAAGGAGTATAAAGAGGTAAATAAGGAGGCACATGGAAAGCAGCCTCCCCAGGTGTCTTAGGTCCACACAGGCCAGACATTACCATGGTAATACTGAGTATTAACCTTATTCTGCACTACATAAGGCTGTGACTGCAACTGTTTTTCTGGGTCAGCAGCCAAACTAAAATTCTGGAAGCAAAAAAGTGGCTGTGTCTCTGGTCCTCTCCCCACCCTGGATTGGGAAAAGAAAGAACTTGACCTAAGTTCCCACTGTTTAAAAGAGAGACTGATCCTCTGGGCTCCAGGACAACCAAGCAGGAAGGAAAACACGGCCAACATCATCTCTGCTGTTACAGCTGTTTCAGCGGCAGTGTTGAGTGTCAAGACCATGCACTGCAGGGGATCCTGTGTGCCAACGCACACAAAGCTGAAGAGCAGGCTGCGGACTTGGGGGATAAGAGAACTCCACACCTTTGGCTGGCTGGGGGCAAGAGACATCCTGTATGGCACCAGGGACTAACTATGCTACTGCAGTTTACTGAGGGAAGGGTTAGAGGAAGAATTGCTTTCTACCCTCACAAGTGAAAGACACAGAGTGCAGTGAAAAAAAGAGAGAGAAGAGCCTACTTGAAATTCCCTCTAATTTTCTCCTTGGAGACACCATCCTTTTGCAGAGGGAGGTACAGTTTCTAAGACACTCATGCTGAGACAAAAATCAAATTCCATAATTCCTGAGGTAGTGGGTAAAAGAGGAGCAACATGACTAGAATTTATCTCCAGTCTGGCTTTTTCCTCACTTCAAACTGATTCTGCAGTTCTACTCAAATGTGGAATTAGCTTTAGAATCAAAATCCCATTTGTAGGTCACAAAAAATATTACCCAACTTTGTTGATTAAATTGCAGGATAAGGCCAGTCTGATCCTTCCAATAAGCTCAAGATTATGCCAGCATTTTCTCAGTGACTTTGCAGAACTTTACAACAGCCACTTAACCTCACCAGCTAGGGCAAAACCAAAGTCATCATCCAGTAATGCTAAACAAGAAAAAATCANTGCACAGGATAGAGGCACTCTATTGCCTTCAGCAATGCTGAACCTGTTAAGTTTGAAATCCAGGAGAACTGTAAAGTTTACTGTGAGCTGAAGCAATATGGTAACAAGTGATCTCAGCCTATTGCCAAGATCTCCAGCACTCTGTCATTTAGCAAACCTATGAGAAGACACAAATACTTGTTTTTCTAAATCTCAGACAGCTTTAGGTTTTCAAAGCTACATAAACAAATGAATTAGATGAAATCCGTGACTGACGTGCAAATCCCACTCTGCCTATTTCTCTTCTCACATCCTCTTATGGCAGTTCAAAAATCAGGAGACATCAGTCTGCTGCCAGGGTAGATTTAAGTTGCTGGAACATTCACCTAAAGTCAAACACTAGTTGTAATAACAATTTTTTATTCCCATCCAAAAAAATGTTCACTGGCCAATGCTGAGTAATAGAAGGATACAGAAGGCTCATTTTGTTTCTAGTTTTAGGGTAGAAAAATCAAACTTCAAAATAGTTTGTCTGTAAGTATACACATGTAACAGGGATACCCACCTACCTCTGTGCTCTTTGCTTTAAATATTTTTTAATGTTCTTTCCACATCAAAGTTGTTCTGTGAACTTTATGGTTGAACATGTTACTCTCTAATCTCAACATTTGATCTCTACACTTTTCCCTTGTTAGCAATTTTTTTTTCATTAAAATCATGAAATTTTCTTGTTTTCCCACCATCCTTTTTCAGTTACTTTTGTTGGTACTTCTGTCAACTGCTAGTTCTTCAACTTTGCCAGTAACTCCTGTGCACTAAGGAATAAAAATAATAAATAAATAAAAGTAAGATGAAGGCTTTGTTTGAAGATAATGTGAAGGACTTTGTTAGCTTCACACGACCAGCTGTCCCTGAGCTAAAGTGTTAGGTAACTCCTAAGGGAAGTTGTAAGGTTAAATATTCGTGGATCTACAATTCAGAAGCCATAATACTGAATATTCAAATTGGAAACACAGTCCCAGGAGTTTTGCTTAGCATATAAAGGAAAAGAAACATAGTTGTTAAACTACAGCATGCTCTAAGCTGCAATACTTCATATACGCTTTATTAGAATAGGTATACTAAGGAATATTAAACATATAAAGGCTCAGATTTGGCCCCAAATGCAAATTCCTCTCTCCTGAAATTAGAATTTGATCTAGAATCACTTTAAACACGAATTAGAAGTAAACCCTGCTTTCTGACGAGACAGGATGAGCCTGGTTTTACAGTTTTGTAACCAAGAAAATTATTTTAGTTGTCACTTCATCATATCTCTCGACACTTCAATGACAGCTTGTTTGATCTTGAACAGCTGATGCAAAGACAATGTTGGTGTGATCAGCACACATTCACAATGGAAGTGAGTTGTATGTTTTATTTCCATGTGCCAGTCTGGGTCCTGACAGATCCAGCCAACTCATTACACAAGAGACCAAGCTGTCTGACATCACTGCTTTCCCACAGATGGAGGTAATTTAAGTTATGATCAATCATCTACACACTTGCTGACAGCATGAGGGGCAAATGTTTTTTCAGTGGAGCAAGCAGGAAGACTGGACTAGATGATCTTTCGAGGTCCCTTCCACCTCCTAACATGCTGTGATTCTGTGACAAGTCAGCTCTGGGCATGACGCCCCAGAGCTCCCCTTGCCTGATTAGGGATTGTGGCAAAGCTGTCGCTCCTGCAGGTTCCCTCTGTTGAACCCTCTTTCCTTGTTGACCTTATCACCACAGACCGTGGTGTAGAATTTTTCTAATGTTACCCACCCAAGGTTTCTCCTTCTGTCTTTCCCTTGCATTCTCAAGAGGCTTTGCAGCATGGCTTGGATTAGCCTTAAATTCATGTGGTTTCTTGTTTCAGATTTTGGTCTGGCCATTTGTCATCCTGATTCTGTTTCTCCTTTCTCTGGTCTTAAAATGACAGAACACAGGATCACCTCTCTGGATAAGATTAAAATGCTTCACTGTCCAATTGCCAGTAACAAGTCTCTGCCAAATTTGTATTCTAAAATTCCCCAAGCAGCAATTTAATTACATTATTTTGGATACAGCACCATAGCAGCTGCATTCATTTGATGAGGACTCATTACAGTTTATGGTGAAAACAATGGCAAATTAGCTCTGATGTGTTTTAGAATTTGCTCTTTATTCAGTTCAGAATGGCCTTGTTTTAGTGAGCATGACTCCAAAGCCCATTTGATCCTGCAGTCTGTGAGAAAGTGGAAAGGCTCTGACAAGAGTTCTTAAAAATCAGATCTAAACCTGTTGCAGCTCAGCTGTTGAAGTCCAGCTAGTTTGTGGTTAAAAGAGAATTACCAGGCAGATCCATTCCATTATATTTCAAAGAATATTCCAGGACTATTTCAAAAGTCATGTGCATAAATCAAAATAAACACATAAATAACAAATCCTCAGTTTCATCTGTATTTTTCATGGATGAATTTTGCCCAAAGCAGAAGCTATTATACCCCTACTAGAAATCTAGTAAAGGTTTTCAATGAAATCTAAAACAAATAACTTCTCTGCTTCCAAGCTCAAACTATAAGCCAATTTATTCTTTTTTTTTTGGAACTGTCTGGAGAATTTACAGTAAGTTCTAAGTTCATACTAGGGGGTGACAAGAAGCCTAATCATAGGACAAAATTCACAGCAGGGGTGTAAAAACCTCCAAAGATCAAATTTTTTCTCCTACCACTACTCTCAACAAAAGAAGAGCTTCACAGCACCACTTTCATATGTCTGTTATTTAGTTTGCTTTGCTTATGAACATAGTTGTTTTTATTGGCTGAAACACTTTTTGGGCACTTAATGACACAAAGAAAAAGAAAGTTTTCTTTTTTCACCTTTCCTCAAATTCTGAATGGCTGACTCAATCTCAAAAGGCACATCTGTATATCTTAAAAGTGGTTTGTAGTGATAACAAGAACAACCATTAAAAGAGCTGGGCAGAGAAGTTGCTATATCCCCTTTTTATACACAGGTAAAGACTATAGGTGGAACTGCTCCTCCTTGCTTAGGATAATTGCTCCTAATTCATCCTAATTTGAATTCATCCATTCAATTACTTTCACAGAATCACAGAATATTAGGAATTGGAAGGGACCTCGAAAGATTTCCTCCCTGTCCTACTCTGGAACATACTCATCTTTATTCTGTGTGAGAAACAGAATAAGTCTGATCCACGACTGAGTCATTTCAACTTGCTAGACACACAGAAAATTATCCATTTATTACACAAAACTGCTTTTTTACTAACCTTGAGAGGTGGCATAGCTCAAGGTAGGGCTGGACAGGCACGGCACAGATGCTGAGGAAGAGGTAAGGGTGCTCTGCTACTGGAGAAGGATAATAGTGGGCAAAGATACTAGCCATTGAATTGATTTGGCTTTTGGGAAACTATGTTTTAGGCATGTGGCTGGTGCACCTACTATCAGCATCTAAAGCAGCAGTCTTCCTAGAGTACAATTATGTGGTCAGTGAAGATGGCCAACTGCTTAAAGAGGAAGGAAATGGAGTAGACTCGAGTAGTCCCACCTCAGGCATTCCTGCACGACTGCATTGCCAGGGCTGCTCAATTCCAGCAGAAAATGCAAGGAATCTGTTCATTAAAGGGTTGCAGAAGTGCCAGAGCTGCTTCAGCAGGATGACAATAGTGTGCAGAAAAGACAGGGAGAACAATGTATCAGGATGAACCATGTTTTGACAGCAGGGGGCTTGTTAAATCAGTTCAATGATCCTATAATGTATTCATAGAGCTAAGAGCACAAATAAGAAAACCCCAAATAGTTAATAACCCATACATAATAAATTATTAGTAAATAAGAATAATGAAAAAATCCAGTAATATTTGCTGAAACAAAGTGGGATCTTGCTGGTGTGCCTGAGGCCATAATTTGGTATATACTCTAAACATAGAGCAAAAGTAGGTACTAGAGTCAAACGTTTTTCAGACTGGACAGGAGGTCTTTTACTCACACTTCCAAGGTGTTACTGCTTCACAACACTAGAAACTAATTACATCAATGCTGACTCTTAAACATGAACACTGGAATTATGTATCTACTACAAAACAGAAGGAAACTCCAAAACTTACTTCTCTTTGGCCTGGCAAGCCATTTAAAATGGCTTCCCATCACTGAAGCCTTTAGCTACACTCCAGGGTTTCTGACACTCTTTCCCTATGATTTTTTATGTAGAAATGACAACTCATGAGAGAGAAGCCTTGAGACAGGCAGTTTCCAAGATTGGATATCTGCCTGACCTTGCAGACCTTCTCAGGAAGGAAATGAGTTCCTCCAAGGAAAACATGTGACAGCAGATTCAGAGCCTGTTCTGCAAGCAGGAGTCATTCAATAAGGCACTCCCACCTTGAACTTCAGGGTGAACTGGGGTTCCTACCATGCTAGAAAATATCCCAACAACAAAGAAGCCAACCAACCACCATAAAACCCAAGCATCCTCCCTCTTTACTTTTCTGTGTTTCTTTTCTTGGAGTGACAGTTTCAATGCTAACTATAAGCAGAGTCATTCCAACATCACCACTCCCACATCTGAATTTGTAATTTGTGACAATCATTTACCTGTAACCCAACAATTTACTTGTACCCCTGTACTGCAAACACTATGCTCTGCTCACAATAAAGGTGACAATCAGACTATAACAGCTTCCTAATTTATTCAAAATTATTTTGATATTGTACACATTACAATTTAAAGCCTTCACTAACTTTAATAGTGTTGAAATTGAGCATTATGTGATTAAAGGGCAAAACTCCAAATCTGGGGCTTTTTGCTTGTTTGTTTGTCTGATTTTTCCTAAAGAGTAGTAGCGATTTGTTTGACAGAAAAATTACATTGCTTTCAAGTGAGAATGTGCAGACCAATTTAGACAGAGCAAGAACCCCTTTTAAACTAATCAAAATGCATTTAAATGTTTTCAAGTGTTGAGAAAAATGTTTCATTAGCTTACCACTCTCTTTACTCAACCTCTTTTAACGCAAGACAGTACAAAAAGGTATCAGCCTAAAGAAGCAGTATTGCTTAGAGTAATTCAGTGTATGTTCAGACAATGGTCTTCAATTTCTATAAATATGAGCAAAGCAGAAAGCAATCAAGTAAATTAACAAGGTAAAAAAAGCTCCTCTGATAATATTTCTACCCCAAAAGAACTACAGTAATTCATAGCATGCTGCCTGCATAAGAATTTCAGTGCATCCTAATTTCAGGAGAGCTGGAGCATGCATCTACCAAGTCTGAAAAGAAAGCTAATTCAGCAGAGGGAAAAACAACATGAAAACCACAAAAAAGCTTCATGGTTGCTGCTTTAATTGGTGGTTCTGAATGGAAAGGTCACTTTTTTCTCAAGAGTGGTCATAAGAAATGATCAAAAGAGGGTGAAAACATTATTGTATGTCTAATATAATGCCCCTTACCCTACGCTGCAGCATATTTTAAAGCTGAAGGTTGCAATCAAGTGAAGAAAATAGAACAACACCCATCCACACTTAAGCCACATAAAAAAAAAAAAAAATGTGCACCATTATATAAATTTACCCAAAGTTTGCATAACCTCACCAGGCATCTCAAGTAGGTCCTTCTGTAAAGTGGGCACCTATTACCCTTTGGAATGAAAAAGGGCCTCAGCAAAGGATTTCCCTCACATCACAGAGTTTCCAATATACAGATGAATTTTAACCCTCAGTGCTACCCTTCCAACAGCACTTTTACAGAAAGACAAATGCAGCTCACTCCCACTAAACTGAAGAACTGTCTGTGCAATGGGAAAGCCCCAGCAGCAGTAAGGCCATCCTGGAATGATCCATTGCCTCAGCAGCCCACAGCTGCCATCTACACAAGGGAAGCAGAAGCCAAAAGAATGACCACACAGTGACCAGGAGGTCCACGACTACTGGAAAAACACTTGATCTTTCCCTCCCAAACATTCACCTTTACCAATCTCTTGTGCATCTGCACATGTAGTCAGGTTTGATATATTGAGAAAGGCATCTATTTTTGGATTGACAGATTAAGTTTTTAAAACTGGTGATGTCAATCAAACATTATTTGTAATATTTTAAAAGATCCTTCAATTGTTTCTTTAAATTTCTTGCATGTATGTGTTTACAGTCTTTAGGCCACAAATACAACACTTCAAATACCTACTCAGATGAATCATCCTCTATACACTGATCAGTATGTTTTCTTCTCTTCAATAACATATTATTAAGATAGATGTTGCTCAAATTCAGATTGAATAAGTTATATTCTCCATATGCTGCTGGCTTAATCTGGAAATAAAGTTTGCACACACTGTCATTAGCTGTAGCCTAATGAGTCTGCTTATGCTTCTACCACAAAACGCATATGTTGTGAACAGCTGCCCATCTTTAATCTCTTTTAAAGTTTTATTAGCAAGTAACAAAACTCAGCCATATAGCCTCACATTTCAAACTATCCAGTACCTCTCTGGAAGTGTAGAGATGAGTTTGGTGGGGAGGCTAGTGAAACACAGGAACCTACAGCAACTGCCAGCTGGTCTTCAAGTAAAGTGCTGTGTGCTTACCAAGAGAACATTAATCTCTGTAACCAATATTGCACTGTGGGTTCTGCTCTTTTCCTTTGTCACAGGATGTTTTCATTTCTCTACTAGTTAATGAAAGATGGCATCTCTTTTTTTTACCTTTAACTAACTTTACCTATCAGTTAGATACGGAAAATTCCCTTGGTGTTCAAACACATCACAAACTTGAATTGCTATTGTTACTCAAAGACAGCATTAAATCTCAGTATAAACTGCATGGGGCTGGACAAGCCTTGAGTGGCTTATGATTTTAGGCATACCTCTGAACATTACAATCAAAAAATTACAATACAAAAAGTATATTACAATCCCACCCTGATATTAGTCCTAGAACAGAAGAGCTCCATCACCTCTCTCATTCCCATCTTTTCACTCAGCCTAGCAGCAGATTGCTGTCTGAGGCACTAAAAGAGCTCTGCACATGCTCCTCTTCCACAGTTATAAGCTGGGATATTGCATAGTGCCAACACCCCACAAAAAGGAGAAATTCATAAAACCAGTGATACTTCCACTCCAGTCTGCAGAAATTACAAAAGAAAAGGCTATCATAAAAAGCAATCCTGCTGGCACATTCAAGGCACATCATCAATAAAGTCAGTGATATATTACTTATTTAGTAGCTACCCAACATGCCCTAAGCATTCTTTTGATTAAGATAATGTGCTTTCAATTAAGCATTTACCCTGTAGAAGGGTAAGAATTGCTTATGCAAACATTTACAGAAGGTCTAGGAATAACTCAGTATAGTCACAGTATGATAAGATCACCTAATTTTCAATTTACTTTGCTACTCCATTTTTCACTGACTTTAGATAACTGGAAAACAGAGCAGGCTTTATGTGATTTGTGAGAGCACACTATAAATGAGACATGAAAGCTGTGAAGGGCAGGAATCCCCTTACCCCACATCCTCGGTGCGGGTGCTCATTCTTAAGGGCAACAACATCCTTCCCAGCAAAATAAAAGACTTCCTGCACGGAAGGTCAAGGGATGCCAAAGGAGATAGGGGGCTGGATGGCTGGTTGTTGGGGAAGAGGTAAATACCAATGGGAGAAAGAGGGAACACACAGTCTTACTGTGTGCTGCTTTAGACACCCAAAATGGCTTTCTAGTCTGTGACCTTCTGGAGGAGATTCCCCCTCCATTGACTACTCAGGCTTTCCAAATTAGGCACTGTTTCTGACTGGTATGAACCCCTATTTATAGGTTCACAGTGCTATACAAGGATTTTCATTTTGCTAGGAAGTGTACATTTTGCTGAAAAAAAAGAGGGCCAAAGAAAATCAGGTGTACACTTTTAAAGGCTGAAATAAGTAGTAGTGTACTGGCACCATTGCTGGATTTCTGTTTTAAGATCAGACAACATACACACAGAATCACACACAGAACATTAGAGGTTGGAAGGGACCTTGAAAGATCATCTAGTCCAACCCCTCTGCCAGAGCAGGATTCCCTGGAGTAGGAAACACAGAAATGCATCCACAGGGGTTTTGAACATCTCCAGAGAAGGAGACTCCACCACCTCTCTGGGCAGTCTGTTCCAGGGCTCTGGCACCCGAACTGCGAAAAAATATTGTCTTGAAAATTGTTCAAAATAAGAGAGTAAAATGCTTTAATCATGCTGCTATGATGGTGTATCATTACAGGGCAGAGTTAAAGCAATTTGGATTTCTCTTCATGGAGTAAATTAACATAATAAATTAAAGCTTGAGAGGAATCTGCTGAATACTGAGTGTTTTGGACTGCTTATTTGGGAGGTATTTACACCCAGGTTTTGGCATGAGTTTTTCCATAGAGCATAGTATTAACAACCTTTCCCTGAAACTGTATTTGCCGTCACATTATATTTTTAAGTACTAGCACTAAAATAATGTTATGCTTCAAAATAAATTCAGAATACACATACCTAATGTGTAGACACAAATATTCATAACTGTTTCACACACCTCAAGACTGAGTTTTAAGCCTACTGTCTGTGGTTAAGTGTTTTTAGCCACACCTCCCCAACTAGCTTTACTGTTGTCTGCTAAAGAACTAAAAGAATTGGCTTACCCATTCTATTTATCAGTTATAAAACATACTGTTATGCTAAAATCTGTAAATGTTTTGCCTTTGAGAGATCCCTTGTTTACAACCTTTCCCGTTACCAACCCTCTCACTGTTAGTCTGGTAGGCACACACTACAGTTCCTAAACAAAGGGTCAGCCTCTGCCCAATGTTCTAGCACATTTCATTGTTTGCCCTTAAACTCATCTATTTGCTTCATTTCCCTTGACGAAGTCTCCTACCTTTACACAGTCAAAGTAGGCTTATCAGAGTTGAGTGCAATTCTCTCTACATGGAAACAGTTTATGGCTGCTTCCCACCAAAAAAATATTTGTGAGTAATTGAATTGACACACTGTAGAAAGCCAAATCTCTGCATCCAAAATCAACAGTGTAAGAAAGACAGATGTGCATGAACTCTACCACTAAAACTAGGTGAAAATCACACATACAAGAAGCTCCCTTTTGTTCTTGGAACTGCTGAGTACCACTCAGAGGGCTGCCCTGCCTTCACAAACATGCCCAATACACGTCAGCATTAATAAGATTCAAACAAAAACATGGAGAACCACGACAAACCTACAGCAATTCAATTCAACAAAAGACCTTTCTTGACTAAGCACTACAAAAACTACCAAAACTCTGTTTTGGCAAGAATATATGCATCAGCAGCCAGATTCTCATTAAATATGAAGGTGAATAAAAACACTGTTTTTAGTGGAGCTGTGGTGGCTTCACACCATTTAAAAGCAGAGCTTACCATCTCTCGTCCTCTTCTGTTACACCTCTTCATTGCTCTTTGTTAATATTAAATGAACAATATCTTTCCATTTACCTCGTAACTTCTCCCCAAAATATTCTCTTGTTCAAAATAAATGTTATATTTTTCATTTTTCTTCTCACTTTCTTGAGCATAAATACATCTATAGAACAATGGCTACTTTATTAATTTTCTCTGAAAAAAATAAAAGAATGGACTTTTCAGTTGTCTTTTCCTTTCCATTGCAACAAGACGAGAAGCAAAGAATCAATATCAAAAGCAAATAGCCACAAATACTTTCTTTGAGGTATATGGTGGGCTAAGCTCTCATTTTTTAGGTAGCTAAACGTATTTAAGTTTATACCACAATTATGACCACCACCTCATAAATCCAACATATCACCAGGATATTTCCTATTCTCTGTTTTGGTCATGATTAATCATTTTTCCATTTTTAATATGTATCTGTCAATTATCTACTTAAAAAAAAAAACCAAAACACAAAACAAACCAAACAACCAACCAGAAAAAATAAAAACCCCAAACGACAACAAAAAGTAAAAACAACAAACCAACAAAAAAACCTACAAAACCAACAACAGCAAACAAAAAAACGACCCACACACCACAAAAAACCCCAACACCATATCTATAAACACTAAACCAACGACCAGCACGAAAGTATATCATGCGGCTGTGCAACTCAACAGGAAAGGACTGCTCCTGGAAGTGCCTTCAATTCCCTCCACTCCCGTAAAAATCAAGAAAGAAAAGCACCTCTCAGGACTCGAGCTGTAGTTACCAAAAGAAAGCACTTTCTCATGTCCACAATTGCTATTACATTGACTGTTAAACACACTTCAGCATAGACACCTCTGTCAGACAAGCGTACAGAACTCGTAGTTAATTTTTGCCACAAAAGGAGCTAGATTGTAATGGCATCTTTTGTCCTATGCTTAATGAAGGGTAAGAGGTTGTTCAAATAATTAGTAACACTGCTGGAAAAGAATGCAAGTAATTAGCATAGCTTGACACCCAGAGCAACACCGGTTGCTGTTGTTAGCATCAACAATATGTTGATTTAAAAAGAAAACCACCAAGAAAAAGTGTCACTTAAAGCAGTATTCCTTTTCTCTTTTAAGGATACAATTAACCACTTTTTTTTTTAAAGAATCCACTATGCTATTGGCTACTGCATGCTCATTCTTTCAGAATTTTTTTTTTTTTTTTAAGATTTGAGTAGCCTATCTATTGAACCCCATGGATGTTAAAAACTCCCAGTAGTAATATCAAAAGCAACAACCCATTTTTTCAGGTCAGAATTTTCTAATCTACTTAAATGTTGAATTTGTTAATGGCACATGCACATTATTAACAAAAATCATCTGCAAGCTCATACCTAAGATTTATTCTAGCAGCATGACCAGCAACCATATATGAAGAAGACCTGAATATGATAACGGACCTGAAATTCTTGCTTCTCAGTGACCAAATGCTAGTGTGAACAGGTATCATTCCTTTACTCCTAAGGGAAAAATACCAATTTATGGAGGGATAAATGCCAGTCTACAGAACTGAAAATCTCATTCCCAGAGTCTGGTATATAAAAGAGAACAAAATTCTGAGATGGAAGATGTAATGATGATAGGAAAGACACAGTTTTCAGGTTACCTTCTTATATGGACACGGCATCTGGATGGAAACCACCTAGCCTACTGTTCCTGGGGTCAGAGTATAAACATGTCATAACTGCTGACATAACTGATGTCATGCTGGCATTAGAAAAGTGAAATGGGCTGCTTCATGACAAAGGGGATAGCGACCAAATCTCATGCATGTTAATAGTTGTCTGTATAAAGTACTTTTAGATAGTTTGGGTACAAAGAAAGCCTGCATCTCAAACAAAACTGTAAACAACAAGAGCTGCCATATAAGGAAAGAGTTATGTGAGCCAGGCCTGTGCTAGCCATTAAATTAGTACTTCAACTACTGTTCATGGTGGCTGGTGGAGAGTAATTTACTAGCTTCTGCCAAGCTGACTAAACATCCAACATCAATGTTTCCTGCCTGTCTGAGATACCAATTTAGTTTGCTTAGGCATCTTGCCATAGAAAAGCCAGAGATCATGCAAAAATACCCTATTTTTTTTCCCCTCTGCAATATGAAGTCAAATATCTCAAGAGAAGACACATATTTTTTGAAGTCTTCTTTCAAGATTTGTCATATCTAAATACACCAATACTAAGAAATGTTCAATATGTATTGACACCCTCAAAAATATCCAGTATTTAATTCTGAGGGTATTTCTCATTAAGTAGTGCACTCCTACTCATACAATAAACAATACAATTGTTCAGTCACTGCTGGCTTACTAAATAGTATAATACGTCAAGGATACAAACCCGTTGGATTGTTAAAAAGTAGTGTTAAGTTCAGGCACCTTGTTTTACCAATAGGTAAACTCTCACATAGCAAAATAATGGATCAGTTTATGAGAAAAAAAAAGAAAGCCAAAACCTCAATTCCTACTTAGTAAATAAAAATGTCTTTAAGAGATTAAAGGAAGCTGTGAGGTCCTGGTAAAGAAGTGCCTGTTATTATGTTAAAATAATCACAGAATATGATCTGCATGTTTGCACGTGCATAGAGGTACAAAATCTACACAGCATGTGTAGGCAGGTTTCACCTGCACTCATATAAAGTCATCACAAATGTGCACAGCCACATATTTTTGTCTAAAGGTATTTTGAAAGACCCTCCCAGTTAGTTAGAACCATTAATTCAGTTTGTTTTTCCACCTTTGAAATTCTGAATGAGAAGGCCAACAGATAAGCTTTGTCTTCTGCAAAGGCACACACAGATGTGTGGGTAGGGGAAAGCATGGGGTGCTTAATTCCTCTCTTTGCTCTGCAGCAACACCTAAATCAGTACAAGATGAATATGCACCCTGGTGGGTGAAAGGTCACTCACCATGGTCTCAAGTGTTCAGCAAGAGCTCTGAAGAGTCACCAGAAGCACCCTACAACCTGGCTGTCCACTGCCACCCCACCCAGGGCGTCCTGCGCAGGGCCAAGGGACTGCCAGAGCTGCCTGGCTACCTGGCAGGAGATATACCAGGAGCTCACCAAACCAAAGGAATGTCACAAAAAACTCAGAAACAATTTCTGTTTTGTTTCCAGGACAGTGCTGCCTGTGAACCCAGGTGAATGGTAGTGCAGGAAGAGCGAAGCCAGCATTGGTTTCCCTTGCTAGACAGGCAGCTGGCATCCCTGAAGCCAGCATGGATAAATGCATCTCTTGCTAACAGTGGCACGAAGGGCTTTTCACAATGAAAGCAACCAAATGAGAAAAAACCAACAGCAGAGCGCATGCAAAGACTGCCTGACATCCCAGTCAGTGCCTATGTCTGTACAGTCAGCACTAAATCTTGCCAGCCACCATGAATAAAGCTGTAGGTAAATAAGAAAATTCACCTAAACAGTAGTATATGCTGCTCATTCTTTATGACAGCTATACAGAAATCACAGTACAATTAAGGAATTTTTCCTTAAGGAAAATCAAACACAGTTTCAAATAGTGATGAGCAGAAGCACATACAGATCTGTATGTGTGTCTCATCTGATTAGAGACTGTACACCTACCTTTTCCAGCCCCTTCCCAAATGAGGAATTTAACATGCAACGAAAGAGTTCTTTCCTTCCCAACCACACGCTGCTTGGCTAGAAAGAACGACGGGTAGCACTAACCTTTAGTTTGTCATAGCGCTCGCTTAAAGCTGCCACTTGATGGTCACGGTGTCTCCCAACCAGTTTACACAAGGCACAGATTAACTGGTCATCAGTCACACAGTACATGTTAACTTTCTCATCCTCATGCTCCAAGCACATTAATCCCCTGATGTGAGAGTCCGGGATGGGCTCAATGAGACGGTGGCCAGTGAACGGCTTCTTGTTGGGGTGGGTGGCTTTCAGGCACTCCTCGCAGTAGGACACCTCACACGTAACACAGGTTTTCACAGCCTCCTGGGCAGGGTCCTGGTCACAGAACTGGCAGAGGACCTTCTCACAGGACGACATGCTGTTGCTATCGAACGCCCGCTCTCGGCGGGTCTCGCTGGGAGAATTTGGCCCGCTGACCGAGGCTTTCTGAAACCTGTCGATGATGTTCTGCAGGGTGACGTTGCGCTTGAGCCCGTCTAGACCGCGCTGGCTGAGAGTGATGACATAGCGGCAGGTCGGGCACTGGAAGGCAGTGATAGACTCCACTGGCTCGTTGGTGGCGCAGTGGGAGACCAGGATGCGGTGCGCACAGTTGAAGCAGAGGCTGTGAGCACAAGGCAGCAGCAGCGGGTCTTCAAAAAGCTCCAGACAGATAGGGCAGGTCAGTTCCGACTCCAGTGTTTCCATCTTCAGGCAAAGCTTTCCTGTGGTGTCAGCGAAATCCAGGGAAGCTGATCAGCTATCTGGAAACACATGTAAAATTCGATTAGGCGAGAGACAGCATGAGGGGTCAGCCATGGGGGGTTGTCAACTTTCGCCACTGCTCCTGGGGCTATCAACCCACTATGCCAGGCAGGAGAACAATCTAAAGTTTTGAACCTGCACATGCATATATTAGGGCATTTAAAACTGGACTGCTTTATTTCCCTTTCCTCCCACCCCTGTTCACTTAAGAATGCAATACAAAAGCTCCTCGTTCATTTTTTTCCCTTTCTGTCTTACGTGATCAAGGAAAACAGCAGATGTTTCTGTGCATTTTTAAAACCCAAAATGATGACCTTCAAACAGCCTATTACAGCAAAATTAGATTTATTCTGCAGATGCTGCTTTTGGCTTCACTCATGTAGTAATAAAACTTTTAAACAAAACCCTTCACCTTTGTATTGCATTATGCAAAGCTTAGTTCAGAGTACTGTAACTGATAACCTTACAATTGCTATTAGAATTAACAGAGTTATTTTATCAGATTAAATATTTCATTTACAATTGCAGCAACAGCACAGCATTTGCATTTGAAGTCTATGTCTGCATTTACTCACCTAAATATATATCTGAATGTATACAGGGAATAATATGTTTAAGAAAGCATGTGATATTTTACAAATATATGATACATATATCGTATACTAATATACACCTTCTGTGTACTTTGAGAAGATATGCAACTGTATTTGTATGTACCTGTATTTTTGTGCACATGTACCTGTACACATATGCTCCAAAATATATCACACATCTGGTTTTAGTAAGATAAATATAGCTAGAGGACTGCACACTGTTGTAACTGAAACACTTAAAAGGAAGGTGGACAAAGTAAATGATAAACAATAGTTTAGCCCAGATTTCTGATTATCTTAACCTCTGGTAAAAAAACAGCTTCTAGAGAGTGGGATAGAAAAATACAGTGAGATAGTGAAATGTGTGATTTGCCTAGCAGTCTGAGTGTATCCACTTTTGAGTACTCCCTACTGCTAAAACTCAGAAACCACCACTTGCTTTAGTGGCCTTATTAATCACGTGAAGTGGATTACGAATCAATGACACTTAAAGGGAGGGCATGGGATTTTCTGGGAAAGGCAGCACTACACCTCCATCAAAGATCAACTGAAACTTCATTTTGCTTCTTTTCCTGCACTCAGTGTTACAGAGAGTGGTTTTGAAAGAGTCACCCTACACAGCTCTCCCTGCCTAAGCTCCTGTCAAGGGCCTGTCACTGCCGTAAGCAGACAGGTCAGTGAAGCAGAAGCAAAAGCTATGCTTCACACTCACAGAGCTGTACCTTTTCACAGTACAATCCATTTAAGCTTTGTTGCTCATAACTGAGGACGGCATCAGATGGCACAGCTGCATCGTCTTCACACTGTAAAGTCGTTGTTTGGTTGTGTGAATGCTCGCCTCCTCCCTGATCAGGGCAAAGGAGGGACAGACAAGAATCTCCCACAAAAAAACCTCGGTTCATTAAGGGTGAGGAGAACACAGGGCTCATTAGCAGCCTTGGGAACCAAGCATGCTTGAACCTTCTGTACTTCATGACAATTAGCGAGGGGAGCATGGTGGCAGTGACAGGAATGCTACCTATAACCCCAATAGGAACAGCAAAAAGGAAAGTTCAGCAAACAGAGGCAAGGTTCAGACTGCCCATTGGTATTTAGTCCTCCTAGCTCTGTGGGAAGAGCAGCAAGGGGTCTGTTCCAGAGGTATGCTTAGAAATGAGGATACTTTGCCTCTTTGCACTAATACGTCCTTTTATCCTGCCAAGAAATCTGAGCATTTAAAAAATGTACTGACCCCATCACAAAATTTGCTCTCCTGTATCTTCTGTGATGCTGATCTTGAAATAAAGTTCAGCTTGCTAAAGACTAATTAATTTATAACTATCCATCAGTTGCCATAATTGCATGGTACATCTGGTCAAAATTAAGGGTCTGGCAATTTGATATAAACAGGAAGACAGCTACTCTCTCCTCTGCCACAGCACAGAAGAGAGGAAAGCTTTTCTTCCGCAAACGAAGACAAGTTTGTCTTTCCTCCTCTTCACTCTCTGTATCACAGAAGTCTCAGAAGATCAAAATCTCATTCACATCATTGGAACCCCTTCCGCACCACAACTGTGTGTGTATCTCATTATCCACTTATTCTGCAGGCTTAATGCTGTGCTGGAAATGATAGAAGGGGATTTGGAGTTGGCAGGAGACAACAACTTAAAAAGGCAAACTAATCGTCGCTCATCTATTGGCAGTCCAGTGAGAACCTGCCAACCTTTTGGGTTTGTTTCTTAGGACCATGTTTGGAACACGGCTTTCTTCCATGCTACCCTTTCTGTGCATAATCCCTCCTGCTCCTTCATGTGCCAAACAACTTAATTAATTCAGTTTCCTTCTTAAAGCAAAGGCTTTTTTATGATACTTACATAAAAGAGAGGTACAGATAAACAGATGAAAGCAGAAGAAAAACATTTGCATCACTGCCTTATGGAAAGATGTCTGAATTGCCATCATGGCTCTACGTGAATACCACCATCTCAATTGATGACTAATTCTGATCTATCTGACACAATTGATGACTAATTCTGATCTATCTGACCTGAATGAGCAACAGCTCAGCCCTGACTAATGCTATTCAGTATGAGCAAGGGTGCCAAAATCTGATCTTAGACTGTAAATGTCTTGGAATAAGAGCCAATCTTCCAAGGTAATCAAAGCTAAGCACACTCAGAGACCAAAAAATGACATTTCCCTGTTTGCTTTTGCAGTTGCCGGTAAGTCAAACCACACTGCATCTGGGACTGAATACTGAATTACTGAATCCCTGAAGAGGCACTTGAAGAGGGGCTGCATTTTCTGGGCAGTTCAGTGATTACTCTTATCACCTGCAATTCCGCTTTCACTTTTAGGTCGGTACCTGAAGGACAGAAAATGTTGCTGATCCAGATTAAAAAAAAATAAAAATCTAACTCACTGGCCCATGCCATAAGGTTTCATATTCAGTAATTACTTTTTTCTTGAAAGTGCTAGAGGATCCATAGCTGCAGAAAACTGAAAGATTAGGCAGAAATTCAATATGTATGGTTTATATATGCAGATGGTTGTATTCCGTATTCCACATTCAACATGGCCTATAAACTGAAAGTCACACAGCCAGCCTGTGGACACAAAGGAAAGGAATTTCAAGTACATAATTTCATATTTGAAAAAAACATGGACTTACTAGCCAAAAATTATACTATTACCAAAATGTCATTGAAAATCAAGGCAGCTTTAAGAAAAGATATCAAAATGAAAGTGACTGTCAAACAAGTGTTATTTAAAATTTAAAAACATGTTTAAGTAACTTTGGGTTTGTGATATCTCCCCAGCACATAACTCTTACTTATGCATTATGTGGTAAGCAATGCAGCAAAGGAAATCTTGATCTCAGTGTAGCTCATGGCAAAACCTCTATTAACCCTAGTGGAATTAGCACCTTCATACCTCTTGTTGTAAGCACAACATATATTATAAATAGTATTAGTGCCTTCAGTTGCACAGAAGCACAAAACTTTTCAGAAGTAAAGAGATATTAGAGAAATGATAACTAAAGCTGAACCACATCATTTTCAGTACATTAAATACCAGTAGAGCTGAACAGATAAATATCTCAAGCTGTTTCATAACCAGCTGCAATGCTATGCTGCAAAAATGCTGAATTGTACCTTCCATTTGTTTTATACTTGAAAAAATATGGATTAGAAATAATAGCAAAGTTCAGAAGGCTGTTACCACTGATCTTAATAAGACCAGCAATCAAAGCAAAACCAACACATTTTTGGGGGAGGATGCAAGGTATGCAGTTCCCCACTCCATGAAACATGACTCTTTATAGGAAAACCTGGTGGTTTGGTGTTCCTGAAATCAGCCCATGGCTATATCAAGAATGACTTTTCACTGCTGGAGTGCCAGTGTTATGGATGATCCCTATGTTTTAAGTACAGAAAGTCGTATATAGAAGCAGCATACCAGAAAGTGTTGGTGGGGCGAGACTTACATGAACCAGAACTGTAAGCATTTCCTCACAGGAAGCAACACACTTCTATATTCTGATGAAATCACCTGCCACTAGAAAGATATTGCAAACCACATGTTCCTACATGGAGCTGTTCTTACAGCAAATACCTATATATAGCTCCTGTACACAGGTTAGCGCTTTCTACACCCAAATGACAATCAGAAAATTGCAATTAAAGTCCAAAATAATTATCTTGCTAACCTCCTTGGGAAAAAGACAAGCATCCAGGAGTAATAACATAGGATATGGTGATGGTACAGTAATAAAATACTTCAAAAAGACTAACAGCATTTTTTAAAGTTGGATTTGAACATGACGTTTCAGCCTAACTATTAACATTCACCATAGGGGTCTGGTGATCTGACATGGTCTTAAGAGTTTTTCATTGGTGTTAAATGGATGATTTATAATACTGATAATTATTTACCTTTGTTGTATTAACAAAGTAATTACAGTGTGATATTGCCAAAGTACATTCTTCACCTTACCTCAATACCTTCAGGCCAGAACATATTTCTGAAGTGTTAATGTAATGTCTGAGGTAAAATGCCTGAAGTACTGTATTGGGTTTGCATGGCAAGGTTCTGGTAGCAGGGGTGCTACAGGGGTGGCTTCTGTGAGAACCTGCTAAAGCTTCAACTATGTCCAACAGAGCCAATGCCAGCCTGCTCTGCTGCTGGCCAAAGCCAAGCCCATCAGCCACCATAGTAGCACCTCTATGATAACATATTTAAGAAGTGGAAAAAACTGCATAACACCAGCAGCAGTCAGAAGAGGAGAGAGAATATGTGAAAGAAACAGCTCTGCAGACCCCAAGTTCAGTGAAGAAGGAGGGGGAGGAGGTGCTTCAGGCACCAGACCAGAGATTCCCCTGCAGCCTGTGGTGAAGACCATGGTGAGGCAGGCTGTCCCCCCTGCAGCTCTTTGGGAGAATCCAAAGCTGGAACAGATGGATGCCCTAAGGAAGTTGTGACCCCTTGGGAAGCCCATGCTGGAGCAGACTCCTGGCAGGACTTGTAACTCCATAGAAGGAATCCATCCTGGAGCAGTTAATGAAGGATTGCAGCCTGTGGGAAGGAATCAGAATTGAGAAGTTCATAGAAGACTGTCTCCTGTGGGATGGATCCCACGTTAGAGCAGGTGAAGAGTGCAAGGAGTCCTCCCTTTGAGGAGGAAGGAATGGCAAAGATAATGTGTGATGAACTGACAGCAACCCAAGGTTGCTGCTAGGGAGAAGGAGGCAGAAAAAATTGGGAGTGAAATTGAGCCCAGGAAGAAGGGAGGAGTGGGGGGAAGACGTCCTAAGATTTAGTTTTTATTTCTCATTGTCCTACTCTGATTTGATTGGTAATAAATCAAACTAACTTTCCCAAGCTGAGTCTGTTTTACTTGTGACAGTAATTGCTGAGTGATCGTCCTGTCCTTATTTCAACCCACAATCCTTCTGTTACATTTTCTCTCCCCTGCCCAGCTGAGGAGGGGAGTGACAGATTGGCTTTGGTGGGCACTTGGCGTCTAGCCAGGGTCACCTCACCAGAGATACAAAACACCACAGTCAGAAATTAACATGTCAAAAATTCCAGTATACAGAGGTCAATTTTTGTCAGTAAAACACTACAGATTCTCCCCACACAGAATAAATCCCTAGCTGTTAGAATAAAAATTTTAGTGTGTCACATGTTGCCTCCTGCCTCTTTTTCTTTTCCAGCTGCTCATACAACTTTCAGGGAAGATGAGAAGAGAGTCTACCAGGAGTGAAAAAGTAGTGGAAGAGGAAGTTCTGTGAAGCTTCATTTTCCACTTTAGTAAAGGTGGAGCTTATCCCAGGAACTAAAGCTGTTTCAGTTAATTTTTAAATTGCAATGAATTCAGTGACACTGAAGGAGGAAACAGAGCTATAGGCCACTTTGAAAATTTTAAGCGTGTTACTAACAAATAGCACTGGCAAAAGAACTGGATTTGTGCCATGTTCCAAAATTCCTTGATGTGTTATCTCTGATAAAATCAGTTAGGCATGTTTTAGTGAATTTTGGCCAAAAGACACCCAAGCAGCTTCAGATACCATTTTTCCCAATACAGTTTTCTATCAGACAGGTAGTGAGATATTTAAGTAGTGTAAATAGAACTAATAATCAAAACTCAAAATTTTTTCTTTATACAAGTTCAGTGAAAACTTCTACAATGTTACAGAAAACAAGCTGCACACAACTTAAAGCACAAAAATATTTGTTTTCCAACAACATCCCTCTCTGGTTGAAATGTATACTAGTAGGAGAATGTATTTTTAAAAAACCCTAATATTCTATGTTATTCAGTGAGACAAGAACACCTTACAGATTTAAGGTCTTTGGAACAATCTTTCTCATGGGAGCTAAAACAATAACCAAGCCTCAAAAGCTAACATTAAAAAAAAAGATCATGTCCTGTAAATCCCAAAGCAATCAATAATTACCTGATTTAATATTATCTACACTAATTCATTACATACAATATTACATATGTGCATAAACCTATACTGGTATACATTTGGAATTTTTTTTACCTTTATTTTTTACATTCTTTCAACTCTCAGAGCTTTAAATTCTTTAGACACAAGATTTAGTATTTCCTCAAAATGCTTCAGGGGAAGAAAAGCAAATGATTGTTTAATCTTTAGCATATGTGAATCAGTATAGGTCTGCATCAGCAGTGACCTCCTAATAAATTTATGGCTAAAGGTCTGTTCCAAAAACCTCTTCAACTAAATTCACACTTTCCATTTGAGAAACTAGTATTTATCCTGGGGTACATCATAACTATACAAGGACAAATATTGAGGAATCGGGTTCACGTCTTGGTCTGGATACCAACAGCATGGGAAACAACAGCAAGAGCAACCCCAAAAACTTGCTAAATGGGACAAACTGCTATATACCACACAATATATTTTTCTCTCATTTAAAGCTAAGAGCTTACTATATTATTGGTTCTACTCTGTGACAAAAGGAGAGTAAAACAATTTCACCCAAGTGGTAAATACCAAAATACATTAGTTTTCATAGGGCTTTGGTTTCGCAGTAGAGCTGGAAATCTCTTGCATTTCCCCAGCTGGGAATTTCACTTGTGTAATGCCTTAGGTGACATGGTGCTCCCTGATCTTTAGCACAGATGATACAGCAACAGGAACAGACAGAAATAGCTCAGCATATCCCTTCTAGTCATATGTGTTCACACACAAGGATATGTAATTTAGTGCAGCTTGGAAACACTGAGGCCCTTAAGCTATTCCAAGTTTTCAGGGTGGATCTTAGGGTGGCTTTAAGAAATTATTGCATTCCCTTTTCCACCAAGTTGTTCAACAAATTCTTTCCCTGAATCTAAGTGAAAGGAATCACAAATACTAATTAAATTCATAATTATCATCTCCAGCTAGAAAATGACATTAGAAGTTCAAGGAAGAACCTTAAGGTCTGCTTGCTTATCAAAGAGCATTTAAAACAGCAGCAAGAAATGTCCCAGGAATTACAACAGGTGTGAAGATGTGACCTCAACTGCCACACAGGACTCCAAATTTAGACTACCTGCAAGATTCACTTTTGACAAACTAGAGCTCCTTGTGCTTATAAAGCTATGCCTGTTGCTTTACAAGGCACACAATATTAGCCTCTTGCTGTCCTGCTCCTCATATGTGATCATTAAAAAGGCCTATAAAAAGGGTTTGGATTTTTGTTTAAGGAACAACACATGTTCTTACCAGTTATATACTCCACATTTGCAAAGACTACAAAGAGACTGTGGTGATTGCAAGAAAACCTCACTGTCCACACTGAGGAGCTCCTTCTAATTTATGCCTGCTGTACTCTCAGTACACTGAACTCTGTAAGATCAATAGTGCATTTAAAAATCAAGACTGTAATCATGTAATAAGAAGGGGGATTTAGCTGTGAATCACGAGAGGGTGGGGGATAAAGAACAAATATCTGTGTCCTGAAGATAATCTATTTTAGACCACTGTTAGAAATCTGTCACAGGTGCAGGAAACACCCAGCTCAGGCTTCTCAGGCTCAGGAAGAACAAAATGGGAACCAGCAGAGTTTCTCCTTCATTTGGGAAGCAGAGCCCTCACGTGGGTTCTCCCCAGACCCTGAGGCCTGCTGAGTTTAGTGGGGATGTTTTCTGTCCTACTGATGTTAACAGGGCCACCATGATCATGCTTAAGACCAGCCTGCTTGGCATGACAAGCCTAACTTCAACTTCTGTGTTTTATTCACAGTTTTTTACAAAATCTTTTTGACAAAGTAATAGCTTGCCTTCCTATACTGCAAATCATGAACCAGATGCAAGACCTTCGTCCTTCCAGGTGTACACACCTGTCCTTCTTGCCACTCCACTGCAGCTCTCTAACAGGCTTCAAAGGGTTAAGTTTCTCCCACTCACAATACCAAGGAGTGAAATAACTTCTCATCAGGTTACTTGGCATTAACAAATGCAGTATCAACCCAAATAACCCAAAATGATTAGTGCATGAGTAGAAATTCTGACTCTGACACAACAGGACACAGAATGAAAACAGCAAAAACAAATGAGAAGAGGAAATAAAGTACAGAGTTCTATGCAGTGGTTGACAAGAGCTGGTTATTAGCTCCTAAGACACTCGAGGATTTGGCATCCTAACCCAGACTGTTCAGTGAAGTATGCCCTCTCACTTGCAATGAGATGTGAAGTCTTAGTCTGCATTCCTCGTTAATAAAGCTAAACCCTAAGAAGGTGGCAAGTTTCCACTTAACCTCTCTTGAGAGCTTTCTAAGTAATGTCAGCTGGTGCTTTTTTTGCAAAGAGCCAGTAATGCTTTATTGCTTACCATAGGCACACCCACATGTATTTCTTTTTCCTGAGAAAGTGTTACTTAACAGAAACATACCATAACAGACTCTGGTGATCTCAATATTTTCTTTATGCGTTTACATCTTTTGAGAATATTATCCTTCAAAGACTGTTTTTAAAGACCAAAACCAATCCTTAACCACATCCACATAATCTTGCCTCACAGGCTTTTAGTAGCCTCAGTCTGGCAAAACTTTACTGCTTCAAGCAAAGAAATTAAGAGCAGAAAAGGGTTGCATTTTAATAGCAATGTAATTTGCAGCTTAGAAACTGAATGGCAAATAGCGTTTGTCTTTTTAAATCCTATTGATGACCAGAAAGAAACTCTGGTAGCTGAGGTAAATTAGGAAACCAGCAAACATCAGTTTCTAAGCCAGATAGCGAAGTGACAAGAAAAAATGATTTAATTTACCTGTGCTTCACTGGACATCAACCTGGAAACTATATGACAACACAGGGTCAAGTATTAAATTTGAGTTCAATCAATGGAGTGAAAAAGGTGTCTTTGAGATGTTGCTATACAGCATCTTCGCTACTTAGAGTCTCCATTCCCTCCAGCTCTGAGATGTGAGTGGCATTTGGTTTGCATAAATCTTCCGTTCTCAAGGAGATCCTGATTCTGAGACAGGCCTTGCTGAGTAGCCTCATGAAATGAATGGAAAATGAATGCTTTTTCACTGCCTGGCTAGAGCTGCCTTCTGTCAAGCACACACACCTGTATGAATGCACACAAGTGCACACAAAAAGGATACACTGGCTACAGGCAGTTGGACTACTTACAAGTTTACTTAACATCCTCAAATTAAATGTCCTGCAGATAGTCTTCAGAAGAACTCAAAAGAGAGTAGGATAAAAACAACTGAAATGAACAATTGCTTCTGAGTATCTGTATCAATACCCTAGACAGGCCTCTCACATAAAAGGAGCTTGTTAAATATCTGCTTTAAAACTTCACTGAATGGCTGTTTATCTTGCTCTCAGACAATTGCTTAGCTTGAAATATTGTACTGGGGAGATCACATTATAACTTTTGTAGCTGTGGACTATACATGTTTCTAATCCTCCTAGACATACGGCACATTTTGTGGGTACATAACTTGCATATAAAATTCCTCTGAGCATACTGGTACCCAAAAGCACATCCTTTGGAAGGAAAGTCGTCTCTCAGCCACTGTACTGAAACACATCACCACTTTAGGTTATGCAACTTCATCAGTTGCAAATAAATAAATGGGATTTGAAAGACTTGGCAGAAGGAGCGGAGCAGGAATTATCACTTTTTTATTCTTCTCATGTAAACATGTATCTCAATCTTATGTTTGTTTAAAACAGAATTATAATATTCCAGATGTTGTTAGCAGTACGAAATGCTAATGCTCCTTCTAACTCTTGTTTTATGACAAATAACAAGACAGCAATAAGCTTTTGTTTGAAAACATAAGATGAAAAATGCTCTTTGCTAAAATGTTCCCTTTTTTCCTCAGTTTTCAGTACTGAAAAGATAATTCATTACAGCAAAAGAGCAAACCTCAACTCCTCCCTTACGATTCCCAAACACATTATGAAATACTTCCTAAATTACTTGCAATGGCAAGCCTACACATACACATTGGCTCCAGCTCCCAAGAAACCACCCAGCTGCATACCCACCGCTGGATCCCGCCCTACATCTTCTGGCTGAAACATTGCTGCGGAGACAGAGACGGTGCTGACCCTCTCAGAAAAGCACCAACAGCCCAGCCAGGACAGGCAGAGCAGCCACCACCATCCCAGCAATCCTCTGGCAGCACTGACTGCGTCTGCAACTGTGAGAGAAGTCACAGCCGAATCACAACAGGAAAATCTCCCCTACAATTGCAGGAAAACTCGCTCCACCTAACCACCTCCGCCAGGATCCATACTCCGAAAGCCAGCCCTTTGCGCTGTGCCCACAGCAAATCCCTCCCTGTCTCTCTCAAGGGCCAGCCTCGGTGGGGTGAGAAGGCAGGAAGGAAATGAATCCACTCACACAGCATCCCCAGCAACCTGACCAATGGCTGCGATGGGGCAGTGCTGCCTCACAGCACTGTTGAGGGCAAGCTCAGCCCTGGGGTCAATTAACCCAGCTCTGAGTGAAGGCTGGCAGAGCACAGGCTCACAACAGGAGGCTGACCCAGACTGGCCAAACCTGGCACACGCAAAATGAACACTTCTGAAATTGCTGTTCTGCAGAATGGCAGAACTCTGCACAACAGACTTGCAGTTAATAACCAGTTCACTTCTTTTTTTTTTTTTTTTTCACTCTTTGCTCCAAATATTACTCAAAGACTTAACAACACAAAGTCCAGCAGGAGATTTCCAAAAGTGGAGACAGTCTGAAAGACCATAGCACCTGAGGGATGCTTCTCTTCCTACAAACACCATGGAGGCCCCACTTTTTGAAATTCGGCAGGTGAAACAAAAGATAGCAGTAATTTGCTTTATTTATTTGTTAGCTAAACTTGCACATAAACAGCAAACTGCAACTGAAAACTACAAATCCTTCAGCAAAGTGCCCAGGAGGAATCCTTACTGAAGTCACACCAGACATTTGGTCTCCAAAAGAAGGTGTTAAAAATTAATGCAAAGTGGAAACAGCAGGAAAGAATTGCTTCCTCCTGTTCTCTGGTTTTTATGTTGCAATACCCTCTTTCATATAATGCTAACACAACAAAGTGAAACAAAACATACCTCAGACATTTGAGCATAAGGTTGCAAATCCATAGATGAGCCTGCACTTTGATCTCATTGAAACAACAAACAACTGTTTTGATTATTTAATTTCCTATTCATTTTATTTCCTTGAAATAACAGACCCAAGCCCTCACACAAATGCATTCTCCTCATAAGGTTTTTAAAGGTTTCTTCTGGCAATGTCTATTAGTATGTGTGTGGAATGACAGCTTGTAACAGGCAAAATGAGCATGCAGAAAGTAAGACAGATGTGTGGAGGGATTATGATTATTGGAACTCTTTTCCATGATATTAAATGTCCATGGATAATCTATAGGCAAGTCAAAGTATAAGAAGCCCTGCAGAGGCTGTAACATAAGTCCTAGCCAGAAGGATTTTAGATTCCTCAGCTCATATCCTGTTCTTGATCTTTCATTAAACAGCATCATGAAGTTTCTTTGGACTGTCCCTCCCTTCCAGCCATGCTGGCTCACACACAGATGCATTCGTGATCAACCAGTCCAAAGATCAGTATTATTAGCAGGTGCTGCCCTGCTCTCTGTTTGTCCACATTAAAAAGTTAGCCTGAGTTTTTCATTGAAGTTTTCTAAAGAAGTCTTCTGAAACCAAAGTCTCTGTTATTTGGAAAAGCAATTAATCCTAAATGGTGCAGAGGAAAAATCCTCTCAAATCTCAAGATCTAAGATCCCAAATCTAGGAAGTCACAAAACTTTGGGGGCATTAAAGATCAGTCTTGAGTTTTGAGGCTGCTGGCTATATCTAAATCCAACAGGGGTTTATATTTTTTAAATATATACTTCTTTTAGCTAAATGGGCAGATAAGTCTTTTCAGTTGAGGTGCTTTATAAAAAGGATGTCTGATTATGCTTTACCTCTACATGATCCAATTCAGAAATCTGGGATGTAAATATCACATTAAAAAAAAAACAGATTCAGGCACCGTTTCTCAGTTCATGTTTTTATACAACAGCCACAAGGAACTGTATTAAAGAATCAATTTGAATTTATATTCTTAATCATTGAAATATAACCCTTAGTCTCACAGGAAGACTATGTAGTATTCATGAGTAGTATTACAAATCTACATTTCTACTAATTACAAGTGTATTTTAGCCTCATATCCAGCTTTCAGTTTTGCTGAAGGCAACAGTGATGCTTCAGTCTTAAAAAATAAAAAAAACCAAGTTTCCCAAAGAGCTGTGCAAAGGCAGGCTCAGGGCTCAATAAAGAACAATTAGTGTTTCCACACCCAAGTGTCTTTTTGCTTTTTAGCCAACATCCTTGCTGAAAATGATGCAAGTTTTGAGTCACATAAAGAATACAGAATTAGGTCAACGTTTCTTTAGAAAATTACATTTTAACCAAAATTCTGAAAAATTGCAGAAAAGTGATCAAGACTGACAGAAATAAAACAATTCCCCTAAACTTCATGTTAAGGCATAATGTGTTCTCTTTAGTGACTCTAACATATCACGTTCACAAGTCCATCTACATTTCTCTTTGCCTTACATACTTCCTGCAAGTTATGCTTTGTCTTACAGAAATGCTTGGGAATACATTAAACTACACAATAATTGGAAAGTACATAGTTCACTTTATTACCAGACTATTACTTTAGTTACAAACATAGGACTGCATACTGGAATCTATTATTTGGGTATTAGTAAAATATTTCAAAGGACTTGCACAAGTATGTGATAAATTTCTGCCTCATTTGCACATACGCATGTGAACTGCAACGGAAACTTCAATTGTTTCCAACTAAAGCCATAGTTCAACAGTTTGCTTATAAAGGGAGTGACTTCTAACTGCAAACACTACTGGCAATTGCTCTGCAGACTCTAAGAGACAGCATCAGGTACATGAATTTCCTGGGATTGCTAAATAAAGTTAAGTTCATAGACAAATACTTAGAGGATAAAAGCCAAAGCAACTTTACACTAATGAAACGATCTTTAGTCCTGCAGATATATCTACTGTCTTCCAGGGGTATTCCTATATTCACTGTACCAGTATACTTTTAAACAAATGAGGACCATTAGCTAATTGAAATGAATAGCCTTGAAAAGTATTAGTAAAAGAAAGCAGTGCCTCTTAATAAAGAATACTAACTCATAAAAAGAAAATCAAGAATGAGGGAACACAAATCCTTGTTTAACAGCATAGGACCTGCTGAATGACTTCAGTGCATTTGACATTTGCAAAAGTCTTCAGGATTCAGACTCTCAATGCATAATGAAAAATATACATATCCTAATGTTATTTTCCTAAGAGCTTACCAAGTGAAGAGACAACTGTTTACACATACAAGTCTGTGAAAAAAAGAGGATTATGGCTATTCAATGTTCTCAAAGTAAATAGCTTAAAACACAAAAATTATACATTTAATTAACAGTTAGTTCAGAGATTGGTTCATGTAACTTCACAAGATGGATTTAAACACAGACCTTCAGAGGCTGCTAAGTAAAACATCTCCACAAAGGCTGACCTTGCTGATTATGTTTGATGTGTTGATTTATGTTTTTTTGATTGTCCAAAGAAATATAAATCACTGTAATGCATTACATATTTTTCATATGCACTACTGATGTGTTCATCTGTTTTTTCCTCCATTCAAAAAGAAACAAAAATAAATCAAAAAATTAGAATTCATAAACCAATATAGATTGCAAAGAGCTTTCTTACAAAGTTCAAATTTTAATTAATGAGACCACTATAGCTAGGAGCATTGTTAAACATATAGCTTTAATTAATCCCATCAATCACTCTCCCTCTATATACTTGTGATTTGGAAGAAATTAAACGAGCACCAGTCTTGGTTAACAGAGCAACCTTCTCCCCCTCCCCATTTATTATTAAATTTTTAATTATCTAGCAACTTTCCTCATATCATACTTTTTATTCTCATGTCAGTGTCTTCATCAGGATGGTGCACCTGCATCTCAACAGAAAAACACAGCTTACTGCCAAATTACAGATAAGGACTCATGCAAGTATTGTCACCCAGTAGCCTGAAAGAGGAGCCTGTCCCGAAAGTTGTAGGGTCTCCATAGACTCTGCAGTTCTCAGGAGGGTCTCCATAGACTCTGCAGTTCTCAGGATCACTAGGACTGTAGTCTATGTAAAGGAGGTTTCCCCTCAAAACTAATGCTGTTTAAGAAACAAGCAAAAGAAATACCATACAATTTCCTTTCTCCTTTTCTTCAAAAGAATCTACTGCTATTGTAACCTATCACAAATTACAACTTAGTTTACCACAAAAAGCATACCTCCCAGCTCAAAAGCAATGGGAAACAGTGCATTTGTTCTGAAACAAAAGAGAAGGAAAAAGAATAAATAACAACAAAATCTAGGAGGTAAATATAAGAACAAAGGCTCCAGTAGTAAATCAAGAAAAAAATTATTTAAACAGCAACAATATCTTTAGAGATGAATTGTTACAAAACTTCCAGGTCTATGGCATGGTATTTTCCAGCCCGAAAGGAGCCATGAAATCCTCTAACTTGTAGGGGTGTTAAACTTCACATTTCTGTCAATGAAGAAGCCATCACACAGCAATTATGTTTCAAAACCTAAAGACTGATACAAGACTGATCTTAACATGCCACAAAGAAGATTAGCTAAGAATAATACATACTGCAGCCATTAATTTTAATCTACTTGAACCTCACATTTTTAATACAGACATTTTTCATAGGAAACAGTCATGCTAAATTAACCAGATGTTACTCTTCATCATTGCCATGGAAAGGCTAAGTCACACGGAAGATGTGTGAGCTAAAAGAAAACTTAGGAACAAACCAGCTACTGACTGAACCTCTTCCAGGAATACCCACCCCATTGCTGGCAATAGGCCACTGGGCAGCCATCCATGTGCCCATCTCCCATCAGTTATTCCTCTGAGAGCCCTTTTATGCTTTAGGCCTTCATAACATCCCACAGCAATGGGATCCACTGTCAATTTTAAACTTCGGACCTGCTGAGCAATAAGTTCAAAAAAAGAACAGATGGGCTGCCTAGTAGTGCTTTACATAGTGAAGCTGCATAGCATTTTAATATTAATAGCAACTTCAATTTTCCATTCCAGGTAACACTTATTTGCCACAGCTATCGCCAATTTATTCTACCTAGCTCTCATAGACAAAGCAGAAGTCCCTTGAAAAAAGTAAAGTTATTGGGATGCAAAGAATGGACTAAGTTAGGTTACTCTTTAGCAACCTTTGTTAACTTAGCTCAGTTTTCAGTTGCCAGTAGAGGCAGCTGCTATGCTCTGCAATTTTCCTCTCCACTTGTCAGTCCTGTATGTATTATCAGCTAAGGAATGCAATAACTTCTCTTTTATTCTCTTTTTCTTTCCCACCTTCTCCATATAATTAATGCCAGCCAGAATAAATGTGTCTTTGTGAACTAGACAAACATAGTAGTGGCTGCTCCAGGTGGTAGCTCATGCCCATTCATATTTCACAAGGTAACCAAACAGGTTCAGCAACATCCAAGCATAACTTGAGGGGATACGGGGGAAGGATGGATAATACAGGCCAAATAACCCACCTTTAGATTACTCTGCACTAACTTCTATTAATCTGTTGTAAATTCAAGATCATGCTTTCTGTGTAAAAAAAGAGTGACTCCATTTTATCCATCAAAAAAAACCCCAAACAAAATCAAAATACAACACAAATCCATTCAGAAGCTTGAATGACAGCCCCAGCGTGCTTTTTAAAGAGCAGCCAGCCTATAGGAACTTCTTTTCTGGGGAACCAATCTGGCTGGAAGCTAACTCCCCAACAGGAGACTTGTGAGTCAGTCTCAAAGGCACAGACTTCTACAGGTGAAGGTAAGGATGTAAATGTCACCTTTTCTCACCATCTTTGTTTTCTGACAAATCAACTTAATATTCTCTTCTACCTGCATTTGTCTACATTGAGAAAATCCCCTAGTAGAACACGAACACTCATTACCTCTCCTGCAGCCATGAGAGATGTTGAAGAGACACTGTATTACCTGAGATGCTGCAGAAAACAAGAAGCTACAGAATGTCAGAAATAACATTTTTTGGCTGCTACAGGAAGTTAGAGTAAATACAGTTGTTACATCCTGTGAGACTGCTGTGTTAAGGGCTCTGCTCCCGCACTCTGTTTTGCAGTGTTTTCTACTCCTTCCACACTCCTCATCAGCATAGACATCCACATCCACAACAGTGGCAAAACCATCAAATGCCATGGAGTCACCCCTGGAATATAAATCCATGCTTTGATCCATTCACTCCATAAATAGATTTCTTGTAGCTTCCTTTCCCATCTTCAGTTAGGAAAAGACAACTTCAGACATCTCTAGTACGACAGACAGGATGAACTAGATAGCATGGAACTGATTATATTGTCAAGGAACAGGCCTGAGAAAGGGCTAATGGTGCAAGGGGGAAGGGCAGGAGATACATGTTGCTTAAATTAGGTTTCCTGTGTCAAAAGACTAATAGATAAGTTCCTTTAGACGTGACTGAGAGGAAAACTTTAATTTTAGCCGTTTGAAAGCTAGATAAAATTTTAGACAGCTCGTTATATTCTGTCTAGAAAATTGAGTGAAACAGGCACCCCAGAATGGAATAAATCTTCATCTAGAGACAGATGTCCAAATGACATAGCATAACCATCCATCCCTCTCTGGTAATCACCTCTTCCACTGTTAACTCAGAAAATGCCAGAACAGCCAGAGTGTTCCGCATTCCTGACCTTCAAACAGCTAAACAGGTCCTCTCTGGAAGATGATGGAAGCATAACTGCAACTAATAGTTGATATCCAGTTTATATCACTTCCTTCAAAGCTTGCTCGAGTTCCTAGATTGCCATCAGGAATGAATGGCCAGCATTCCTTCAAGGCTTTTACAAAGGCCAGACCTACTTAAGCCAAGAAGAAATGGGCAGAGCTTGTTCCACTGCGTATTTCCCTTTTCCCCTAATGTTACAAATGAACTTGCAAGACTTTCCAATGCAGCAGTGAGGGAAGATTCCATCTTAGTGACATAAAAATACTCATGCAAGCCAGGGAAAGAAATTAAGTCTGTTTTCAGTAGCTTACTTTAGCACAGTTTTGAATAGTATCTAAAATACTGATTAAAGCCAATACTAGCTCTCATCTGCAGTTCATAAGAACCAAGCCTTGGAAAAAAACCTCATAGAAGCTGGGGGTTTTTGTTTTGGGGTGGTTTTTTTGGTGTTTGTTTGGGATTTTTTCTTCTAACTCAGCCAGCACCACTGCCTATGTGAAAGGGATGTATATGGATGCTTTATTTGTTAAAATACTACTTTCATGGTATT
This sequence comes from Galbula dea, assembly GCA_013399015.1. Classification (NCBI taxonomy): domain Eukaryota; kingdom Metazoa; phylum Chordata; class Aves; order Piciformes; family Galbulidae; genus Galbula; species Galbula dea. The sequence goes on along the minus strand of VWZX01004809.1, from coordinate 923,414 downwards.
GAGTGCTGTTTACATCAGCCCATGTGTGCCTTGACATTTCCAGTGCTCAATATGCCACAGTTGCCTTCCTGAACCAAAGTCTGCCCCCTTTCATCTCAAAAATGCTCAGCTAAAAATCAAAATTTGATGGATGTAGTTCTTCTAAATGATAGCCCAACTCTTTGAAGTTTGATTTTTCTTATCCCTACTACTGTTATCCCTAAATCATCCCCTGAAGAACCACATCAATACTCTTCTTAAAAACCTCCAGGGATGGTGACTCCACCACCTCCCTGGGCAACCTATTGTTGCACAACAGGCTCCATCTTTTCCTGCAGCATAATTTTGTTTAAATACTTAATGGACATAAAGTGACCACTATAGGTAGCTTTTTGCTGCCAGCCATTCCTTGTAGTCTTCGCCATACACACCTCACTACGAAAGGCAAAAGTTCCAGTTTACTTGTACCATAGCCCCAGTTTGTATGTGCTATTTCCTCAGGGATTATAACATTAGCCATTTTATTCCCAGATTTTGAAACACCAAACTGCTAAATGCATTTCAGTATTTCTTGGAATTATTGGCATTAAATCACTACTTTCAATCAAGCAAACAGACCAGATTATATATGATGATTGTCTGAACAGAGAACACTTGTTCATCTTTTTCTCAGCATTATGAATGCAGGAAAAGCATAAGGTGTCATTTTGGAGGCTGTAAAGAAAATAGCATTCAAGCATAACTTCAGAAGGAGTTTTAGCCATTGAAATTCAACAGCCGAGGGCAACAAAAATTTCCCATGGAATTAAAATTCATAGAATTGGCAGACCTTTTGTAGAGAGAAGGGGTAAAGTTCATGTGCTTCATAGCTTCACTAACTCCAAGAAACAACGGTGCCTTTATGTACTCCTGAGCTTTTCTAAAGAAGAGATCCTTCCACGGTTAGCAGAGATAAGAAATAATGCAACAGAGATACCATGCTCCTACACTTCTGAACAGTATAGCCTCCTAAACACATTCATATGCTTGGTCAGCAGATTTTCCATACCTTTGGTTGACTTACAATGTTTTAACAGTAAAAAGCTGTCTGCCACCCTGAAGAAACACTAGCTGCCTTTTGCAGTTCAGTTCCCTGTTAACTATGGAAAGGGGCAGCTCTGCTCAAAACGAATTCCTGGGAAGACAGAGCAAAGTCTGTATAATCAGGGCCCAGTAGGGGTCTGGCAACAATGCTCAGAGAGGAAGTTAAAAGGATTAGCACTGTAATACTGTTTAGCATTAGTATTCCTCTCTCTCAGCCTGACCCAAAACCATCTTCCTCCTATTAAGTCTGCCCTTCATAGTTTTTACAGTGCTTGGAATAACTAAATTCAGTCACATATAACTTAACCTCCTCACGTGAAGTACAGTCACACCATTGTGCCATTGTGGTTTGAGTGTGGCTTGCTCATTAGCTGTATATCCATTGTTAACATTATCACTAAGGATGAGCCTGGTTTGGAAAGCAACAGAGAGGTTCAAATATCTGTGCCCTTGCAAAGCAGAGTCCCCTGTTCTTGCTGTATGTCTTCCCATTAGTGCTTTCCTTCAGGTCATGAGAACATTTTTAAACAATCTCCCAATCCTCTCCTTGACTCAAGCCTTAGTTCACATCTCCAAGTGATGGTGGAGCATGTCAAGTTTCATCCTCTCAGATGAAATAATCCAGATGATGAGCACCTAATAATGACCTTCAGCCACTAATGAACATCCAGTCCTCAGGCCCTCACTACAGTACAGTATGGGAGTAAAATGTACAGAGTCTGGGTATTGGGTTCTCTGCACCGCTCATTTCACTCTACAGATCTGCCTTTAACTGGTCCAGCATGACTTGCTGATGTGGACATAGGAACCAAGTATGCCAAAACCTTACTGCCTTCAGGAAAATCTGACAGTGGATTCAGGTGTAGGCAAATTTGGGAAGCAGGGAACATGGAGTTTCAAAAATAGAGTATACAGGAAAAGATTAAGTCATGGGAATGGGAAAGCCCTGATTCTGCAAGTCCTCTTTTCTATATCTCTTTCCCTCCTCGATATAAGTAATAAGCCAAAGATTTAAACCAAGACATCTAAAATGAAGTTAGTAAGGTTGATAAACTTGTGCTCATTTAGGTATTTACAGTTTTCACTGTTTTTTTCACATCAGTTTTCAGACTGAAGTTCCTTTGTCTGTTACTATGATTTATTGCAGCAGTTTCTGTGGTTCCTCCATGATGCTTTCCACTCAAGTGCAGAAAGGCTTCCCCATCCTTCTGTGTACTTGGAGGGAAGTATAGGCAGGTACTAGAGAACTAGCAGCATAAACTGATTTAACCAGTGTCCTCCCCTTGAGGTGAATAGGACACGTATAGTGGCTGACATTGAAGTAGAACTGGAGGCCTACTTCATACCTACGTCTATATCGTTAGCTTGGGAAAGTTAGAGGTCACCACACAAACAAGATAAATAACACCTTGGTTGCAGCATGGACACATGGAGACATGGAATTGTAACAGAGCCACAAACTGACGCAGTCCAGGCTTCCTGTCTCAGTACATTTGCATTTAAAAGATAAAAGATAAACCTGCAAAACATTAAAAACAGAACCATGTACCAAACCTTGAACATGATGCTTTAAACCACAGCCAAATTTTGGCATAGTACAACATCTGTGAATTATTTCATCCACTGAAACAAAATACTCTGAATATTTGGAAAATGTGATCAACACATCTTACATGCTCAAAGTTAAACCAATAATGCATCTAGAGTCTGCAGAGAAATTTCCTAGGCCAGATCTGGAGATTTAGAGTCTTTTGTGGAGCAGCCCTTCTTAGTATGAACATAGTCCACTTCCTAGCAACATTTGCTATTTCCCTCAAAGAATTTCCTGATAATATGAGGACACCAGCAATTTATCTCTCTCATTCTGAGTCATTCTAGACACCTGACTTTGCATCATTTTCTGCTTGAGGACAATCACTAAATGATATCTGAAAATAGCCTGCTGATGGTGCCTCTTGCAACCTTTTTTCTTTACTTCTTAGAAAGAGATGTGTATGTCTATCTAGATAAAAGTGTGCTAAGGGAGAAAGAATTAAAAGAAAAAATAAACATGTTAATTATCTTGTTATAAAGCCTATGAAGAAACAAGGTGAAATGTTTCCCTTAAGGTAACTAGCAAGGTCCTCATTATTGCCTAGGCTAAGGATGTTTTTCCACCATATCATGAATTTTTCTCTTCCAGAACAGCTAATACGTAACAATAATCCTGTGATTATAAAAAAAAAAAAAAAGACCAATTTTGTTATTACTGGAGTCAGGAGATCTGATTAGTTTAAACTCTTCTAACTACTGAAGACTTGTTTTTCCACAATGAAACATATTTCACATTTCATAGAGTATCTCTTATTTCATCTGGTCTGACACAAAATTTCATAATGAAATAACAATTAAAAAAATTCCATGTGAATTCTTCACCTCCTTTTCTACCAGATGTTTTAATTTCAGTGAGTATTTCAGACTCATTCACAAATCACAGGAACAGCTCAAACTTTTTTTTTGATAGAACAGCTCCCTGTTGAGAAGTTCAGTTTGACCAAACTATACACATTTTACATGAGTATTTCAACTTGAGTTAAGTGTTTTAAGGGATAAACAAAAATTATTTCAATTAATTTTGCCATTAGTACTTTTTTTTGATAGTATGTAAAACAGCATATTTAGTGCTTTGATATATTTAAGTTGAACAAAGCAACTGCTCAGTCCAGATACATCCCTGAGCACAAAGCCTTATTTTGGGGTTCTGTCATATGAAAATGAAACAGTTTAAGTGGGTTATTTAGTTTGGAAGGGTTTGTTTGGTTTTGTTGGTTTTTTTTGGTTTTTTTTTTTTTGAGAGAACTGGGGAGAGAAGAAATATGGGATATTGCTGAGAAATAGAGTATCATTTTAAGAGAAACATATTCCACAAAGTCACTGTATACATTTCAACCCTATGGTAAGGAGCTGTCTCCTATTCTTTGTTCAACCATCAGTACCAACAGTTGATAGTGCTTTTTCTACAACTGTAAGTAAACTTCAAAACATCTTTCAAAATTACTATTATAATCTCCACTTCCAGTTAAATCATAGAACCATAGAAACATTAGAGATGGAAGGGACCTTAAAGATCACCTAGTTCCAACCTCCCTGCCTGGCAGGGACACCTTCCACTAGATCACGATTCCCAGAGCCCCATCCAGCCTTGTTTTAAAAGCTTCCAGGGATGGGGCTTCCACAACCTCTCTGGGCAACCTATTCCAGTGTCTCACCACCCTAATGGTGAAGAACTTACTCCTAATATCTAATCTAAATCTACCCTCCTCTAGTTTGCATCCAGTTAAGATCAAGGATTGACAAAATTTTCCAAAGGCTCTCTGCTATGTCATTTTCCATCTCCCTTTCCTGATTATCAGTTCATTTCAGCTAGTTAGCGTGGAGCGGCCAACAAAGGATTTGCCATTTTTGCAATTCTTTCAGCGGCAGAACACCAGGAAGTCCTAGCTGCCCAGAACCACACATCAGGCAACACTACTGACACAAAAAGCATCCTCTCCTCCAATTCTCTGCAGAAGCAAGCCCAGCCAACAGTGAGTATCATCAACAACAACCAAAGGGAAAACATTAGGTCATCATTTCCACCTATATACAATCTTTAATATTGTTAGAGTCTCCTTGTACATCATCCACCTGTCAGCCTAGGGCACAAGTAGCAACAGCCAACTAACCTCTCTCAAACTTCTCCTGCCTGCAAACGAAAGCAGTGTTGCATGGAAAGTCTCCTACTTCATGTAAGCAGACTTTCACCAAAAGCCTTTCTATATAGCCCTGTCTAAAAATTGAAGTCTTAAAACGACAAAAAACCCAAATGCTATGTTTTACCTAAGTGGCATTTTGTATCCTGTTTCTGAAACAAGAGCTGACAGGCAAACATATGTGACCAATATCAGCTATTTAAGCTCTGTTAATGGTGATTGACATGGAACCAGGCATGCCATTAGCCAGAGGAGTTATCAACTGTTGACCAGTCAAAATAAACTCTGAGAAATTTCCTCCGAGTGTTAATCACACTGAGTATCATTCTTTCCCACACCCTAGGTAAAGATTCTTGACCTTGTGATCTGGAGCAAACTCACCCCTATTAATTAAATAATTTGTCCATTATCACCTGAAGACATACATGACCTTTTCACCCTACACGAGAAAGAGAACAGAGTAAAGAAATGTCTACTGTAAATAAAACTAAATCCCCAAGCTTGCTTCATTTGCTACAGTACATACACCATCCTAATACCACTTAATGTATACCTGCACAGCAGAGCACATTAACACGTATTTTTAAAACCTCTAATGGATAAGCCTTTGCACAGCACTTCCAAATGAAACAGTCCAAAGCTGGGAAAATTAATTAAGCCAGTGGCCACTCAGCTCTAACAGCTTAAGTCATACAATATGGCCTGAAGTACTGCATTGTACAATGTCTGTCCATATCATACAAGCATCTAACTGGTATCACATCTGTCACAGTACTTTTAACTGAGATAATGTATCACAACATCAAACCTCTATCGAAAAAACCCTAGCTTTTCCCATATAACTGTAGTCAGGAAACTGGGTGGGGAAAGTGTAGTTTTGGGGAGTAAGACACTTGCAAAATAAAACAACATGGGTTTGGTTTTCTGCCTGCTAGAAGCCAGATTGTCACTTCTGGAAGGTGAGTCTTTGTTCACACAATGGAAGACCTACAAGATCAACAGCAGTGAAAGTCTTACAATGGAATGAAACCTATACTATGACCAGTTTTGGTCTCATCAGTTACGTGTTAACTACAACAGTTACAAGAGTCCAGCCACCAGGATTATTAGGGGCTTGCAGAACTTGACATAGGAAGACAAGCTGAAGGAAGCAAGTTTGTTCAGCCTAGAAAAAAAAAGGTTCAAGGTGAATCTAATCTCATTTCTTGAATATCCAAAAAGTTAGAGTAAACAGAGCTACTCTTCACGAGGATGCCTGCTGACAGGACAACAGGTAGTGGACATGGTCTGCTTCAATGAAAATTCTTTCTGGATACAAGAAAACAATATTCTTCCACATGAGAGCAGGTGGAGATTAGAAGGATGGCCAGGCAAGTAGTGAACTCTCATGTCCTGGAAATGTCCAAGAAGCTGCTGTGGCAACTTGCGTTGAAGAAAAGATTGGACCAGATAACCTCCAGACTTCAACCAGAACTTTCTGTGAATCCCCATCCACACATAGACTTGCTAGATACATCAACAGTGCTGTTAGTCCACAATCACCTTCTGCCTCAACCATGAGGCATTTTCTATGATGGGGATAGGTGATATTTGTTTCCAATCACTGCTAATCTTCTATAAGCAGTTTACACTTTAGTTCTCTATATAAGGAGGAGAAAGCATGGGAGGCAATAGCAGACTTCTCCCATGACAGTTTCTTTTGCAGTCAAGACATTCCAGGAGTGTTGTATTTCAGGAGGATTTTTTAACCTTCAGTAACAAAGCCCAATTAAGGATCAAGAGTAACTGTTACAGCACAGAAAAGGCACTTCTGAATGCTCATTCTTCTTGGGGTTTTGTTCCAATTAAGCTGGTTAACAAAGGATGTAGGAGCATTTGCATCTGAAGTGTACTCAAAGAGTTCAGATAGCAATTACAATTTTAAATTTTACTTGAGCTGAACAATCTGAGTAAGTGAAGATTAGGTGTATTTGTGAAGAAACAGTAAGGAATCTGGTATAGCTCTTACCTCATTAAAATATTTCAACATTGCAAGGAACAAGCTCAAGAAGAAATTTCATGTTATTCAAGAAAATATGACTTAAAAATTGTTTAAAAAAAATCATGAAAGAAAGGCTGGTTTTGCTCTTACATTATGACCTGATCTGTTCAGCATTTGTCACGTGGCTGAAAATTTACTCAGATATACTTGATTAACTACAGTAACACAGAAGGGGGAATCCACTCCATCTCCCCAGTCCCACTGACTTCAGCAGAAGCAAAATCTGGCTTCAGAGCTGCCTATTTTGGATTAAGAAAGGCTAAGAAGCAAAAAAGGGGCAACCTTGCAATAGCCTACATTGTTCACACACCCATGAGTGGCATAGCTGTGGGTAGATAGGTAAAGCTAAGCAAAAGAGAGTTTTCCTTTGCTAGAACTTACCAAAATACTGTAACAGCAACAGATTATTTTTCCGCTAGAGCAAACAACAGTAGCATTTAATCATCTAGTTGTTCCCTGATGGACCACAATCTGAGTCCTGGAAAACACAGTCTTGCCTTACCAGTCCAGATGGTAGGAGAGGAAAACAAAACAGTGTAAGCATAAATGTGAAGGAAAGTCCTCACAATTTTGTTGAAGATTAAAAAAAGACAACCTCAGTTTTTCCAAGAGAAATACTGATGATTTCATATGAGATCCTACATTTCACAAGGAAAATATATAGCATGATTCCTTTAATCCACTCTGCTTTGCATAAGCATCAAGGTAGAGTTTAAAACGCTATTTTCTAGCAATGAAAACCTGCATAACGTAGGTTTACATGGCTACACGAGTTAGCACAGTCATTCTTTATTCATGAACTTTAATGAGATTTACATGCAAAACAGACAAGATACTTTTTAAAATCTGTAGCTATAATTTTGCTGTGACTAAATTCAGTCATTTTTTGTTCCACGAAGGACATATATGAGGGAAGACAGTTTCAGGAGGTTTTGTTTTGTATCAGTTTTTCCCAGATCTCTAGAATTAGCCTGAAGGATCCATTTAAAGAGCAAGTAAATACGTATAAAATATCAGGACAACACTGCAATGCAAAAAGGATGTTAAATTGCTCATCCAAGTAGATGACATAACAAATACTGACATAATTTCCAAGCAGCAAAGCAAAACTAGGTCAAATCACATTGACCTATCTAACATAATAAGCCCTTTTTTTTCAGATTTTTACAATGTAGACTGTGTCTGCAGGCATTAATGTCCCCTGTTATCAATGTATAGTGTTGTCACTCTGCTTTAATGTCTTATCACCATGTTGTGTTAATTAGACCAAAACAATATAGTGCACTTTTGAACTGCTTTACTCCCAGTTTGATATGTCTGCCTAACTATACTTCTGAAGTTATCCAGTTAGAAATGAAGACATTAACTCTTTACAGTCACTTGTTTCAATAGGTGCTACTATGGCTGGTGGAATAACATAAAACTTTGCCTACAGGCCAAAATCTAATCTTTGTAAGTTGCATAGTATTTGTCAAAAAACAAAGTCTGCACAGCTAACATTAGTCAGTGAGCAAAGTATACATAACTTTTATGCCACTTAACACAAGGCTGAACCCAGGCATATATCTTGTCCTAGGCATCACATGGACAAGCCTGCTCCATGCTTGGCCATCACATGTTCCTGCCCAAGTGCTTTATTCACGGCTTTAGCCACGCACTGAAAAGAACAGTCCTTTTCCTTGCTCAGGACAGCCTTTCCTTCCACTACTGTTGTTACTCTGCACATCAGATTTATAGCATGTGTATTTTCCAGTGAGGCTATTATCAGAGTTCTGTAGGTTTCTGCCTACAGCCTCTCCCAATTCCCACAAGAACAGAAACACAAGAAGTGAGAGCGATATCTGTGTATCCCTGCCTTCAGAGCTGAGGTGGGACCAGAGATCAGTCTGAGATCTTGAGGCCTCAGCTACCCAGGGAGATAGAGCTGGTCAGGGAAGAGGAGAAAAGCCAGGGCAGCAGACACAGAGGCAGACCGTGTTAGTCCACAAAGCAGCTGTCAACAGAATTTGCATCTTCTTCACGATAATGGTTTAATCTTGGGGGGAAAACCCCAATACATGCTAATGATAAAACTCCTGCAATGTTTTTGAAGCTTGCTGGATAATAAAGAGTACCTTCAAACTGAGATGTTGGCAACTTCAATTCTAAATATGTGTATGTATCTATGTAAATGTGCTGTGTTCCTCTTTTCTTTTTGTTTGGGTTTTTTTTGTTGTTTTGGGGGGGGTTGTGTTGTGGTTTTTTTCTTCAATTACCTCCATCAACAATACACAGAAAAACCCACAAAAAACTCACAACAAAAGAGGAATCATGTTTCCATATGGGACAGCTACTGAAAAAAGAAGGGAATTTTTCTGAGAACCATTTTGCCATTAAAAAAAAAATTTTAAAAAATGTTTTCTCAGTATTTTTTGGAAAAGAGCACCAGTCTCAGCTAATGCTTAAAATAAAGGTTCTAATAAAAAAAATCATAAAGGGAGTTCCTAGAGATACCCACCAGGGTGTCATCAGAGCAAGCTCTCTTCACATGAGTATGTAAGTAGTACCTTGGCTCACCAGTAGCACAAATGAGTCTGACCTATTGCTCTGGGTTGGTGTGTGTGTGGGGGGTGTCTCTCTGAGCTCCTTCTGCAGCTGTTCAGTAATTAAATACCTGCAGACCCAAAGAGCCAAGTTAATGCCATTAGTCATGGGCACCTGCTGAGAATGCCAAAGGGAGGCAGCAGGCAAAGCCACAGGCCTGCAGGTGCACGTGCAGCACAAGAAGGCTGGGGCACAGCGTGATGGGAAGCTGTCGGCACCGCCAAAGGCGTGACAAATATGTTGGCCTCCTCACCTCAAAATGTGGAGCTACTGTCATAGCATGTCACCAGCTCTTCTCTGGGGCTATGAAATATCCATCCATAAAGATTTTCATTACAGTCCATCACAATACAATGAAAAATCCTATACATGGTTCTCCTCATTTACAGTTTCACTAAGCCAAGAGTAAAAGCCTGGATTCTCTTTTATTTGTTTTACTGTCTTAAAATTATTCTTGCACCCAGCTATCTCAACTCTTATTCAATCAAAAATGTTTTATCATAGTTCAGGGCCAAACAAACATTGCCCATTTGCCAGCTTTTTTGTCCTCCCACATCTGCCTGGGAAGATATGAATAATAATGATAACCAACCGTGATATGACAGCAAATAGGAAAGAATTTTAAAGAATTAAAAGCTGGTTTTATTGTTTAGAAAAGAGATCAAAATCAGCTTCCTGCCCTTTAATGCTGTCCCCAGCTTTCAGTCAGGGTGGATTCTGCACTGCAAGCCAGGGATCTCAGGGATATACAGTAATTCCTTACAGCTTGCTAAAGCATTACAAGCTCTAAACTGCACAACTGCAATAAAAGACTTTGAACTCAAGAATAGGCTAAAGAATGAAGTACCCAAAGAAGTCTGAAATTCAGTTCAAACAAACTCCAGTGCACATTCAAAAGGCCATTCACACAGTTGTATGTGAATACAAGTCTGCTCCTTTCTCTCAGCTCAATCTTCACCCTCAGCCAAATCAAATTGTTTGTTTCTCCAAATCAAATTGTTTCTCAGAATACTGAGATTCAGCACATCCCCTGAGCATTTACCACCACGGGCTCCTTTTTCCCAGCAGTTCACTTTGCTTGTCCCCAGGCTCCAGCAGACCCCTTACCTCTGGTGCTACTCTGTGGAGGGACTCTGAGCTCTGACAACTTTTTGCAGAGCTCAGAAGCTGTTGTAGCCCTTCGTGCCTCCCGACCCTGCCCGGCAGGGAAGCCCTGGGACCAGGCAGCGGTGGAAAGCCAGCAGCCAGCACAGCAGAGTGGCAGGCAGGCGAGAGAGAGACAGATTTCATCAAAGGTAGGAGGCCTGCTGGGGATCAGAGAGGGAGATACACATTAAATAATTCAGGCGCTAATAAAAGCTTTAGGTTGGGTTCTGTTGAAAATGTGAGGGGAAGCTGAATTTCAATGTATTTCAGGCTGCCATCCATGCAGACTGCAGTGTTACTCAATAACCCGACACTGACAAACCAACATTATTTTAAGAGTATTCCACATAAAGTTAATGAGGAAAGTGGCTATGACTGGGTTTGTATTTTTATAGCTTTTCCTTTAGGTTGAAATTCTATCATGTGAAGATTTTAAGAACTTCAAGTCTGACCTCTACAGGTAGGCTGCTGAAATAGGTACTGTATCTTTTGATCAGCAATTGTACACTTTCAGGACTTTCGAGAAATAGGAGAAGGGTAATGGATCAGGTGTACTACATAACATGGGGTCACCATCACTGCAACTCTAAAGCCATATTTTAAAGACACTACTGTCTGTAGTAATTTGGTTCCTACAAATGCTTTCTTGAAAAAGGCATAGGCGGTGCAGCAACACCAGAAATAAAGCACATCCAGCACAACCATTTTTACATTCAAAAGTGTTACAGTTTTGCTTCTGCTTTTTATTATCCCTTCCTGTTCCTCCCCAGTCTTCCATATGATCTGCTCTTTCAGAGCTACAAGAAACAGACACTACTTTGAAACCGATAACATCCATCTGCATTTTGCAAAACTGATGTTTTTAAATGCCCTGATTGGTGCCACCTTTTTCTAATCAGAACCAACCACTCTAACAAACTACCCTTTGTCCTGGGCATCCTGTCCACTCTGTTCCCACCAACCTACAGCACATGTTGCTATAGCTACCCTGCACGTCTATTTACCACACAAGTGATCAAAGGAAGCAGACAACACACATACACACACGCACAAAAAACCTCACCCGGCTTCCTACTGAGCAATGTCCAGCCACTAATTAACTGAAACACTCACAGCCTGTGGACTCTGTACACTTGTTTTCTTTATTCCTCATGGTATGCAAAAAGGCAGCATTCTCCAAGATGTTCATTCTTCCATTACAGACTAAACAAACAACAAAACATCCCAGGATGAACTCTAAAAGATAATTTCCTAAAGCAAGTCTAAGGATTATAGCACCCGAGGATAAGCATACAGCTTTTCTACTGAGGAATACATTAAGAATTTTAGAAGGTATGCAAAAGAAAATGGCAAATAAGAAACACATGCTAAGAACTCAAACAGCTGTAAGGAGAGCGGATGTTTTCAAATTTTGCATGTGTTTTGCACTGAAATTTTATGCAGCATTTATTCATATGCATGGTAAAAGCTATATGGCTGTAATCATGGTAATTAATTGCAATGGCTTTATGTGCCTAAAAAAAAAGCTTTTCATTTTTAGGTGGCCTGTCAGTTAACAGTCGTTTTGTTGAAGCTCTTTATATGAAGAGGGGCTTAAGTCTGCCTCGATTAAAGTGAATAGGATTTCAATAGGAAGAGGCCAAAATAAAGAGTTACATTTGCTGTTAGTGATACTCCCACAAGCTGCACTTCAGGGATATGTTGTGAGCAAAAGTGAGTGAAAATGAAGTATTAAAATTCATCAAACATTTGATTTTCTGTGAAGTAGGCTTAGGGCATATTAAAAATAGAGCCCACAGTGCCCTCTCCAGTTCTGCAGCAAATGGGGAATCAAGCCACATAACTGTGTCCAGCCACATAAAAATGCCGCTCCAACACATGAAAGCTGAGCATCTTCTCAGGAGTTTCCATCATTTGCAAGTTTTCTTACTCAGGAATTACTTTTTAAGTAATAAATTGAATTGAGTCCTTTACAAAGCAGGAAAGGATTTTTCTTCTTGCCAGGTTAAATAGGGGTTTTGTTTGGTTGGGGTTTTTTTGTTTGTTTGTTTGTTTTGTTTTGTCTTGCAACCATGTTAGATACCTTTTAAAAACTGGACTTCTGCTTCCTGACACTAGTCTTATAGCACACTAACATGCCCAAATAGGTTTGTTTCCTGTAGATGCTTAAACATTTACGGATACAGAGCAACAAGTGTACTTTCCCAGATGTCATGTACAAAGCAATAGGATAGAAATGTTCCCATCAGGGTTACTGGAGCTTACATATGAGGTCATTCTATCAGACAGCAAGGAGACACCTCTGCTGAGGTTTTCAATTACCACCTTGGAATGACTACTTCTTTACTCTGTCTCATTTACAAATCTCAACACAATATTTACACCAAACCCTGTTATCTGCTAGAGACTACTGGCCTGACACAGTGGTAAATCTTACGTTGAATCTTATCAACTCAACATGCTGCATATTACATGTCTACATAATTCTTGCACTTCTGTTGAGGAAATGAGTGCATTTGTCTTGCTTTGTGCTATCATTCAGTGCCTGTGGGCAGCCTTTGGGCCAGATTAGTCATCAGCATAGCGCATGGTTTCATTCCAACATCTGCAAACACACTGTCTGCTTCACAGTTAACTCTGAAAACCCAACTAAAGCTGTAGGTCCTACCAAGAGCCTGTTGAAGTGAGAACATTCTCTCCAGACCCTGATAAGAAGGAGTTAACTCACTCCCTCACTGCCTTATAGCCAGCTGGTGAAAGGATGGGGAAAGGAGCACCAAGGGAAGGGCAGGGAAAACAACAGGAAAGGTAGGGAGAAAGAATTGCAAGGTGAAAAAGTAGGTAAGAAAAGCTCTCCATTGTTCTAAGTATCAGGGCCGTGAAAGGGCCAACAGAACAGTCACCTTCTGCACATTCCTCCTTCCTGTAAGAATTTCAAACGAGAGGCAGGAGGAAGGGCTCCAGCTGCACAAGACTTTCCTGCTCCTAAGTGTCTGCTGTAAAGGTTCTCCAACACGTTTAGTACAGTTAGTTCATAGCTCATGGCGCTCTTCAGTTCCTACTCAAACATGAATCCCCCCCCCAAACTGTCAGGTTTTGTCCCCCGCGGCCAAGCAGCGAGTACACTCTCCCTGCCAAACTCAAAATATTTGCGCGCAACAAACCACCCAAACCCGGAGAGGTACTTCCAAATTGTACACTTGGCAAGGGAGAGAGGAGCCGCGCTCGCAGGCAGGTGTTTAAACAAACTCTGGCAGCACTTCAGCTTTCGCTCCTCACCCCCGGACCTCCTCCCCCGGGAGCAAGCACTGCTGGAGGGAGTCGGGGGATCCGGCCCCTCCCTGGGAACCCACGTACCCATCACTGCACTCCTGCGGGGGAGAGGGAGGGAGGGAGGGAAGCAGGCAGGCAGACACCTCCGGGCCCGGCAAGAATCAGCCCGCCTGTGCCTGCACCTCTGGTTTAGGCTGGAATGTCTCCCTCCCCTCTTTTGGAGGGGGAAGGAGGGTTCGTATGTGCATTAACATTCCCCCTCCCCTCTCTGTCCCGACTTCTTTGCCTGGCCCTTTTAACCCACCATGTATTAATCTTCGTTACTTATGAAGCCATATGCCTTAGGTAGAAATATGTCAGAGGAGAAAAGTGCATGTTTCAGAGAGCATTTCACTTTGTTATTGGCATCCTGTAATATTGCTGCTGCTTCCTCATTCCTTGTTGGCCACCCCCTGTGCCAAAGTACCCTCTTGTGGCGATAATGATTTCTGATGACTACATACATCCAACTGACCACCTTGAGCTATGCAGTATATAAAACGTCCTTCATTTTGCTTCACAAGGACAAGAATTCACCTCTCTACAGAGCTATAAAAGTATACGTCTGGCTAGCGGAAGAAGGAAATACCTTTCTTCCTCCCATCATCTATATTCTTTATTCCTTCACTCTTTCCCACCTCCTGCAATTTATAGAACTGGTGTAAGGAAGCCGAGGTTTCCCACCATGGTTTCAGAAAGTGAACAGGAAACAAATACTCCATTTGCACTACAGGTGCAAAATCCTCACACATGCATTCCCTGGACATGTACTATAAGAGGCCCACTTTGAGCTGAATGAATTACACTCACACAGAGAAGACACTAGAAAGCTTCTCTAATTTCCTCATATTTACCCATTGCCTACCCTTTGCTTAGAAAATAACACATTAAGTGCAAGTTTTGGAAGTGGACTAGCAAGGTTTTTTAAACTGGGACAGATCTCTGATTCATTCTTAAGATACAGCCCAGCCAATTTCCCTTGCTCCCACAAGGCTCTTCTATCCATACATTGTTGTTGTAAAACTACAAACAACGAGAATCAAAAACATTTTGCCTCTGTGCCTGTTAACTGCAAGAACGAGTATAAAAGCTCCTTTTGTCTCTTCAGGTGACTAGAAAAAAACCTCATTTGAATAATCTTAGAAAAAATCTCTAGAAAACCCATCTTAAAGTTCTTCTGTGAAGCTGCAAGACAGCTTGGAACTACTACATTTTAAAACAATCAGAAGATTAAAGCAATGGCAGGCAAGGAACTCACACAGAGCTGTTTAATAAATTAACCCTTGGCTGAATTATTGGCATATTTAAGCTTATATCACAGCAAGTTCTTTCCTTTCACGTATCACAAACAGGGCTGCGAGACAGCCTACACAATGTATTTAAACCATGGCAAACTGGAATTGATTTACATCCCTCACAAACAGCCTTCATGCCCCATACAAACCCCAAACACACAATGACCTGTATGAGCATCACTGCCTGATGGGAGGATTAAGCAAAAGCCCCCTGAGATCAGTTAATTACACACACACACACATATATATGTTTGGTTGGGGTTTTTTCCTCACCCTGTAAACTTACTTTTGACAAGGCTAAGAAAGAAGCAAGACAAAAAAAGAGAAACCCACAAAAACAAACAAAAGACCCCAAACAAACAGAAAGCACCAAAACCAACCACACCATAAAACCCCAAACAAACAAAAAACCCCAAGCAACAAGAACTCCGCAGAGATTGTTACCAGTACTACCCGGGACGGAATCTCCTCCTTACCTGCCTCATGGTGAGATTCCCATCATCCATCCAGCCGGCAAGGGGCTGCTCACACCACGCTGCTGTCGGCAGGGCAGAAATCCATCAAGTTTCACACCGTAAGCAAGTTTCCCCCTCCCTCCTCCTTCTCCTCCCTGTTTTCCCCCCGCCTCTTTTTTATTCTTTGCTGAGGGAGACTCCTCTTAAGACAAAGTCAAGTTTCCCAACCTTCCTTCCCCAGCCTATTAGAAGCCGGGAGCAGGGAGGCAACTGTCCGCCTGGGTCTTATTTCAAACCGCAGCCCAGGGATGCAGCAGTTGGCTGCATTAGGCCACGGAATAGTCTCGCCAATCAGGAGCAAGGGGAGGGAGACAGAGCACATAAAGGCAGCCTACATGGGGATTAGGAAAGCTTTCAAGGCTTTAAAAGACTGAAAGCAGCTGGAAACAGTGTCTAGGGCTACAAAGAGAGAAGTCAATTTGCGGTGTAAGAGATTATTCCCATTCTCATCTAACTGCTCTAGGTCTGCTCCCAGGACTTCAACAGGAAGATGGGAACGTCCAGGTTGAAGCTACTGCAACATCAGAGTGACACAGAAACACTTAGGTACCGCCCGGTGAACTGGCAATATCCCATACGAGTCAGAGCCACATACGCTCCAGAAGCACCAATTTCCTCATGTCACATTTAAAAAGTAAATTACATAATGACACGAGCAGAAAGTAGTAAAACACAGTCTGCCTTCTACACCAAGAGCAAGTGCCCGTCTGCCAGAAGGAACAGAAATGTGTATGAATCCACAGGCTGTGGAAAGGTTTTGTTGCAGAGCTTTTTTTGTCTCGGTGGCAAATTTTTACTCAGCCTTAGCATTAGTGTGTCATCTGCTTTCCCTTCTATAAGGAGAGTGATTTCCTCATTCCTGAAGGTTAGTTCCTTGTGCAAGGTAACACTAGACTCCAAATGCAACTTTAAAGAGGGAAAAAAATTTATTTGTTTTTAAAGTTTTTAACAGGATCAGTTTCTATCTGCTGCCCCTCAGTGGCTCTCATTAAAATAAACAAACAAAAGGCAAAAAGAAAAATCCCAAATCTGAAGAGCCATTGCTGTTTGACTTACACCTTTCTTAAGTAAAGAAAACTATGCAGAGAAATACAAACATGCACCCACTCTTCTCCAGATTCTTTGCCTCTAACTTAATATCAGTTCACAAGCCTATTACTCTCTCCGTTCCACCCTAAATGGAAATCTGTCTTTTGATCTCAGGACAACCTGGCAAATCTGATGTCTGAAGAAAAGCCCCTGTACCATCTATTTACTCCTGCAAGGGCTTTATCTACCAGTGCAAAAAGTAGTCACTATCTAGAAAAATTCCTGTCAGTACAAAAAAAATATATTACAGTGTTGTGCTGCCAGGATTTTAATTAAAGGCTTCCTAAAATATATTTGCTTTTAACTTATGATAAGCTCCACCACCATGTATATCACAGGGAAAGGAAGAAAAGGTCTGAAAAATTTATTCATTTTCCAATTTAAAGACAATAATTGTTTTTCTTATAAGTGCAATCAAGAAAGAAGTTTATGTAATATTGTTACTGACCAGCTTAGAAGCAAAAGGCATGGATGGAGGGTAAACTTGATTTAAAGCACAACGACACTTTATCTGGAGCCAACTGTTCTCTTGCCTGCCCCATATCCTCAGGTGGAAAGACCCAGTCAGATGCTTTAATGTACAACAGAAATCAACTATCTCCAGGAACCAACATAACACATTGCGTAAGGGTAAGACCAGACATTTACAGCAGCCAATGTGGAGACAACTCAGTGATCCTCCAGCAAGGGTCTAATCCTACACACTTGCACAACAGCTCGAAGCAGCTGCAGCACATAAAGCAAAGTGCAATAAGAGCACTTAACAGGAATGCTTGTCCTCTGCTGCCCAAACATAGCTCAGTAGACACATGTCACTTGAAATACGTGGTATGTGAAGACCTTTTACTGTGGTTAAATCTAGAAGAATCTTCTCAAGGATGAGAATGGTTTGATAGGCTAATAGGTTTGAGAGGATTCCTTCCTTCAGAGAAAGCATAAAAATGCTTTTCTGAAGCAACTAGAGCCTTAGGGATAAACTTCCCCAGTGAAGGTGATTTAGCAAAAGGTGCAAAACTTGCAAAATTGGTAAGGATCATAAAGGATTCACCCCCATACCCTTGTATTTGGTTTCAGGGCTTCACATCCAGTTCACATCTATAACCCAAACATATGTGAGAGCACAAGAAAGTCATATGGTCTTTGGGGAAGTGAAAGAAAGTTCTGTCACTGAAGGAAGAAACTTCTAGGTCCAGTGGGAACCTACAGAGGGAAGGGCAGCCAGAGGACATGGTGCCAGGTGTAATTTCAGGCATCACTAGGATCAAGGTCTGTACAAGCAAAACCAAAATCATGGTTAGGAGTCTGATAATTTTAAAGGATTCTTATTGAATTAATTCCTGTTAAAAGACAAAAAGCCACAAGTACACCAAACCATTGGCAGTTTTATAGAACTCTGGTTATCAATAGTAATAGTCAGATCTCCCTTATCAAACATCAGTTTGATCGAACAGTTTAACCTGCCCTCAGACTTTTGAATGATTCCAGCAGACACAAAATTACCAAGTAGCTCTGACCTTGCTGCTCACTGCCACGCTCTTTATCACACATGAAGCATCTCCCAAGCCAAAAGGGTAGACACAAGCCAATCATCTAGCTTTGCGTCTCAAGCACCATGTTGCCCCATTCACTTAAGCAGACACAGGGCAGGGTAAGTTTAGATGGGCCTCCATTACCAGCAGCATGGATCAACAAGAACTTCAGGGTGGTCCATGCTGTTCAGCTCCTGACCTGGCACAAGTAGTTAGCAGATACTTGTGGGAGCTCAGGCTGTTGGGTACTAACTCACAATCCTGCCTTCTGTTACGACTTAAGATAAAGAGGTAATTTTAGCATGTGACCTAAGCTGGCTTAAGTAGCCAAAAACCTTTGAGAGTTCCTATAAACATGAGCAAAACCCATCACCACATAATACCATTTACTAATTGTACATTATGTAGAAATACCATTAATTTTTACTAAAACACAGTAAACTTGGTGTTGTGTGTTTTTGTCAGCACATCAACTGTCATTCTGGAAAGGGTCAGCTGAATTTAGCAGGATGGGGCTTTGGTTCAGTGCTCATCAATGCAGTGGAGAAGTTTGTTAAGTAAGTTGTGACAAGGCAAGGACAACAATCTTGATATCAAAAACTTAGCAGTGTTCCAAAACCTGAAACTTTTGCTTGTTCTGATTTGTCAACTAAACCTTCCTTAATTAACTTCATTTTTTTCCAGTAAATTACCAACACAGGAACAGTTTTGAATCAGTGGACCAGATGCAAAGCAACCTAATGTGAATCACTCAGTGGCTGGAGTTTCTTGGTGTAACACGTTTTTATGTATTCCAGACCAAACTAGGTCTGCACCAGCTGCAGGGGGAGCACAGAACAGGAAGTGGAGGAAAGGACTTTCTCTCATCAGCTGAACTCCAGCTGCCATGACATCCTTCTGGGCCCAGAGAATTCAATACATGCTGAAGACAGAAGAATAGCTCTGTCTCCTTATGGAGCTGTGCTAAACAGAGACAGACCAGACCCCAGGATCTGATTATATGGTAGGAGTGAAAGAGTTGCAGCAGGGGAAAATATGACCCAGCACATAGACTAGAAAGAAACCTAGCTTGAAAATCAACAGTTTCAGGTATGGAGTGAATCACAAATATATTGCCTTCAATTTGCAATCTAGACAATTGATAAAAACAGAGATACACTTATTAACATTAAACAAGCATCTACACTATTGCACTTTGAGAGGAAAAGGCAATATTCACACCCTAAGTATTGGTGTTTAAATTAATTTCTAATGGTTTTTATAGTCCCCCCCTTGGTATTTCAAATTGGCACCTGCAGGAAGAGCAGGATGTACAGAATACAAAACGCTATTTAATAACCCCAGATAACACTAACTCAAGGCAACACTAGAATGTAGAAATAACCTTCCCAAGAACTGGCACAAAATAGGAGTTTGCAAGATGAAGACAAATTTCTGAGAAGACAGTATAAAAATCAAAAAAAGCTCTGAAATAGCATTAATACAAAAAACCTGCTCTCAAGATGCAAAAGTGTCACACAATTATCTAAAAAATATATAGTTAATATTTGTGATTATAAGAATGTACAGAGCTGGATCTTTCAAAGCAGTACTTAACTGCTTTTATCAATATCACTGCTATGAATGCAATGAAGATAAACTGATTACCCTGGCAGAGTCTGTTTAAACGCACACACACGTTTTCCAACAGAAGTTTTAAAACAAGACAGCAGTGTCAGACATCCTTAAATTTACAAATGCACACTGAAAGCCACAGGGCACAAAGGTGTCCTTAAGGCAAACCTTCAGGAAATTTGCTGCCTTTCAAGCAAGATGACTCAACCTTTTGGCAGAGTATCACTGAAATAGGCAGAAATGAGAAAGATCAGAGCATCCTGCAGTTATCTTGGTGGAGTGGTCCTTAGATGACCATTTCCCCTTAGTTATTTACAGCATCACTCAAACTGCTCTGATCTCACTTGGGGCTGCACCAGCCACAGGCAAGAGAGAAGGGGAAGGGATGATGTCTTCAGGGAACTTCTTCATCGATCACTTACGCAATCTAAGTAATCCTCAGCTCAGACAGACAGAAAGGTGGTTAAAAAAAGATCCATCTGCACTTGCCTTAATGACAACACCGACTAGACTTTTTGATTAAGGTATTTTAATCAAAAGAATATCTGCTAGATTTCACTTACTACATCTGCTATTAGGCAGATACTTGATCTTCTAGGCTGAACAAGTTGCTGCACAGTCATGTGTAATAAATTAGTGATAAGAAGACTCCGATAGCCTATTCCAAAATTATATGGAAGCATAGTAAATTAAGACGACTCAAGGAAGGATGCTAGACGGGTTCAGAGTTTCTAAAACATCTGTTCTCTAGTACCCTTACATGCAGAACTAAATGGAAATCATAATTTACCATTTTTTGTCCATTTTATTTACACAAGCAGGAATGAAAGACACAAAAAGGTTAATCTTTGTAGATGTGACTACAAGGTTCTAGGCTAAATATAAGTATCCAGAGTGGGAAACACAGTATTAATCAGACAACAAGTAGACTACTGAAATTATTTCTAGAAAATCATGTATGTGTTCATGCATATGTGAATGTGTAAGAGAAATACATTACAATTCTTAAAATAAAAATAAATATATATGCTTGGACTTTCTCCATTAAAACAAAAGAAATTTTAAGATTGTTTTCCCTACAAATAAGCAAAATATTTCCTTAGCCAGGATACTAAAGGATTGCAATGTCTGTGGTGAGATGAGGTCTCTATGGAAATGACAACAGAAAGTCTAATCCCAAACCTGAAGTCCTTAGACTCTGCCCAGGAAAACCTCTTTACAGAACTGAGAATTTGTTAACATATGGGACTCAAGATTTGACTTATAAGATTCTGGAGTTCACAGGAGTTACCATCAAGGTCAAATTACCTATGAAATATAAAATTACTATGCCCTCCCATTGCTTCAGTAAGGCCCTTGGTACTGAATACATAATACATTTATGTGGGAAGTTTTACACAACCACAAAAACCCCACATTCTTCGAAATTCAAATGATAAAAACAGTCAAGCATTTAGGAAAAAAATCAAAAGAATGTTCTTACCAGAGAATTTTAAATTAAGTAATTCAAGTACATGGGCAGATATCACAAACCATTAGTCACAGCAGGAAAATAAGACATGGTTTCAGAGGGTCTTCCCTATTGCACTAATGCTTCTTCTCACCAGGAGCATTGCTCAAAATTATTTATGTGTACACCAGCTAAGAAGAGGTTTGAAATACTAGACTTATAAATAGGCCTATTGGGAGCACTGCCCTGGGAGGACTGGTCTGTCTGGGACTCACTCTTCTATCTGTGCCAAATAGCCTTTTTTCAACCTTTAAACTGTTTTCAGACAGTACTTTTATGAGCCATTCCTTTTAATTACAGACATATATAGCATAGGTTTACCAGTTTCCAAAAGAATTTTGACTTTATTTAGCTCACATTTCCAGATGTGTCCCCTCTTCAGGCCTCCCATTTTGTTAAGTGGCACTGGCAATAAAAGACAATGACTGCAAAGATAATGTACTTCTCCAGGTTCCAGGCAAACCGGTTTTACAATCCAGTCCTTTGATTCTTATTTTATAAGGTACTCTTATAGAAAATGCTGAAATAAAAAAATACAGACTGATTCATGAAAACTGTATTTTCATAGTTGTTGTTAAACCTTTTCATGAGGATTCAGTAGCTCAGAAAATCTGCTTTGGGTAAGATTTGGAAAATGAAGGTCAGCACAGCTCTCAGTTTCCCATTTACCACCTGCAATTAAGAGTGAAGGACTTGACACTGCATGGTGCTGCACACCAAAATTTGACATGAAGATGCCTCAGTACATATATAAGAATTACACTGAATTATGCAGCCATGATGTCCAATTACCAAATCACTTGGTAACTGATGTTTTTTCTACCCCCTTTATATACATGTACTCAGAAGGGGAAGTATATATCCACAGTATATAGCACTTCACAAGGAAGTAAGAGAGAAAGAAGAATCATATTGAGGATTCAAAATGAAAGATTTTCCTGACTTAAATGCAGTTTCCATATCTCTTTTATCAAAGGAACTCTGAATTCAGTGGGATCTGCAAATAACTGATAATCACCTGCCTCTCTATATAGTTTATAGAGTGGGAAAATAAGGTGTACCACAAAAAATGGACAAAGCACAGAGTCCTTTCAGAAAAGGTGGTGGCACTTCAGGAGAGGAGCTCTGCAGGCCACCCCAGTGTCCTTAGCTTTAGTGCTATGGGTTACAGAAATAACACTGCAGAGAAATTCACCTGCTGTATCCACACTTTAGGCTTCAGAAGCATAAAGCTCTGACCAGTTGCATCTTGGAAGCTGAAAAGGGAGAGCACTAGAAACACAAAATCTATAATGGCAGAAGCTGTCACTACAGTCAGACAGATCGTTATTGTTATGGCTTTATGCGATTCAGAACCCTACAAATAAAGTAAATGGCACAAATGCCTTTGTAAATTAATGACTGCTTAAAGAGAGGGATCTGTGCTTCCCTAGTTATTTTTGGGTGCCTTCCTGTGAGATCCCATGTTCAACCTTTTTGGGAAACCTATCCCTTTTTGTTGCCTCTGTTTGGCTACCACAAACCACTAAGAGACTTCAGAGCACTTAAGTGAGGGCAGTTAGTATACGTATGCTGTGGGTGAGGACTGATGCGTGTCCACCACCCTACTCCCTCCAGTGACTCCTTGTAGCCATTAATGTTTAGCATGTGAGGAAAAAAAATTATATATATTTATATAAACAAAATATAAGGTCCAGGAGAAAGCAGACAGTAGGCAGGCAAATCACAAATCTCTAAGCAGTTTTACACATTTATTTTTCCATGTAGCTCTCTCCAAGATATAATATCATCAGCATTTTACAAGTATTAGCTGGGCATTTGGTGCACATTTCATTAAGATGTTGCAGTATCTCAAACAAGTGATAAGGGGTTGCTATGGTTACTATATTTTCTTAAGCTGAATACTAAAGAGGTTCACAAAATACATATTCTTACTTGTTATGCAAAATATTAGTCACCCAGCTAGCATTTGCTTATGTGCACCTTTTATTTTGTCAAGGATTTTCCACTCCTTCATCTTTCAAATAAAGTGGATTTTAGTACTGTTTAGATAAAGGAGAGGTCACTAACCATTCTCCTTCTTCAGAAAAGGGGACAAGTTAGGTAGCTCATTATGCAGCCTGTTTATAATTAAATTGAAAAATGACTGCTTCACTGGAATTGTGAGAGCTTTTATTTCAGAGGATTTAATGAGTCATGGAACGCGTTTATGAGGCAACAAGCCCACACTACAGAAAACTCAACATTAGAACAGCAATAGACCATATAGCTTTTAATGGCCTGAACCCTTTGTCTCATGCTCAGAGGAGGCCTGAGATTGTTCCATCACTAACATGTGATCCAATGTCTTTCAGATGGGTTACTTTTTTGCCAAGAGACCTGAAGGTTATATTTAGGAAGGCTATTATCAGGCATGCAAATTGGGGGAAAAATGTGTCACGTCAAATCATGACAGTTTAATAAGATACTGTTAATGGGCAAGTGCTTTCATGAACTGCCTACCCAGAAGGGCAGGTTAGAAGCAGTTCCTGTACAGACATCGAATTTGGTATTTTTATCCTTGGCTAGTGCGGATGCCACTGAACAAAAGTTTTAACACAGTAACTTCATTTAATTTTACCTTGTTTATTCAGATATCCAGAACATAAACAATTATAAACTTCTCTAATTTTTGTTATGACCAAAATACCAGTGTTTGTCTTTCTTTAGATCACTGTGACCACTGTATACCAGGCACTATATTTTGAAAAATATCATTGACATCGTCTACATTCACTGTGGAATCCTGCTACTATGAAACTCATTTACAGTAGTAATGGAACAGTTTTTCCTGAGGACTAGGAGTTCATCTATATGTCTTTGATAACCTGATCATGATAAGGAAAAAAGATTCCTTTAAGCAAGGGTAATAACTTACTTGGATGTACTTGTTACTGTACTAGCGCTAGTAATCAGTTTTGAGTAAGATTAAGCAGGGGCAAGTATGTTTGCAACTTCTAGATCTGCCTTCACAGCTGGTACCCGAAGAGATTCCTGGGAAATTAGTTATTATTTTGCAGTCTGAGGCAGCAAATTTTTATAGCAGGACCGAGAAACAGGGTAGGAATTTGTGGAAGATAATACATTGAGCAGATCTAAGTACTAACTACGTACTTACCTGATGTATTGTGAAGTGCAGCATGTTGCATATTTCTAGAATCAGAAATGGACATAACATATTGTTCTGGCAAGGTGTTACCATGTTAACAACCAGAGCACCTTCTGTTAAAACTATTAATATGTGGTTTATCACTTCATAAAAGCTTGAAATCACAATGTAACAACAATAAGCACACGTGGTACATATGAAGTCGATCTGCAAATACAGTAATAAGCATTCAGCTAGAAGTGTTTTTGTTGTAGTCAGCAGAGGTGAAATTGTCACGGTTTTTCTACAATTGCCACTTCTATTATTCACAAAGTAACCCATTAGTGATCACTCTGTCTTTTGGTTCCTTTTTGAAATGCAAGAATATCTTTGGTTTCCTTCTAACTCCTCAGCACACACCAAATTGACTTGTGAAGTTTGAAGACGATGGTCAAGTCAGCCAGCAGAAGGCTTAGCAATTTTAAGGAAATCTGTTCCCAAACCTACATCTAACCCTCTGTTTATCAGGACAGCTATCACTTATCATAATGATTCTGTCACTAGTTTCAGAATTTAGGTACTTATGGCACTTACAGAATAAGTGACGACCTTAGAAATAAGCATGACAAAGTAGCTGGGATGATAAATGAGACAGAGAAAAGGGAAAAGAAAGAACTATAAGCCTTTTGCACAAATATGCACATCTATGTTAAAATCAGAACCCCAGAGCCATGACTACCTACCTGTCATGAATACATACAAAGTGTAAAAGCTCTCAGAAGATCAGGAAGAGACACGGATCAGAACACATACACACACCCCTAAGCTAAGAAGGGGGAAAAAGAAATCTGCCGTAGCAAGCAGTTGGTTTGGAATTGACTTTTCGGTGGTTATTTATTGACGCGATCAGTCGCCCGTAGCTGGGAGCAGACCGGACGGAGCGGGGACCACAGGGCAGCGGACAAGGAACGCCGAGACGGGGAGCGGCGGAGACCGAGCGGGGCTGGCGGCCGGGCGCAGAGCGCCCCCTGCCGGTCGCCGCACTCCGCTCCGCTCCGCTCCGCTCCCCTCTGCTTTGCCCAGCGCCCCTTTCTCTAACCGCGGGCCATCTGCGAGCTTGGATACCTCTAAATTTAGAGTCTCACAGAGAAACGGGAGCACTCGGCGCACTCCCCTGGGGGCAGCCGAGACACCGGTTTCTTGTAGGAAAGGCAAAAACTTTCTGTTTGCAGGGAAAGGCTAAAGTTCTGTAGTTCCGGTTGCTTCTCAGCTGAGCTTTAGAACCAAATTTAGCAATGTTAAAGTAACGTTTTAAAACCCATAGACAGCACAGTTCTATCGATTCTTGCTGACAACCCCACCTAAATTCATCTTGTTACTGAGATGCTTCTAAACCTTTCTAATGCATAAAGCTGATTTCTACTTGCAAAAAGAAGACAGCACAGGTTCAAAATGGCAACTGTTTTTCTCCTAGTTCAAATGATTGTAGAGGAAATACACTATTGGTGCATACCAAGCATATGTTATATTACACTTTATGCCCCAGCACTACTACCATAGTGTAGTCTCTGTGCTGTAATTTCTCTGTCATTACAGTCTTAAAAGCCCACAGGAGTTTGCATACTTGAAATTTGTGATACATTTTCTTCCCAGCATATGTCTAGCCCTTTGGGACCAAGAAATTTTTGTTAAGGACCAGCTTTCTGCTTGTGAAAATACGATGAAACCACTGAACTCTGTACATTAAAGCAGAGCACATTCCATGTTAGCCTATAGCAACAGGATATCCTGATAGTCAGCATAAATGGGACAAAAACACCAGCAAGAAAACCTCAGGATAACTCAAACCATTCCATTTTATGTATGTGAATATCAATCCATCTTGCTCATTTTCATATTCCTTCTGTCTTTCCTGTTTTAACATTTATTTATTATTTTTTTACTTCAGAAGAGGTACCCAGCAAACCCAAACATTGAATTGCTGTGTCAAACAAAAAACACAGTTTCCAATGTCATATCCATAAAGGAGGAAATAACCTCAATACCAGGGCAATTATTGTATATATAAAATGACTCTGTGGAAACAATATTATTCCATTAATTACTGCAACCTCCAAGATTCACACAAAAACCAGGTCCCCTCATAATTAAATAAACTTTTATCCCTGTCTACACTCACAGATTTCTGTTACTCATTTCTTCCTAGATGCACGGATAGTAAATATTCGGCAGTTCTGGCATAAATCCTATTATTTCCCACTTTGTGAAAAATCAGTTTGTGGGTGTGAACAGCCTGAGTCCCTACCTCTGTGCTCAGAAAACATGCAGACCTAGAATTAATATCCAATCTTGAAATCCTCTTAGAAGTAGATCTTATTCATCTTACAAAAAGCAACAAAAGCAATACAACCTAACCTTCAGAATGAGCTTTCTCTCCAAGCTCATCTAGTCCTTCTAGGAATTCCTCTATCTTTATTCAGTGAATTCTTTTTCTTACTTATAGTTCCTTTATTTCATGTGTATTCAAAGAAAATGCATTTGCCACAATAATTCAGAAGAAGATCAGCAGCTTTGTGCAAGATCTGACACTTGTGAAGAGGCTGGGACAAGAACATCATCTTACCAGCCCTATCTGTGTACAAGAGCAAATGGTGCTGACAAATGACTGGCTGACATCTTATTCTTTTCAGTCTCATAAAAAAGACCTCTCAAAGGAGAAAAAATTTTGTTCAGCTGAGGTTTTACTATTTCTCTGTACTTCATCAGCCCTGGCATTAATACGATATTGTGGTAATTTAACCTAGGAGTGTGGGAATTACTGAGGGATGTGCTTATTTTTCTAACAACAGTTCAGGCATGCTATTATTAGCAATCTATGGTATGTCATCCATGTCAAAGGCCAAATAGTTTCTTGAAATGTTTAGGAATCAAGTATATTCTGAATCTGAGGAGTCTCTGTTCTCCCTCTGCCATTCACATGGACACATGGGAGCGTGCTACAGAATGACTCCATCTTGCCAGTATGCTCCTGAACACTCCCAGTGTGCCTATTTTGATAATGTGCTCAAGTTCTCAGCAGGACAAATGCCTTTCAGAGAGCAGACTAACCTCTCCAGTGGTAAGTTCTCAAGACTGCCTCTCTGTCTGTAAAAACACTGGACCTGGGAGCTTGAACACAACCTGTTTTGGAGGCCAGTTTCCATCACATATGGCTCCCTGCATCCTTAATCCTATCTGCCAGTTTAGTATATCAATAGTACTCAGCCAACTGGCTTAGCATGTCACCAAGAACACACAAAGAAGATACAAAAACCTTTCAGCAGTTGTGTCAACAGATGGGTGTTTCTGAGAACCCCAAGATCTGTCTCTGAAAGCAGTGTAGATCCACCACATCCCTCTGATAGCAGGCTTTCTGTTTTACATTTTATGAACAGAAAGCATGACCACACCAAATAGCAATACCAAGAGAGGCAGCTATTCTTTCATTTAAAACTGGCAATAGATTTTTCAACCAAAAGCCTTCTTCTCATCTTTGTCATCAGGGCCATTAATGGAAAATACTAGTAATGGATGCAAGACACTTCACAGAAATCAAGAAGCCAGTGAAAAATCAAGCCCAAACTTTTTCTTTCCCAAGGAAAGAGTTAGGCGGACTGCAAAAAGTCCCATCTCCATGTGAAAAAGCAGTGATTCAGCTATTCCAACCACAACACTGTTCAGCATCCTCCACAAAAAGTGATCAATACTTTTTCACATGACTTTTCAAGAAACATTTTATAGCACCTCCCTGATCCTGTAGTAAAGGCTGTTTTTCCGGTGTGGTACGGAGTTCAAGATCAAAAAAGATATGTCTTTAGAAACTGAAAGATAGGAAGCATTTTCAGCAGAAACATGAGGCTTTGAAAGCTTACAGAAAAAATTTGTACTAGAAGAAAGAGTTATGTGATTACACAACACAAGAAAACTGAAAGTAAGCCACTGTTTCTATTTTGACTGGGTGGTTGCTTCTCAACAAATATATAAACACATTAAAAAAAACCCAAAGCAAACCCAAAAAACAAGAGGATAGTGTCTGCCAGAGGTCATAATGGATACTCAAATGGGAGAAGAGAGAACGATGCTAAATTGTAAACTGAGATTTCCTGTGAACTTTGATTTGAAGTCAGATCGACAACAGAAGAAAGAAATACACTTCTTTCTTCAGCTCTCCCATAAGAACAGCTACCCAACAGCACTGTTTTCTTTGCACTGCCCTTCAATGTGCCCTGTAACTCAGAGCAACTTTTTGCTATGGTGCTGCTTTGTGCTGTAGCCTAACTTAATGAAAGCAATAGCTTTTGAATTAGAAAATGGAGTGGGAGATGGGAAGAGTAGACGCAATCTTGTAAGATGTATATATATATACACATACACACATACACAAAACTCCACTCAAATCAAGTAGTAAATATTCACCAGCTGATCCACTGTCCATGCATAATGCTGTATTTCCCCAAAATCCATGTGTCGGGAGAAGCATAGCAGAGGGATAGCAGGGATGTGGATATAACAGGGAAAACTTTCCTATCTGTTCCTCATTCTATATTCTCACAAGCAAAAATATCTCTCTGAATAAAATTCTGGTTTGCACGTGGTTGGTAGAAGGGTTGAAGACAAGCTCTTCCCCTTGACTTCCTTTGAAATTATGGGGATTTAACTATTTTCAGGATAAATAATGCACAAAGTGGTGCTAGTAGCAATCTATCTGTTCATGGGCTTATTTATGAAAGTGTGGAAAGGCAGGTGGTACCTCTGGCACCTCATCCCACTGCACTTCCTAGCTGGGAGTTTGTCCTGCACAGGTCCTGACCACGAGGAACCCTCACAAAAGAATGACTTCCAACTGCAAAACGCTACACTTGTGGTTGAGAAAACTATGCAAGTTCTACTATTGCTCTCTTTGGTATATATTACTGCTTTCTTCTGGCTTCTGCATTTCCCATATGTGACTGCATATTTGTGGTTTACAGGTACCTGTCTTCAAACAGTGGAAAGTGGCCATAAGATTTTGTTTCCTCCCAGACTTATAGCAATAATTAAACTTAAGAGGCTTTAATATTTAAATCCATTTTAAATGAAAGAGGTTATACTGGAGGCTGTGGGGAAGGACTGTATGATCTCTGAATGAAAAGAGCACACGGAAATGCTTCTATCCCTCTAGCACAAGCACAGAGGTTACTGTAGCACAAGTGCAGCTGCTGAAGAGGAGTGTGCAGGATGAGATGAGCTCATGGTTCAGTTTGAACGGGACAAAGATCCTGCTTCTCTTTTTAAGGAAAGATTATCAAGGGAGAACAAGCTATTCTCTGTACAGTCCCTGCACCTCTGCTCTTCTCAAACTTTCTAAAAGTTAAAGGCACACAGAATCACTTTTGGCCCCATCCAAGCCCAAGAGAAATAAACTCTCCTGCAGTATCTCACATTTCGTTACCACTTTGCACATGACAACCACCCAGTTAAACTCCATGTAACAGCTGTCTGAGCAGCTATAGCAGTGTAAGAGTCCAGAGTGTGACAATCACTGACACACACAGTGTGGAAGCACTACCAGCTCCTGTCACAGAGACTATATTCTTGGTCATCTGCCTCAGGGAACATTCAAAGTCTGAAGGGGTCCTTTAATACAGTAACTGACACGTTACTTTATGGGATAATGAGGAGTTATGATTTCTTACAGTTCTATCACAAGGCTCAGGCTATTTGATCTTTTCTATGAAACCTCTGCTCCAGATACCAAGTCATTCTGTGAGAACTACAGATTTATTTTCTTTTTTAAAAGGGATTTAACCTTTTGATTGTTGTAGAGAGCAAGCTGACAGTCTGACCTGAAGATAACCCCACAATTTGAAAGCCCCAGGCTACAGAAAAGGAATGCAGGTTTGTCTTTAACATGTTGTGATTTTTAAGCTAAAATATTACAACTGTGAAAGAGGTGGAGCCTGGTAGGAAGGTAATGCTTTTTGAAAACCAGCTATCCTCTGCATGTAAGAAAAGATCCCATGCCTCATATGCTTATACCAGCCTAGGCAGGGAGCTTCTGGAGGGGAAAACGTGTCCTGCTACAGCTGCTGCAAGCTCCCTTCCTCTGCAGAATAGATGCAGGGGAGGTTGTGTAAAACAGACTGACTTTCAAGCTAAATACCTATTGCTTCCAACAGCCTTCTGACTCCATGTCATTCATCAGCTTTAGCTCAGGCTTTGCAATCTTTTCCAGTGGAACAGACCACAGAAACCTTTTGTTTCTGAAGACAGCCCACAGACTATGTCTTTTCCCACACCTGCTTGCTGTTTGGAAGAACAAGTATCAATCCACACTGCTCACCTCTACAGTACTTTTTTTTTTTTTTTTAAATGGTCCTTGGACAGCCAATATTAAGAGGATTTTAATGAAGACATTCATTACCTGCCCTCCTGACTTATCCTGCAGCCAAACACTGGCAATGCCTCTGTGTAACTGTAGGTGTATATGCAGTTCTAGGGGTTTTATTTTCTCCTTTTTCACCAGTATTGTACAGACCGTACAAGACATACCAGCAAGCTCTAGGCACAGGTAAGCGAAGCAGCTGACTGCTGGGGCAGGAAAGTGGCAGCAGCCTTACCTTGGGCTTCTTACACTTCATGTTCTTTCATCTTTAGCTTCCACTGCAACACCAAAGTGCAAAGTTACAGATTAATAGGGAGCTTTATACGAGTTAAGGAGGCAAAATGTGCCCAGGCACTGTATGGTTAAAAACCACAGGTCCTGCATCAGCACTGTTGATAGCCCTCACATCCACATAAAAAAGGGAGCAACAAGAAGGATGTCATAACAGATATATATACACATATGAAATAAAGGGAGGCAGTTCAGTTAAGCAATTACTGGAGAGCTGCTCAAAATAATCAGATATAAAAAGCATAAACATAGCACATGCATGTGTTTATGGATGCTTATAGCTATGTAACATCCTATTATGATGATCCTTACTTAAGGACCCCTCATATAATTCTGTTTACTGTAAAGTGGTAACCAGAGAATAATCAGTAAGAAAATCTGTGATTGCATGCAAATTATTTCACCCAAGCTACAAAACAACAAGGCACTGCCCAAGGCCAAATCCTACCACACCTGTGAGTCCAGAGAGAGCAGAGACAGAGCCAGCTTTTTGAACCAGTGTGATCTTCTCCTGAGCACTTAATGTCTTTTCTGCCTTTCTACATGCTTTCTGTGCTACTATTATCCCATTTATTTCCTTGTAAGATGTTTTGAGCCTTTACAAGTATGAAAGGGCCTACAGCAAAACCCAATTCTATTCTCTCATATCCTAGTTAACTTTCAGAACCAAAATACTGCCCAAATACTGCCCAATACACATGCAGCTTTAGCTGTAGCCACTTGGGAGTTTTCTGCATGTATCTGGGGAGATAACACAGACCTCAATGCTTTCAAACTGCTCAAGTACTGGGGGGAGGGGAGGGCGGGGAATGGGGAGTGGTTTAGCCTTGGAATAATCTTTATAAAATGCCTGCATTATACTGTTTCCATTTGAAACCCCTAAATGTTCATATCTGTAGCAGTTATGTAGCCAGATAGGACCTGTAAAGATCACCTGCCAGGGAAAAGAAATTCCCCTGGACAAAAAGATCTTAAAATATTTTATTACAGAAATATACATTTCAAGCCTTGGATCAAATTAAATATATGAGAATTCCTAGGAGTCTCCATTGTTCCCCTTAGGGATGCCAGACTTTATTTACAAAGCTTATATATTGCTACAGCAAAGTGCTTAGGGCATTATGATGGATAGGTGGATGGCAGTGACTGGAAAAAACCCCACACAGAAGCTCCACCTGACTGAATGGCATTAATATTTCCCTGTGGGAGTCATATTAGGATGCAAGGATTTCTCTACTGTTTGCTCTAACAACGACATACATAAATGAAATCACCCACAGCACTCAATAATTCATTTGCTTCATCCTGGCCACAAATGTTCTAGAATGAGAAACCACCCTATAGGTGATAGTACAGTTACTACTGGTGATTCTAGACTATTGTAGCATTGAAATAAGACAGCTTAATCTTTCATTCCTTTGAAAGAGCAAGAGCAATGGACACATATAGCTTTGCTTTAACTCATAGTTTCTGTTGTACATATTTCCTCATATTATATGGGCTAGACTGAAGCCCATTTCTAATACCTAGTCTCAAGGGCAGAAGTAAATCTAGCAGAACAAGGACTTTTAATTCTAAATATGCTAATGGCAAATACCCAACTGTGTAAATAATTATTTTTTTTTCTTCTTAACAAGTCCAGGTTTTTAATTCTTTAGTTACTGATTCCACGGGTCAGTTTTTCTATGAGAAATAGAAACATTTAGTATTCTGTCTTCCTAGCCCATCTCATGGTGTCAGGTGCAAAAATTCAAGATTCAATTTGTCACCTCAGGCAATTCTCACTTCAAAAGCCAGTGCAGGCATTCTGCAGAAATAAATGAAGGGAAACATTAATGATGTAAACCCAACAGTAGTATCCCCTACAGAGGTCACATCTCTCAAATTCATAGAGACACATCAAGATACAGGATGTCTTTTGTACTGATCTGGAAAGACCATAAAGCCCTCTAATGATCTCTTACAGTAAAAAAAATAGAGAGAATTAGCACCACATTTTTCACACTGAGCAGTATTGACTAAGGCTGGTTGTTTTTTCTTGGCCAGCTTTTTCTCAACTGATTTATTGTTTCTTGCTTTCACCTTTCTCAATTTGATCTAGCATTTCCCAAGCCTACAGCTCTATAAAAAGTTGACAGCACAAAAACAGCACAACAGAAAGAGTCAGACACCTAACTGAAACAAAATTAATACATAAGCATTTTTGTCCCATTTTTCACTTTTTCCAGCTAGATTGCCAGTCTCACATAAATATTTACTTTCTGCGATTGTTCAGCTTAATGGCTGCACAGTTAATGACTACAATAGTGTTCAAATAGCCGTGTCTTCTCTTCAATAAATCCCCACCTGCTCCCCCAATATGTCTCCCTGGGATTGAATCCAGGAGAATATCATCTCATAAAGGAGAGAGGATCATCAGTGGAATATGTCCGGTGCTCTGATCAACACTAGTGACCTTCTTGGCTCAGAAACGCCAGAATCATGATCAACACACTGAAACTCTTTGTACAGATTGCACTTCCTACAGATTTCCTTATACTGAAAAACATTGGCTAAATGCAAGTTAATTATAGTCTTATTACTTGAATACTTTTGGGAGGATGACTGATTACAGGGACACTGAATTCTGTGTATGATACAATATGGTTTTAGATTTTCACTTGTAAGCACTTAAATGGAAAACAGTTGTTCACTCTTAAGATTCTGCAAAGCAAGCATCTTAAGAAAAACCTGCTTATGTCACTGCACCGTATTTTAATGTGTCGATTTGCTTCTTTATTACATTCATTTGAATTCAGTATTTAATGTAAGAACTCAAAAAAACCCTCAGAAAAATAATGTTCTAGAACTGTTAAAAATAGGCACAGCACTTTCCCAGAGAAAAACAGGTTACACATTAGCAAACACTTTTTACTGTTAACTGTTTACTTCTAACCGTGATTAAATCTTTTAGAGGTTTCTCCCATTTAAAATCTTTTGCACTCTATTTGTGCAAGGGTAGTCTTTTATGTTCTTTAAATGTCAAGGTAGTTCTTCTGACTTTAACATCATAATGATACCAAATCTAAGTCATTAAAGGAGAGATTTATCTTACATTTTAAATGTTGCAGTTAGGGGTTAAATCTGAGTGCATGAACTTCTGCTATAATAAAGACATGAATTTACAGAAGGCACAGATGAAGAGACTTATCCTTCAAGATTAACTATGAAACTATCCAGCATTTTAATTCATGGAGGTTAGCAGAAATAAATCTTCATTTTTAATTAGATATCCAGGATGGATATCAGAAAGAAAGGTAATGGGGAATATAATATAAAGCATACCAATAATATAACTCTACAAAAGACAGAACAGAAACCAAGCAGAGTTACCTCCAGTGATGTTCCTGAGTAAGGCTGAAGTTATAACCTGCTGTTAGAAAATGTTCTTTCTGAATTTAGAAGGAACAAAGTTTCAAGAGCTGTTGTCCATAGGTAAAATAAAAGGAAAATATTCAAACTTTCAAATACCAAAATCAACCCAAGAATCAACATTTAAAGCTGTCATTTATAAACTGCGCTCAACCATTAAAAATTGAGATTTCCTAGGTATAGTTATGCTACTCAACCAAACAACCATTTTCAGTTACCACATGACATCTGTAGACTGCAGTAACTTGAGTGGCAGCTGTTTAGGCTAAAAAAGATTACATCCATCCACTTCCTTGTACTTAGGTTAAGAAATATTGGTAGAACCACATTAATGCAATATGGCAGCTGCAGATAGCTGCTGAATTTATTTGAATTTTGCCTTCAGGAAGACTAAAATTGCTCATTTTTAGCCTAAGCTATTTCAAGTACTATACATAAAGGCAATTTCTAATGCCCCATATTTTAAGGCATGAAATTCTTCTGTTATGATGGTAAACATTGGGGCTTAAGTAACCATAAAGGCTAGCTTTTCAGAAAAATTCAACACAAATTCTTATCCTTCATCCAAAACTGACAGGGTATTCAGAAATGTAATAAAACTGTTCTTATAATTACACACAGTGTAGTGCTTTTGTTTAGTGACCTGAGTTGATGGGAGCAGGATGATTTGCCCTACAAACAGAAGCATGAACTTAATTGAACATTTAATACCAAGAAAATAATCCTCTAAATAAGAGGCCAGCCTGCTGTTAAAGCCTACAAGGATGGCTGGAAGATAATGAAGCCTTTGAGAGTATATAAGAAAACATACATAACAAGGCATTGGCAGGCAGATAGAACAAGGAGGCTTCCTGGGTCTTTTCCACTGATAAATTCTATCTCTTTTGGCAGGAGATATTTGTAATTTGAAAGTGGTTTTGATCTCAGAGAATCTTTCTTTTCTTTCTGTAATGAGGAAAGACTTTCTATATGGGAGACTGTGACACCTGTCCCCTGGGTGGAAGTCCAGGGTAGCATCCAACACTCATGCAGTGACTGGTACTGATTCCAAACACAGTTCTTACCTCTCCTCAGAAACCAAGCAGAAAATCACAATGTTACGTCTAAAGATAATAGAAAATATATGGTCATAAATCACACTGTGTTCTGCTGAGCTGTCAATTCCAAACAACAGAACAGACATTTTTCTCCTTGTCACCACCAGCTGCCATGAAAGCAAGGACAGAAATTGCACAGTGCATGTTATTTGCACTTTTATCCTGCATTCTTGTAATAGTGGAAACATAGAATACCAGAGAGGTAGAGCTTCTGGTTTCATCAATAAAAGAACTTCCTCCCACTAAAATAAAATATTACTCAACAAGATTTTCCTTTTAAAAGTAAAAATAAATATACACTGAATACTTCCATCTCCATATCACTGTGTATTTTGCAGCAGTGAAAGATGTACAGCAAGGAATCAAATGGGGAAAAATTCTGAACATCTGCACTGGGAGTTAGTCCTCAGGCTAGCTTTTGAAAATAATATTTGACAGTATTCAAGGAATTTTAAAACATATCTGTATAAAGTTGATTTTTACTTGTAAAATGAATTAGCTGCAGACTAGCAGCCTTTAAGCAAAATATCAGGAGAGACATTGTTAGCAGAGATGAAGTCTTGCCCAGCAGGTTACTCAGCTACAAAGACATACTTAAATTGTGCTCATCCTTATACCATGTAGGCTCCTGTGGAGAGATTCCTTGGGCTGTGTTTATGTGGAACTAATCAATCAGATAAAGCCATCTACAGCTCTTAAAAACCCCATATTCTGTGCTCAATGTGATTTTGGCACAAATCTGTTATTTAATATCATACCTGATTCAGGTTACAAATTGGTCAGGCTCTGCCCTCTAATGAAGACACTGTGCTACCTCAGATGTTCTACACAAGACTACAAAGTTTTTAACTAACTTCCCTCATTACAGCAATTATTAAGGTCTTAGCTTTAACAATGCTATAGAAAGCAGCTATTGAGTTACCTGTACTTGCTTGGAAAAAAATCTCAGGGGTGGGAAGATAGGCAGCAATATATCATGATCTGCTTCTGGCTAATTAAGATGTTGACTGAGTTTATGTTAATCATGGTCCATCAGACTACATTTGATTAACATGTAAACTGGTGAACTCTCTTCTGCAGTTGCCCCACCATCTGAGCTCTAATTCTGGGTCTCAAAACAGACACTAACCAAATTTGTAATTTATATTGTTCAGCTGGGGAAATTATCTTCTGGCACACATGAAATAATTGAGAGGAGGAGTGCATGTATGTATTGATTCAAAACACACATTACACATTAGACAAACACTATAGATATGCATGAACAATGTGGAAGTTTAAAGATACCGCAGCAACAGGACTTCATGGAAGTGAAGCGTAACAGAAGGAAGGCATTTCTTCCCTAAGAGTATTTTCTCAGAGGCAATGGTCCTATGCAGTAGCTGAAGATAGGTAGGTACATCAAGAAGTCAGTTCAAATCATATAAGATAGTAGTTATACCAAATTAGATTAATTTAATAGACTAGACTAGATCCTGTAAAGAACTGTTGGGTACAATCTCCTTTAAGTCTGAACACATATTAACAGAATAATGTTAGGAAGGTACGTCATATTGAGATGACCTAAGCTACAATGAGCATACCTGATGTTTCCTATCCAGCAGTCCTAGATGTCACCACCTGAATCTGTCTGAGGAGATTGTCTCCCCTTGGCTAGGGATTTCTACAGAATTTGAATAATTCAGACAAGGTCTATATCTCCTTCTCTCTCAATTACAAAGCAGCCTAATCGCCTAACTTAAGCATTCAAAGTAGATGCCTTCAGAAGATAGGATAAGTACCTTTTCCCCTTCCTTCCTGCTTTCCTTCTTTCCTCTATTAACATAATGAACAGGAACTCTTTAATGTTGCTCCATAAATAACTCTCTTTCTTTAAGAGTAGTGACATAACAAAAAGATGTAAAAAAATCAACAGTTATTCAAACTGTGGGTAGCTGTCTGTAGATAAGCTTACTGTGAAAGGTGGCACTGTAGCCAGTGAAGATTTAGTCAACGTGAGCAGTGGAACGAGAAGAGCTACTGAGCTGGCCAGCTAAGATAGCCTCCCTGTTCAGGGGTCTAGCATCATTTCAGATGCCCTGGAAGAGCCACTTTTTCAGAAAGAAGTGTTCAAATGTCCTGTGTCAACTCTCAGTCCCACATGGATATCTAAGGCACCTTAATTCATTTGTAATGGCATTAGATGCCTGTGTGTGGGCAAGTGAATTGAACCATAAGTGTCAGCTGTCATTTGAGCTGAATCACATACAGACATTTACACACAGATGCCCAAGTTTTACAGTCTTTATGTGGAACTGAATCCCACCCAAGTAGCATTATGCTGCTCTCATCTTTCATTATATCATTCTCTCAGGATCTACCAACATTTCAAAAGCATCTTTGTAGGCAATTTATTAATTGAGACTGCAAAATGTTTGCAGTACAGAAATAGTCTTAAAAAGGGTATAGAAACCAATGCAAAGTGTAATATTTGGCCTTGAAACTGCAAGAAGCAAAAGCATCATTGACAGAACTTCCAAAAGACAAGTAATGACTCCTTGTAGTACACTAGTAGTGTAGTATCAACAGGGTGCAATCATCTCTTCCACAACCTGGAAGAAAACAGATCCCAAAAGGCAATCAGTAATTGCCTAAAGCTGACCCAGTTAAACTCAATAGGAAAAAAACAGAAGTTTAAACTGATGCAAGTCCTACCATAAACCCCATTCCCAGCAATATGCCTACTAGGACTACCTTTGGGAGAAGTGCAGAGGCAGTCAAAATTAATTGCTCCTTCATTTACTACCTTAGAATGCTCTGAGAGCCCTTGGAGCCCCAAAGGCTCTGCTTACACCAGTTCTACAGCTGGCTATACTAAGTAAGAAGGACCAGTGCAGGAAAAAAGCTTCACACATTTTTGTAATGTAGATGAGTTTTGACTGACAGCTTGACCCTTAGCTTCCTTTATTTAGCACTGAAGTATGATACTCTGGTTCATGGAAGTAAAAATAATCCATCTTTTTTTTTGTCTGTATGTAATCCAGAAAACTTCAAAAGTTCTCACAAATCTCCATAGATGTCAGCTAATAATGTACTGGGCTTGGACAGACTCAGGTATAGTTGGAAGCTAATAGTTCTTCCCCTTAGGAAATCACTGGTGGTCTCTCCCAACGCATCAGACAAAAGACAGTTAACATTTCAGTCAGTTTTAATTGAGTAAGACCACACGTCTCAATCATTTCATTCTGCATCAACTATGAGACCTTGACAGACAGCATCCTACCCAGTCTGCCACACCATGTGGACTGAATTTTAACTTGTAATGGACCACAAATGAATCTCTTAAAACCTAAAAGTTTATCATGGAAACGGATACTACTTTTCCAAAAGACTGAGATTTGGAAGATGAAAGATACCTATTACATCCAATCAGAAAGGAACAACATGCTTGTAACCTTTCAGCTTCTTAGTGATGAAGGGATATGGCTAGACATGATTGAAACACACTCTGGGAATACAGTGGGGTGGTTGTGAACTTTGCAAATCTCAGTCATATATTGTTAAAATGTCCCACGGTTCTTGCAGTCAAACCATCCTGCAGATAGTCTCCTACTCAGTAGTTCAGTTTCTTTCTGTTTATACTGGATTTAAAACCCAAGCAAATCCCAAGCTATGGGACACACTGCGCTTCTGAGGTGCTGAAAGATGTGCATAACAGAAAGATGCATCAGCAATCAAGACAGAATTTCATCAAAAAGTTTTTAAAATTATATAGATATATAAATATTTCTACATATCAATAGATATATAGAANTCAAAATACTTTCATAGCAATTAAAAAAAAAAAAAAAAGGAAATTATTTTGAAGGAACATTCAAAATCTCTTGTTTTGTCAGGCAGTCAAGTGGGAGCTCTATTCTCTATTTCCTATCCTGTTCCATCAGCCTGGACCTCCTGCTGCTTACTCTTCCTAAAATAGCAGCTTGCATGAGAGCCTAGATGTGTTTTCTTCCAGTTAAGGATAAGAAAAGTAGAAACCTTTTACACTGCATTTAGCCTGACTTAGGGTGATATTCACTTCAGGTAGTTGTATCTAAGAAGATGACTGGCCATGAGCTTTAAGGTCTGTGAATCCCATCTGCAATAATGAACATAGAATGTTTAGTTAACATAGAAGATACATGACTAACACACAGGTCTGTTCAAACAACAACTCTTACACTGATGCAAGCAACAGTACAAGAATGCTAACAAAACCAGCTTGCAAATTGCAGTGTGCCAACTGCATTTTAATAAATGGCACACTAGTGTTTATACATGCATACACTCTCAAAGAGAGGAGTAACTCATAGTTGTGGTGGTATTTCAAGGGTCATGGCCATATCTAGATGTGGAGCACAAAAAGATGAATTATGTTTCCCATGTTTCTAGAACTGTTAATAAGCTGAAGAGAGAAAACATTTTTATCATTCTTGAAATACTGCTGTCACGAATCTACCACATTCTTATATCAGTAAATGTCTCTATCCTTGGGACCCTCTAACAAATCTCATCAGTGGTTATTTTAAGGGAGATTTTCAGTTTTAAGCCAAAAGAGAACCATAGTAACTGCACACTTCCTAAACTATTTCATTCATGAATGGGAAATGAATCTCCAAATCTTTACTCACATGAGTAACCACATTGATATCCTTGGGCCTTCCATTATTAAGAGCTAGAACTGTGAATATAAATTTGCAGGATTTGCATGTAGCACTTCATTGCTTCATAAGAGTGAAATCTGTAGCTGAAATCAATAGCTAAGCATGTGAGACATATAAAAGATACACATTCATTCAGGGAGGTCTGATTGCAATAGATCTCTCAAGTTTGTTTCAGCATCAACAAATAAGTATATCATTGCAAAGAGACGTACAGACTACAGGCAGCTGTTACAAAGACACATTTTAGATAGACATTCTAGCCTCAATAGGGGAGTTGGGAATAGTCCACCAGAAAGAAGAGAATAATAGTGAAAAAGGTCAATGGTTCCTGAAAAACTAACATATTAAGTCATGGACTAAGTTTTCGGTTCTCTGTCAATCAGTAGCATAACTGTTGTCAATCATTCTCCCTCACCTTGTTTGTGATTTTTGAATGGTCACAAAAGAAACTTTTGTTGGTAATTATGGTCTTTACAATTCAACTGAGTCACAGGCAGGATTTTCATAGCCTGCCTGTGGAATAGACATGGTATACCCCAAGCTGCGCTCATGTATGTCCAACCAATTCAAGCTGAACTTTCCCACGATAATATAAAAGGAAATAAAAGACTGACAAACACAACTAACTATTCTAGAAATACCAAGAAAGGGGAAAGGGATAGGATAGTCAGAATCTTTGTAGGGATTCTTTTTCTTGTTGCTTTTGCTTTATTTTTTATTCTCCCCATACCCCCCACCCCCCAAGAGGATAAATATGATAACTCTTTGTTTGGAATGGTGCAGTTAGACAGGATATACACCTGTGCATCTTGAATCTTCTGAAAAAGTATTTATATTCTCTGCCTAGCCACATGCTTCCTATTACACTGATCATGATCATGCTACAAATTTATGCCAAGTATTAATACATCTTCATTTATTTTTTAATTCCAGAGTTCCCCTATGATTTTTCCTTTCCCCAAATACTTCCACCTTCCACAGATACATTTCTGTTTTGTTTTATTTGGCTATCAATTCAAGTGACTTATCTTGTCCCTGCTGAAAACATGAACAAAAGGTTTGTGAGACACAGTTCTCACATAAAACCCAGTTTTGGAATTGATCCAGCAGAGTAACAAATCTGATAACATCAAAGGAAGAACATCTGAAACTGACTTAGGCAGAACAGTTTTTCCAACGAATTGCAGCCTCTATAAATGTATCCATTTCTAAACAGTCAAGTCCGTTTGTTTGCTTATTTTCCTAGCTTTGCCTAAAGAAAGGTCGAAACAACTTTGCAAAAATAACAGCAAAGTTGTTCAATGGAAAGCAGCCCCTCTACTGTAAACAGTGCCTCTCCACAAACTATGCAGCTGCACAAAGCAGAGACAATGCAGCATCGTTAACCAACTTCCTTTCCTCATCAAACAGTCGCTTTGATAAAGCAATTACAATATCATTGTGGAACAGTAGAACAAGGAAAAAGAGAAAATAACCTTACCAGCTTCTCCTACAGTATAGCTGAAAGGAAAACAAAACCCCCAGCTGCCGTATCACATGCAATTGGTCTCCCAGAATGAATTGACTGAAAGAACTATGAAAGGCTAAAGTCTTCCGACCCCTCTGTTCAGCCTCTCTTCAGCTCCCTCTCTCCGAGCCTCTTCACAAAGCCATTCTCCTGCTCCCTAATCCTGGCACAGGAAAAAGCAGTGAGCACCAAATGACTTCAGCAGAAGCGATTCTCCCGCGGGGGTGGGGGAAGAGATGCTGCTGCCACTTAGTCATCCTGCTCTGCTGCACGGCCATCCTCAGGGAGGGTATCCAAACAAGCTCACCAGGCACTTGGGCTGCACACTCCCTCCACAGCATGTGGAGAGAGGGCATGGAAAAGCGCACATCTCCATCCATCACCCACACAGCTGCTGGTTTCTGAAATGAGCACACCCCTGGGTACTTGCGAGAGTTCCCTGCCTGCAACTCGCTTAGCCTGCCCTGAAGTAGTTAGCCTTTTTTGTTTGGTTAGTTGGGTTTGGGTTTGTTTTTGGTTTTGTTATTTTAAATTGCCTATGTGACTTTCTAAAGCTGTTGTTGGACCTCAGATCTTTGTTGTTGTCGTTTTATAAGCAAAGAACATTTATATAACATTAAATGTTTCAAACAACAAAGTAATGACAAAAATGCTCCACCCCAAAAATAATAAAAGTATAAGGAAAAAGACCCCAACAGACATGAAATCAGGAATGCTAGGAATCATCAAATTAGAAGCAATATTTAAAAAAAAAAAGTTGAGCCTCCCTGAAATGCTTTTGATAGCTAAAATCAGAACAAACAATTGCATTTTTCACAATGAAAATAGATTTCTATTTACATTTCCAGTTTATGTAAAAAAACCCCATTTTTTTTATATATAATTTCTCTTGAAAGCATGCCATAGATATTAAGATGCTGCATGTTCTCTGATTCTCAAGAAAGCATTATATCTTTCTTAAAGAAATGCTGTTACCATATTAGTTTCAATTCAAATTCTACCTCCCTGTGAGATGCTCAAACTCAGAAGGAAGGCAGCTGCCACAAAGTAAATCAAAGATTTAAGACAAGCAGATGGCATAATTTCACATCTTAAATGATGGCTGCAAGCCTTCCAGTAATAAAGAGACTTCCTCCTGCTTGTTCCTCTGCTCGGCATCATGCTGTTTGAGCCTTTCAAGCAAAATAAATAGATTTCAAACCACCAACTTCACACGTACTAACACTTCCCAATGCTATTTCAACCTGACACAAGCTGACTTTGTTCCTCCGTGACCCTAGACAGAAAACTGAGGTGACAGTTTGATGGATGAGATCTTTTTTACACAATATGGGTTGTGACTTCACAGCTCTATCTCCCCATTATTGCTTAGCTGAAGGAGGAGACAGGAACAGAGGAGGATCTTCCACCATCCAGAGCCATTTTAACAGTGAAAATGAAACAAACATGGGCAATGAACACCTGGAACACCTTTTCCCTGCCTTAAAATTAGGAAGTTGGGGAAATCTCTTTGCACATTTTGGGGCAGGTTAGGAGATAAGGGGATAAGGAAGAGGCCCCAAGGAGAGGAGTTCAACCAATGGTTTACTTCAAATCGTATTTTAGTTTAAGAAAATGGCAACATCAGCAGAGAACAAAGGAAGGCAGGAAGGAAGGCAGGAAGGAAGGCAGGAAGGAATTTTATTTGCTTCATTTATGACCAAAGAACACTCGCAGTGTGAATTTTGTGAACTACCTCTTAACTAAACTAATTAAATTAACCAGAAAGCTTGAACAATTTTTTACTGGACAAAGACCTCACTACAGTAACCTGAGGCAAACACTTGCAATGCGAAACCTTTTCTTTATGACCTAAACACTATCCTAAAATGTCAGAGGATTCATATACATATTAAAATTGGTGTGTGCAAATTCAGTACCTGAATGCAGATTCTCTGCTGAAATTAGTTCAGACATCTTTTTACAAGATATTTAAGATAAACCCTGCCAGATTTCACAGAACTCTCCATGAAGAAATTGCCTCTTTGAAAAAGTTGAAAAAGGAAAAGAGTGAATGAACTCTCTGAAATTTAAGGCTCTGTTTCCATACACTTGAGCTCATTAACAGACTCCCTAACATGTAAAGTCTGCCTCTTATTTCCCTAGAGAGGAACACAGGTTGCCAATATCTTTATGTCTTTGTTTCTGCTTGTTCATCTAATCAGATGGGCTCATTATGATAATACTGAAGGGTGTCAAATCTCTCATTTTATGGGTGGCTACTGAGGCCAAATGACCTGGCTCGAGGAAGTCTTGGGCAGGAAGCCACATCTCTGCTGTTCCACACTACTGCACCCCATCTCCAGTGATCCTTGTGCTCTGAAAGATGTTTTCTGAAAACAAGGACTAGCCTGCCCAACGTTGGAGATGAAGTTCTTATATATTTAGTATTTGTTATTACACAAATTGTGTTGTTATTGTTTCTAGTTTTGGATTTGAAACTCCTAATTTTGTCTAAAAACATACACAAAGTCACTCCAGTAGAAAAACATTATCATAAACACATGTGACTCCATTCTTTCAAAAAAATGCCATTGTTTTTCCCAGAAAGCTTGACTTTGTTTCAGATCCTAATATTTATGTGCTTTCATATTTATGAATGTATTTCTTTCTGTAGAATTTCTGTGAGATAGTACCCAACTCATGATAATATTGAGAGATAACCAAACAGAAGCCAGAGATTCCCTGATAACAAAAACCCCCCACAAACCCAAAATCTGACAGATTTATACAGAGGAATAATTGCAGATCCACTTCAGAATACTGCACTTGCTTTAGGTGACCCCATTCAGGGATATAGGTGGGAGTCTAGCATGATGAGTGATGTAGTGTGAATTTCACCCCTTAAAAAG
Organism: Galbula dea; assembly: GCA_013399015.1. NCBI lineage: Eukaryota > Metazoa > Chordata > Aves > Piciformes > Galbulidae > Galbula > Galbula dea. Next base: position 878,578 of record VWZX01004809.1, on the reverse strand, counting down.
AAGTATTAAGAGAATACTTCTGAACCATTTATATCCCAATTACAGCTTACAAACTGCTATCATTGCTTCTTTGTCTCTCCCTAATGATCTGAGAGCATTCCTGTTCATTACGTTTTAGAAACAAGAAGACTTATTCACAGACCACTTTTATAAGTAGATAACCTCTAAATAACATCAAGTTCACACCATCCAACATGTAATTAACTATGACACAAAGAAATGACAAGAGCTCTACCTGTCCAAAGAATGATGCAAGGAAACTGTAGCTAGCCTTGCACTTGGAAGCCAGTTGAAATGAGTTTGTATAGGGAAAGAAAATCTCACAATAGGGCACAATACTGAAAACAACAGGCACTGAAAAGCTCATTTTTCTCATTTTTGACACAGAACGTAACTTTCAGACTAACTCACAAGAAATGTGTGAATGAAGTCTGAGCTTTAGGAAGTATCAGGAGGTTTGCACACTCTGCTTCACAGTTTTTTATCTCTGCTTGCTCAAAATTATGTCCTCTTTTATCCGTATCATCAGCCAAAATACCTTCTTTTGAAGAGAATTTACTTCTTTTCATGTTTTTTCAATTACCCAAAAGCATAAGGTGAAGTCATTTGTACAAAAGCCCTGCATTTTTAATAGCAGTCATAAGTGTATTTCAAATAATCATTGATATGATCAGTGATGCAAGCAATTGCACTGGAAAAGACACTGGCAACACTAAACTTTGAAGGTTACTAAGCTTTCTGAGACTTGCTGGTGTGACTGATGAGTGCAATCCACTGCAGTTCTTGGATTTTTTTTTTTTCATAGGAAGAAACTCCCAGTAATTCTTAAAGGCAATGCAGAAAAATAGAGGCAGAATATCTTTATAAACAGAAGGAAATGCACATTTTAGGGGTACCCACATCATCTGATTTTTAAGCATGTGATTAATAAGCCTAAATTCCATAACTAGTCAGCACACCTTCTAATGGACTCCTTAACACAGCTAACTAATATTAAAACTTTACCATTCAAAGGTAAGGCTGTTTAATGATCTATGCTCAGCCAGCCTCTAACATATGTAATGTTGAATTTCATGAATATTCTTTAGCTACTTTATGGGATCTGTCTTCTGAGAAAGCAGTGTGGTAGCAATTTTGTAAACTGGAAGAAGAGTAACCTGACAAGAAGGAAGGTGAATATTAGCAGTGAGGGAGGAATGTAGTAGATAAACATACTTGAGTAGTAGGAAAAGAATAAAGAAACTCAGATGATTAGAGAGAGTCACTCTAGAAGAAGGTTACTCAAGTCAGTGTTTCACTTTGACAAGGGTGTTCTAATAGCATTTCCTCGGGGTTTGATCTCCATGGGCTCAGTCTAAACCCACTCTCCCTTTGCTTTTCTTTCTGCATTGGATGAAAGCAAGGATGCAGCAGCACAGCTGGGTTTACATTAGGGGAATGTGTGAAACTGAGGATATCTGGCTTGGAACTTCAAAGCATGACAGCCTGTGCTCGTGAATCTAGCCTGAGAACTTTAATAAATGTGTCAGTCTTTCCAAAGCTTGATAGAAGAGCAAAATTAAAACAGTAAGTGGAAAAAACCATCCTGTGGCTTGGAAAAGGTTAAATTTTCATTCCTCTCTATCCATAAGCTGTAAGGAGCAATAAGGATGTTGCTCTCTACAAACTGGGCAGAAAACACATTCTGAGTGCCTTTCATAGGCTTTGGCATGCATGACTTACTGGTTGGAGGACTGCTCAGAGATGAGCCAACATTGCCATTTTGGCAAGTAGGGCCAGAAAAATTCTCCATAATTCAGCCCATCCTCTGCAGCCCTCTGCAACAGTCTGGAGGTATATGAGCAGCTTGAGATCAGGAGACCTCCATGTTACAGACATTCTCTGAAATTTTCTGAATGATCAGATATTGACATCAAAATTGTGCTACAGATAGACTGATAGGAGCAGGCACACAAACATAAGCACTGAGAAGACTGAAAGGCCCTTGAAACCCCAGCCATCACGATTTTTGTAACCTGCTCAGGATTTAAGGAATAACATCTGCATAAAAAAATTCCTAGGCTTGAAGCCTCAGGCTGTTAAGTTCTTCAGAGAAGACATATGTATTTTCCCTGTAGTTCAGACCTTTGCAGCACAGTTGGAATTCCAATTTTTTGATACTACTATGTAAATATATGTACAAAATTATTTATGCAGTGGTATTCCTGCACAAATTGGTTGGTATTCCTGTCCAAAACAAAGCGAAATTAATATAGTTAGCTTGAGCATTTTTGGGAAGAGGAAGGAAAAGTAAGAAATAAAGTGGGATACTGACATATGGTATAAATAACTTACAGGAAACCACCCTGCAAACTACTGCAAACACAAGCATCACCAATGCCTTACAGTTAATCAGACTCCATACATGAAATCTATTTACATGAACAAGAATTTTTAGTACTGAGATGTAACATAAGTACTGCAGCAGCTTTACCCTCTCATTAAAGATTCCTCCTAGGAATTATCATCACATTCACATGACAAGAAAAAATAACATATGACTTTATCTGGACATCACCCAATAATGTAAACAAGAAAAGTAGCAGAATATTAGGTGTGAGAAATGCCTGAGTTAATACCATACACTACTCTGGCTATAAGAAAATGTGGGGGTTTTTTTATTTGTGCAGAACAATATAAGATAAACCTGTTGCTATCCAGGAGAGATTTCAGAGAATACATTGAGTGGGCAGAGGATTCAGAAAGCAGTAATACAACTCAGAACTGGAGTTATGAGGGGAGGAACTTGGAAAAAGCAGCTTTGCGAGTTTGGAGAAATAGGTCAGCCTAAGAGAGACCCCACTTTCCTATTTGATTCTACTGTGAGCTCTCCTTACAGATGCTGCAAACATGGTATATCTCTGTGGTATCTCAGCAACAAACACCATCTTTCATTTAGAGGCCACTCCAGCCCAGTGCCTCAGGCCAGATTTGTGAGATGAGGAAGAGGATGGCAGGCCTGATGGTCAAACTTCAGAGAAACCTCTCTCACCACAAAGAGGGAGACTCAAGCTGAGTCACCAGTCATGAGTAACCTCGGAAATAATTTCTGATCACATAAAAACTTTAAGGGTAGCTTCCTTTAGATCTCATTTCTACAGATTAAAAAATTAAATTACCTAAAATTTAATTGGGGTATTACAATATTGAAATTATTACAATAATCTGGGATTTTATCTCACTCTTTTGCTCAAGCTTCTCTAAACATTCTCTGTTTTTTCATCTCTAATGATGTATTTCCTTTCTGCATTTATTTTGTGGGGTCTAATTTGATTAATTTCTCTCTGTCTTAATCAGTTTATTGATCCAATTCAGTGTAATCAATGTAGTCACAAATACATTTAAATATACTCACAAACAGGTTTCCTTCCACTTAATCAATACCATTGAATCACAGATTTTCTTTTGAACTGTGAAAACTTTGTGCTAAGGCCAAACCTAACTTGACTGTAACAAATGAACAACAGCCAAAGTACTTACTTGTCCAATAATGATTTTCTGCAAGGAAAACAAAGATGCCACAGAAAAGGATGGAATACAACCTATGCAGCATAAGGTACACAAGCACTCTTTTCTGCAGCAGCTGTGGTAATGCTGGCAGATATTTATGTGACCTAGCTATTTTCTAACACAGACTGAATCCCATTTGTGTTCAAGTATGATCACACTCTTCCAATCTGTTAGGAGCAGGGTTTGATAGCTTCTGCATAACTGTTGCTGGAACCAACAGGCTTGACTGTCATGTAAATGTACCTGCCTGTGAAACTGCAGTGGATAAGCCCTAGAGGGAAAAAAAGAAGCATTTATATTTCCAAATACAAGCTGGTATGAAGATACCCTCAAAGGCCTACAATTCAATCTTCCCACATAACTTTGAAAGAGGAGAGGCTCCCTCCTATGGTTAAACCGTGTAAAACTGTGTAACATCAAGAGCATGGATTTTTCAGACAGTCACTTTGTAGATACGGTAACCAGCACAGCACCTTAAGAAAGAAAACCATAAAAATACCACTATTACATACATAAAAACTGGGCCAGGAATCCATATTTTGCTTACACCAAAAATGATATCATCACACCACCATATAATAATAATGGCATTAAAATAAGTTTTCAAATTAATGCTTAATGCCAGCCACAAATGTTCACATCTCACCTCAAATTCTTTCACAAACGTTTTGTTATGCTTTTGTAATATTTTGATAGCTACAGTGTCAGGCCAGGCAGAGAAGGGCCACCTTTCTGGGATAAATACTACATAGAGAAAAATAATGAAGATACATGACATAAAATAACCAAATGCATTTAACATCATCTCAAACCCAACAGGAATGTAAAGTTTACCAAATGAAGTGTAACACCAGAAACAGAGAGATTATACAATTTGATCCCTATTTATGATTTAGCATTTTTGTTTTGTTCTCTTACACTGTAAAACAAAGATTCTGAAACTACAAACTTTGAATTAATGGTCTGAAGGTTTCAGAAACAACACAGTTTTCCTTATCTAAAACAAACAGCACCTGCATCCTGAGTTCAATAATGCCACTTGCCTAAAGAGCATAGGAATGCCAAGAACAGTGAGGAAAAAATGTTTAAGACAATATTCAGTTGTTCACCTTTGACTTGAAATAGATTGTGGCTTTTAAATTTCCTTTATAACAATTACAGCAAGTAAACTCTTTCACCAACTCTCTTTGGGCAGCTCAGTTTACATTCAAGCCTACCAGACCTAAAATGAGTTGTCAAGAGTTCTTGGTTTCCACTGGTTTTTATGGCAACAGTATTGACTATGTTAAAAAAAAATAAATCATGGATAGTCTGCATGGAGAAATAATATTGTTTCCTCTAAATTAATCATGCATTGTTTAGCAACTGAAACAAAAAGGCAAAGTGTCTAAAATGTTTCTTTCAGCTTATTTCCCATTTTAAGATGCTCTTATCTTGGGTTTTAGTTTTTTCCATTTCAGTCTCAATACCTGTGAGCACAACAGAATATATGACTGAATACAATAAACATCTTGACCACTAAAATTTCATTGTGGTACACTCAACACCTGCCCTAGCACACTTTTCATTAATGGAGTAAAGTAAATGTTTATATAAGTACCAAGAGAGTTTACTAATGTGAATAAAAAACCCTAGCAGATTGATCATCCTTTGCAGCAATTAAGCTCTGCAATAAAATGCTGCCTGACATACACAGGGATCTTAGGTTAGTGAAAAGGAAGATACAAAATCAACCCTGATCATGTGGTAAGAAATCCCATTTGTCTGACATACCAGGTTTTCACAGAGAGTTTAAACAGTTGCAGCTTTCATGAAAAACAAAAAGGACAGCTCTAATTTTTGTATAAATATTCAATTCATCTGCAACTAAACTTCATATTTGATCTGAGCTTTGACACACCAACAACTGTTAGGATTTCTGAGGGAGTTAGGGGTCTATTCCAACTTCCCATAAATCCAGAAGGACACTACCTATTGACTTCCATACCAACTACACCAACCTGTGACTTAGTGGCTTGGACAAGGGCTGGCCTTGTATTTTCCCTGGGTCACCAGCACATTTTCTCAAGTGGGCAGCTAGCTGGTACTGGATCTGGACCTGACCCCAGGCTGGCGTGTGAGAAGGCTTAGCAAAAGCAGTGAATGTGCATGTAACACCAGCTGCATTTTAACCAGTTCTCGTTATCTCAACCTATTAGTGTCACAAAAGTTGGTGCTTGAGAACTGTGGCAGAGCACTATCAAACCAGCTGGGACATTTGGGCAGACTCTCCACAGTCAGGAAAAAAACCTGTAAGTTTCCAGGCAAATTCAAACAAACCCTGTTTATAAGAGGGATTGTTCCCCTCTAGTCAGCACTGGTAAGGCCACAGCTGGAACACTAAGTCCAGTTCTGAGCTGCTCAGAGATGGGGTATCCCTGAAGAAAGTCCCATGTGGAGCCACAAAGATGATTAGGGGACTGGAGCATCATTTCTATGAGGAAAGACTGAGAGAACCGAGACTGGTCAACCTGAAGAAGAGAAGGCTCAGAGGGATCTTAATAATGTACATAAATAACTGAAGAGAGGGTGCAAAGAAGATGGAGCCAGCCTCATTTCACTGGTGCCCAGTGACAGGACCAGAGACAACGGGCACAAACAGAAATTCAGAAGGTTCCTTCTAATCATAAGGAAACACTTTTTCACTGTGACAGTGGCCAAGCACTGGCACAGGTTGCCCAGAGAGGCTGTGGAGTCTCCATCTTTGGATATACTAACAGTCTGCCTGGACGCTGTGTTGGGCAACCAGCTTTAGGCTGTGCTGCTTGAGCAGAGGAGGTTGGCCTAGGTGACCTGCAGATGTCCCTTTCAAACTTAATCATCCTGTGATTCTATGAATAAGAAACAAAAAAGTAACAGAAACTGAAACACAAGAAGCCCTCATGAATTCACAGACTTATGTACATTTATTTACCTATGAGCAAATGTTATGAGAATTATCAGAGTAAGAGTGTAGCCTTAAAGACCATAAAAAATAAAATCACAAATCCTCGAGAGGAATAGGCTTTAAAAAATAATTACCAGCTGCAGCTGGGACACCTCATATTTCACATGTATGTGTAAAACCATTTTGCATGCCATCTCCATCTTGGTATAAGCTAAAATTTTTAAAAACAAAGAATAAGAAATACATAAATCTAGCTATTTGCATTAGTCCCTGATATGAAAATATTCAGTTACCAACCTCTTCCTCAACTGCTTTACCATTTCCCTACTTCTGTTCTAAGGTGCTACAACTCCTTTTTTCATCTTTTTGAAAAAAGAGATTCTCTCAGGCCTTTCTATGTGAGTGGAGGCTGAAGAAAAAGAAAAAGTTACATCAAGCTGGTTTAGGTCACAATAACTCCAAGTAACCTGCTGGATAGAAGCATTCATATTCAGAAGCACACTGCACCAGATTTCAAGAACTTTTTGTCCTTCCATGCCCTCTCTTATTCAAGGGTGTGGAGGACAAACTAACCTAATCCTCACACCATAAATCCTGTCTAAATGCAATTTAGTTTGAACCATAAGTATCATCCATGCCACAACAGAAATACATAATTTAAAGTATTGTACCCTGGAAATGTCCAATTTTCCATAATGCAGTTAATTTACTTGTTTTCCACATAAGGTAATGGAAACAATATTAGAAGTGCTTGAAGCAAGTCTTTTATAAAATATCTGAAATGTGTTGGTTTTCAGTTGTAGGTCGTTCCAAATCACACAGTAACCATATGCGGGGACTAACATTCAAATAGTTCCACTGAATTCAACAAGGTTACTTGGGTGAATCTACATTAACCCCACAAGAAAGTTTATCAAATAATTCAGAGATTACATTTTTTTTTTTGCTAATGATGAACTACAGCAACATGTATTTTTTTCTTTGCACACATATACTTATTGGACACAGATATGTGCGCAGATGTATCTATGTGCATACACATCACAAAAATCACACCCTCTAAGTTGCAGCAGAATTAGTGTCCCTTTATGTTTCTTGTAGTTGCCAGAGAAGTTTGACAGCATGCTTCTACTTTTCTCTCCTCAGAGATTTCACGGAGTTTTTAAACCAAGTGAAGTCTTGAATATGCACCTTATTTAAATAAGAATGGAGGTGAACATACTCTTTGGCGTAGCACTGCCTCCAAAGACAAATGTTTTCTCCTATTACCATTTCTGTTGCCGAAAGCCGTGCTCTGGGGCTTGCACTCTGGCTTGGAGTCGGCTGAGCCCATTTCAGCTGGGCTGGCAGGGGTCACGCTCCCCAAAGGAGAAGGTCAGCTCCATGGCCTGGGATAAGGGAGCAGGGGAGCTGGAGGGTGACCCCACACCCCACACATTGTCCTTGGAGGCTGGAAGTCAGACCTTCTTATGCTGGATCACGCAGCACACCAGCCTGACGTGTCTGACAGCAGGAGGTCGCTTTCCATCACGGGGATCCTTTCATACGGGCAAACCTTTCTTCTGTGTGTTTCTATCATTTGAATAGTGACTGTGAGAACAAGAATGGCTAGCAAGTGACATTTTGGTCTACTGATTAACAGATTTCCAAAGAGGACTGGGAGAAGATAAATAATTGTAGGTGCCTTGCCATTAACACAAAACTGAATCCCACAAGACGTGATGATGCTCCTTATAAATAAGCAGTGTGTGGCAGGGGAAAATATATTGTGGAGAGAGAGAGACTAGGTATTAATACACCAAGTTTGCACTCCTCCTCTATTGCTATTGTGTGCTTCCACCATGACCTTGGGTAATCCTGAGCTCACTATTCTTTCCTTACCTGTCCTTACAATGGTGATTCTGTTCCCTCAAAGATAAGCATTGTTAGAAAAAAGCCATTAAAATTTATAAGACACCTGTCTATGCTCTGGAGGAGCATCATAAAAAGCCTTTCAGTCCATAAATAAAATGATAGAAGATATATATATGTATGTATGAGAGAGACGATTACTCCACAAGGTCTATCACTTACAGTTATACCTTGATTTTTGTTTGATTTTTATTATTATTATTTAAACCAAATAATCAGGAAGCTACCAGCCCTATTGTTGGCATTCTAAGAAATTAATTGGTGGGTAGAATTGTTTCCAGTCTTTAGAATTATTTAGCATTTTTATTGCCCCACCAGGGAAGTTAATACTATCTTTCAGAAATTATTTATATACTACTAGTCAAAGAAAGCATCAAAAAACCTGTCCATTGGTGTGCTCCTTTTACTGCTGATCTTTTCACAGATGAATAGAATAATCATGAATCAGAAGAAAGATTTACAAAATGTGGAAATTTTCTAGTTATTTGACCTATACAGATTTTGATTTTTAAAGGATCCTTTTACAATTTCATAATACATCCAAATCACATTCAATAAATCATACTGTCTCCAGTAACAGAGAAAAGTAATGTGCTGAACACCCAAGAGCTACACTGATAGAGCAAACCAATGCTGCACAACCCTGCACAATATGCCAGATGTCCAAGAGTCAGATATGCCAGTACAGTTTCTCCATACAGACTGGTCCAGTACTACCTATTTCTTGACAAACATCATGCATCTTTTGTAGTACTACAAAAAAAAGTCTAGGAGAGGTGAACAGACACCCACACTCTGAACACATGCCTGAAAGCGAACAGATATAATCTCAGTTCTTGCACACATGGACTTCCTGAAGCAGCATCAGATAGCTGGTTGCAGCAGTCCTAGTGTTCAACCAGATGTTCATCTGCACTTTGAAAATTTGCAGGGCTCATAGTTACATGGTATATGACTATGTTGCTATTTCTCATTCCTACACCAATTAGCTCTAGGCCTTCTTAGTCTTCAATTCCCAACATACACCCAAATTTGGTGAGGAAAAAAAAAAATCAGACTACACTTTCCCTTTCTTCCCATTTCCCAGTCTCCCTTAAGAGCCAGCACCAACATGGCCATAGAGTATGAGTTAGCTCAATATTTGCAGTGAGTAAACGTTTTAAGTTATAGACTGAAGCAGGGGTTTGTGTTAGATACAGCAGGATTGTAAATCCTTAGATCCTTAGTTTTAGACTGTGACAGTCATCTACTATTCCAGTATAGTCCTTATAATCATGTACTTTTCAAGTACAAGATAGTATAAAAATAATAGTGTATAATTTAGTATGATACTATGACTAATAAAATGAAGCACTAAAATTAGACCCAAAATTGACATTTAAGTGGGTAATAGATGTAGATATGGGTGTATACCCTCCCCTTTTGCAAAAAAAAAAAAAAAGCAGTGAGAACAGACATGTACCTACTACTCTTATTAGATCTGTGTGACTGACAGTGACTATGAAGAAATAAGAAGACAGTAAATTCCATCCATACCCTCAGTAGATATAATAAATAATACCATATGAATCATGGATGATGTGGGATGGTAAGAGGGAGATCAGTGTGTAATGTCAGCTTTTCCCAAAGCCTTGGCAGTCACTCATAGGGGAAAAAAAAAATATACCCTTTGCAACTAGGACAGATCATCTATGTACAAATAGTGGTTCTGGTGCACAGAAATGGTCAGAATTTAGGGACATGAAACACTTTTCACCAGGGAATTATAATTCCAAAAATATTTATTCAGAAAGATAAACATTCAATGGAGATTTCCATCTTGGAGTTTGAATCTGAATCTCTTCATCTGATGTGATTGTTATAAGGACAACAAGGACAAGCTATTTGGGGGGTAAATCTTGGGGATTTTTTCTCCTTCAGGAGAACAGCTTTGAATTTATTTTTTATCTTCCCTGCCCAGCTCTCATGGTGAGTGGCTGGCAAATGACAGCAAGACACAGAATACAACCAGCTGGATTCAATCACTGCACTTAGCAAATCCATGAAATTGTGGTTGTGGATGCACCAGATACTTTAAGCAACAGTAAAGAGAGTTCTTCCAGACTCCAGGACAGACATCTGGCACTAGGAGTTATGAGACTATCAGGGAACTTGGCACACAACACAACCAATTAACAAAAGAATTAATCGCACTGTAATTAACATCGATGTGCAATGATCTGTGCTTTGCTGTCTTTAGAGATAAATATTCACACACAAGAATGCAGCAGATCCTGAAATGTACTGCTGAGATACTAGTACTAGACAAGAAATAAAACCAAAGGTGCTGTTACACCTCTCTGAAAAGACAGTTATGTATTTCTACAGTAAAGCTATTTTTAGGAGGAGCATTACCTAACAGACTTCACTGGCAGCACAATTCAGCCAAAAATCATTACATATAAAACGAAACACATCTTCTAAAGTCATACATATGTAACCTCAAAAGAAATGTACTTCTACCCTCCACTCATCTTGCCTTCTAAGATCCATTACTTTAAGTATAATTTATATACATGTCACCAGATTACTGAAGTTAGTGGTTAGTATAAATGTTTTCACATCATCATGTAATAGAACAATATTTTCAAAATAATTTTATTATTTGTCCCTGATGGTGTTATCAGATACAAAAGGTTCCAATTTGAATGTAAGACCACGAAATGGATGAAACTTAAAAAAGAAACATAGCAAAGCTGATAACTGCAGAATTGTTCTAAGTATCTGACAAATTTGCTCATAACAAGTGAAAGGTGCAGTTTGAATGAATTATGGAGGTCATTTCCTCAGAAGCACATTTAGTGTATTATCCACAACTCACAGGGATCTACCACATATTTTAAGGGAAATTACTTTTATCACCTTATCTGTGCATGGTAACAAATTACATCTGATGTTTTGCATTCAACTCTTTACTTTAAGCAGCATTTTCATGTGACTTTAAAGAACACACATACATCACAGCAAATAATTAACCAATCCACTGCTCTCCAGAGAGTGAGATGCTAAAAGCATGTGAATGCTACACTGCCCTGGGTATGAAGTCTGCAAGTCCTCCCACTTTCTTAATTACTGGACAGTATCTGCCTAAATCAGCATGCATATGACAGAAAAAGCTCTGATTATATACTCAATACTAATGACTTTAAAAATAGTCATTTTATGACTACAACTCATGTCTAAAAGTTCCAGTCAGAATTGAAATACCATTCTGCTAAATCTTAAGAAATATATTCAGAGAACAGAGTCCCTGCCTGTCTTTATTATTGTATAGTGTCAAGGACCTGACCTCTCTACCACCAATAGCATTCCCCAGTTTATTGATGCTGTATACACTGCCATACTTGTCAGAACAGCATTCAATAGGTACTGAGAAGAGAGAATATTGCAGAAGAGCAAAGTACTGTTATTATTTCTTCCATTTTACAGCAAATACCAAGTATTTATGGACCATGGCAATCCAAAAAAGAACATGCAATATCTGAGAGCAGTGCTGAAATGCAAAACTAAGGGATACCTCCCTATTTCTTTAACCCCTCCTGAGTACTTAAATGCTTAACGGCAAAGAAAGACTATCAACTCCTTTAACTTCCTAATTATCCTTCCACCAGTGAACTACACACTGAAAACACACTTCAAAAATGCAAATATTTTATGTAATTTAGGACTTTAAGAAGTTTAACAGAAAAACACCTGCTAGTATCTAGAAAGATGACTGTTGAAGCACCTTTCTCCTAGTATTGCCTTAAAAGAGGTGGAAGACATAGCTTTAATCCTTTAATAAGATAACTGCAATAACCCAGAAGTAGTTCCACACTCTTTCCCCCACAAAAAAAACAAAACAAACAAAAACCCACAACCCAAACCAATTTAATTAAAGATGAGAGCCTGCTTGGCTTATTGAGCATTCTTTCTCAGCTTTCATAGCTTGCACAAGTAAAGACTCATTAAAAATCTAAATGGTATCTGAAGGACCTCTTGTCATACTCAAATACTTCCACACCTCTTCAAAATGCACATCCTTATGGCTGTTAAAATGAAACAGCAATCATGGGATAAGACACATCCTGGACAGATAATGGTGAAATATAATTGTAGTCATTGCTAAAAATAAATAATAAAACAACAACCAAAAAACCCCCAAACAAACAAAAAACCTCAAGACCAAACACACAAAAAACCCCCAAAACAACTGAAGGTTAAAATACTGTCTCTTAATAGTCAAAGACTGTTCATCTGAGACATTATTCTGAAGTGTTATATGACACCATGCAAACCAACCCCAAATCTGCAAATTCTTTGAATGAAAATATGAATAAATAAATAAGAGCAATAATCAAGGACACAAGCCAGCACAAAACTGGATTTTTTGAGAAGGAAAATGTTTGTGGTCAAGGCACATGATTTGCAGCCAGGAAATCTGACATTCTCAGAACTGCCACAGACTCCTTGCCTCTCACAAAAATGTCTTTCCAAAGCTGTAAAGGCAGAAACAAATTTAAAAAAAGATATGGTGATTAAAAAAAAAGAAAAAAAAAGAAAAAATATGTGAATCTAAATTCTTGGGTACTCCAAATACCACTGCAGATACTTGGTTAAAGTAGCCAGTTCCCTGGCAGTCATGGCTTTCTGTGTTACTGTTGCCTGACACATGGAATCTCAGCTCACCAGCCTTGTGCCACAAGACCCTGCACATCTAGCAGGTACCTCAAAACCTCAGACATAAGAAGCACGTAAATATGCAGAGGCATGGAGAAAAAGCTACCAATGCTTACTTGAAAATGTAAGTAAAATTTGTTCTTTTCTCATCATCACTAAGGCTGGATGTAATGTGATTCTACACATCTGTTCAGCAAATTAGGCATAGCAATGACTCCAGACTACCTGCCACAACCCAGGTGTGAGACTAACTACCGTGGGAAAGACTGCTCTCCAATTTTGACCAGGAATCCTGTTTCAGCCATGGTCTTTCCAAATTAAAACTTTTGTTAAACTATTACATTTTAGCAAGTTATAGCTTCACCAGTAGGCATTTAACACTGAAAATATTTCTCTTTGAAAAAGCCCCAGCTGCCAAAAGGTATGAGGTGAGAGCTGAACTCTTGTAGAGTCAAAGCTATCTGCAAACTTGTTTGTTCAAACCTGCATCTTGTGGAGAAAATACAAAATGTTTATTACCAAATGTTATGTCAAATGCCCAGTGTGGACATAAGTACTCTAAAGCTTTCACTCATCTGCCAGATGACCTCTTATCCACTTAATCTTGGAAATCCTTCTGATTTTCAAAGCAGAGCTGGAAGTTATTAACTTTCATGTCTTGAGCCTTTAAAAACTAAACTTTCTTAAAATTCTAATGGAATCATTTGCAGTTTTGACAAATAGTCTCTTCCTTTAATCTACTGGATTTCCTCTCTCTTTTTTTTGGCTGAGCTAAGTGTCATTTGGAAGATGATTCTTTTCAGTGTTTCCACCATGCACTGGTAAGAGTTGCCAAAGAGAGAAACACAAAGAAAGAGAATGCTGCTCCTCTCCAGCTCCCCAGCTGTCAGAACAATAAGTTTAGGATTACAAGGGTAAGTACTGTATCTTATTCAAGAACCAAAGTCACTTCTGTAACCACTTCATAAAAAATTCTGCAAAGGAATGCATTCAAGAGCATTTATAAGCCTGAGTTTCAGTAAAATTATTCATAAAGATTGTCCATTTTAGAGATTAAACAACTGCAGCAAAAATGTCAGACCTGTTTTTATTAAAATGAAATAATATGAACAAGTAACCCTTGATTTTCAGGACTGATGTGAGCTGTGCAGCTTCATCATAAGGCCAGTGCACAGATACAAATGAAACACCACTTGTCTGTAAGATAAACAGGAAGAGTCTGTGATGTTACAGTTTATTAGACACTGAAAATTAGGTAGAACAAACATTTTTCATGGTGGGTTAAAGATATGCCAGCTGGGAAAGATTCCTTTGGCCAAGAGAAAACAATCAGAACTAAAAATTATGGAAAGTAGTCAATTTTCCTCCAAAAAAAGGGCGTAAATATCTGCAGGTATAATGCTGTGCTCAATAAGAAAAAAGTCACTGTAATGCCAAAATTTCCAGTGTTGTCTTCTATCACTTGGACTGTTCTTATGCAGAGTGAGCACTGCTCTGAAATTATCTAATTAAATCAAGAATTATAAGAATCCCATAAAACTCACAGAGAGAGAGGAAAAGAAAGGAATATATTTTGTTCCCTGTATGAATCTTGAATAATTAGAAATTACAGCTATGTCCCACTGAAACAGCCATGAGTGACCAAATAATCACTGCTGGTCAAGACCAATGTTTCTTATACTTCAATTAGCCAAGAAACCAGAGCCAACTGAAATACGAAAAAGGTAAATTCATCATCAGATCAATATTTCATTTTAAATCAAGCAAAGGGGAATATGTGTCTTGCACAAATGATCCTGATTTACAGTGTCTATGTACATTTTATCTGAAAACTGGAAGCTATGCAACACCTTGCTCTGAACATGGCATTCCTCAAATTTTACTTGTTCAAATATACTGAGGAAAAACAAAGAAACAGTGCAACTGCAATGAAATTCCCAAAGATATTCACTAAATCATTTCTGCTGATCTCTTCTGATTATTAGTAAGCTGATAACCAATCCAAATGAATTCAAGTTATATTCTTGGATTATTGTGACCAACAACTTTGCTCTTGGCTATTTTTCAGGCAATATGTTCAACGCCTATATTTCTGAAAACCTTTTCCAGTATGAACACTTCCTTTTTAGAATGAAGCCAACTGTAGCTCCCAGAGCTAGTAAAAGATCTATGGCCACTTGATGCTCACAATTTCAGAGGCTTAAAAACAGTTTAAATAGGAGCTTTTCCTCTTTACTCCCTAGATCATTCTCCAGAAATGTTTTCTTCATACTGTCAGATAATAAACAGTTCTTAAGACTATTTGAGAAAATATTCACAACAAAGTGTGCATAATGAATGGAAGCAGTTTCATTTTAGCAACATTTCTGACACTTAAAGTTGACTGCAGAGAGCTGGATTTCAGCACTTGCAAACACACAGAAAGCATGCAAGGCTGAGCAGTTCAAAGCTGACAATGCATAAAAGCAGTTTGGCTGGTCATGCAAGGTCTTCTTGTATTTTACCAGGTAGTCACTGTAGCTATATAAAAGAAAGTAGTGTAACTGCCTAAATGAGAAGCAGTGTTGCTGCTCCTTTCTATATGCTTTTCACTATCTTCTAATAAAAAAGAAAGTAAAAATAATACCCCCAGTCTGGGGTGTCCTGCTTTCCCAGCTGTAATCAGAGTGCAACACAATACTCAACATTTCAGCGCATCTGCTGTGCCAAAGAGAAGCATCATGGTTTTCAGCCACTGCTACAAATCCTTTGGATGGACCCTTTGGGTGATTCATAATGCAGCTACAAAGAAAAATCATTATGTTCAATTTTATTCTGAATTCTTCTATGACAGGAAATGTTGCCTGTGTATTCTTGGTAGAATTTCAGATGCCAACTTCATGGCAGGGCCCAGCTGTCTCCCAGTGACAGGAACAAGACTTTTATCATTCACTTTCATAGAATCAAAAATAAGACACAGAACTGGGCAAAACTCAACAGGGTTGTAAGATAATCTGCCAAGTTTTGATGTCTGGATTCTAGGCTTCAGTTTAGCTGAAATCCTAGTGACTTGAGGGACATGTGTGTCAACTAAATGTTTCTCAGTTAATATTGCTCTCTATTCCAAAGCACACAAACAGCTATCACAGATATTAGTATTTTTTTTTCCTTCCACTGTTTAAAAACTATATGTCTAACTGCTTTAGTTAAACAAGAATGCTGCTTCAAATGGACAGGACATGCTTTAAGTCCTGAAGCCTGCTCCACACCATAGTGAAGTAAATAGAAATCTTAACAAAAACTTCAGTGGCAGCTGAACGAGGCCTGCAATACACACACCAATGGCTTCCTTTAAGTAGTGCCAAGGACAATGAATCATATATTCCAGATGATTTGTCATATTTGGTTATTATTAGATTATTGCATAATTTTGAAAGCATATACACCACAAGATATAGTAAGAAACCAGAGAAATTACAGTTCAATTGTAAAGGTATGTGTATGGGATCAGTTCCTTCCTCTACTACAGACTGCCAGTGTGACATTAGGCAACTTGCTTTAGTCCAGTATCACAGTCTATATCTCATGCAAATACAAGGGGAGTAGAGGAGGGAGATAATTTTAATGGAGATATAAAAATGAAAGCATCAACTGATATCCTGCAGATACTATTACAGTATTCACATGTTCTTCTATGCATTAAAAAAGCAAAAGCCTCAAGATAAATATATATGCATGAAATAAAAATACAGAACTTAACTGTCAGCAACACTGTGCTGTAGTAACCTCCAAGCATCCACTGGAATGATGGTAAATAGTCAATATGAATCACTCTTGAATAGTTTCAAATTTCATTAATGTTTCCATATTAATGCACATTTCATTAAATAGTTTAGGTTGGAAAGGACCTTTAAAGGTCACCTAGTCCAACTCTACATTTAATAGTTGGAAACTAATACTGTCAGCTATGTGAGTTGCTAGAAAGGAGTATAACCAGAAACTGAAGTAAAGGGAAACATCAAAGGTACTGAAGGAGAAAGAGGTGTGGTTCAACAGTTACTGTCACAGGCACCATCTGTGAAATATCAGCCTTTCAGTAGTGAGAGAAGTGTAAGAACATCAGAAACAGCAAATTAAAATCAGTTTGGTTGAATACTGCATTATTGCATTCAAAATAAAAAGGGACAGACTTTCAAGTGGGGATCTTTGTTATTGAGCAAAGGTAGATCTTTAAGTCTAATTTTTCAGTTACTTTGCTTTTCCAGAAGAAAAGCAGGAAGTGAAAAATGAGAAAAACCTATGAATAGTTATGTGTATGTGCAGATAATCCCCTGTAAAAATACACAAAAAATGTAGCAAGTCAGCCTTGGCCCAGCAGCTCTTTCACATTCTTCCAGAAAGAGACTGAACTGCAGAAGCTGTTCAATACTCTGATGTAAGGTGAAAGGAAGGAAAGCAGAATTTTTCTGTTATCCTCTAGTCAATAAGGAGTATAAGCAATTTTCTTTGACACTTAAATGGAATTTACAGTAGCATAAGCCTTCCCTTGTGAATCCAGCCCTTCAATCCACTAAAATATCATTGCAGTTTAGCCCTACTGGCGTTTTCAGCTGAGGAACCAACCACTGAAGTACTTACAGAGTTGAGGTTTTTCTTAAAGGAAAGAATTTCAAACTGAAAGATGTTTCAAGTTCAAAGAAAAATGAAAAACACTTAATTTATCTACTTAGGAGTACTTTGGGAACTATACAAACAGGGATTCCCCAGAGAACTAGCCTGTAATGACTTGGATGTCCTGAGGATATCTGGGGCCTCTGCCCTTGTAAGAACAGCACAAATAATACCAAACCTATGCCTAGCCTTCCTGTTACCATTTGTGAAGTTAGATTTATGAGTTTTGGAGCTGGTCTGAGTTATTTTTTTATATAGTCCTGTTACGCTATTCTAGCTCAAAATTTTCATTCTCAAATGCATATTTTCTTATTTGAGGCAAATACTAGAATCTGAATAGCTTTACATTTTTGATGTGTGGAAGAAGCTGAAATCCCATTCTGATTTATTACACATTTTAAACAAGGTGGAGACCAGAGCTTACACCTTACTTAAAATTACTCCGTGCAGATTATAGTTTCTCAACTATAAATACACATACATGTATCAGGTGAATATGTATTTTCATTCTGGAGTATTTTATATATTTACAAGCATCACTACCTCTCTGCTTTCTCTACCTCTGGCCACAGTTTTCAAACCATCTGCAGATTTCTTTCAGTGACTTGTCAGTGCCTGCCCATTTGCTCAAAAAAATCAGCAGAGCAGGCTCCTAGGTCAACAACTAACAATGGCAACTTCTGTTTTGTACAATTCCTGACCCTATCTTGCATTCCTAAAATACAATGGGGATTTTACATACTTAAATCTTCTTACTTGCCAAAGTAGAATAAAAAAGCAACATGCTCTCAGCATGTTTTTGTCTGTTTGAACTTAGCAATTCAATTGCTTTCAGGAAATTCCCCAAAGTGATGAGCTTAAAAATGGGGTTTGATTTCACTTATTTCTCCCTTTAAGATTATTTTAATGAAGCAGAGACGTTACTTGTATTAACAGTCATTTTCAAGTTAAAAGCAAGCAGGGTTTTCTTGGGAGAACATTATGTTTTGTCAGCAATTGGAAAGCTGGCTACTGAAGATGATTTCTCAGGGATTTGATTTTGTCCCCTTCGTACCCCTCCACACAGGCAGATGCACAGGTTAACCCCAGCCCTGCTGTATCTCCCTACTGCTGCCCCAGGCAGGGTCCCTGTGCTGGACCCCCCAGAATTGCACGGGTAGGAGTGGGCAGCAGCTAGCAGCAGCCTCCTGGCCGTTTCCCAGGGCAGGGGTGTGGGTCCTTCTCCTCTGCCCAGCACACTCTCCTCATGAACCCCTCAAAAATGAATCCCCTTGGAGTGATGCACCTTTCTGCCAAGCCTCACTGAAGCAGGCCATCAGCTTCCATGGCTATCACAGGGAAACGGCACACACACTAAAAATCAACACAATGTTTAATGAGGAAATCAGATAAAAATGTCTGATGCTCCCAAGAATGAAAGTGGAGAAACAGAAAAATGATGGAAGGCCCTTGTCCTGACTTTGACAGCCACAAAGCCCCAAGTCATAATTTTCATAGGTAACTGGTGAAGCACAAGGAATGCAACATGGGTCAAATGAGGAGCAAATCCCAGCAAAAGTGTCAGCAATCTGGTACTTTACAACCTTGCTCAGAAACTTCAGCTACTGCAGTGGTACCAATAAAGCTTTCTTCAAAACCCCTCTGCCTATTCTTCTGCTTTTTTTCCAGATAATGAGAAAAAATGCAAAAGATTCTCCTGGCTGACAGGAGAACATTGACATACAGAGCAAGTAGGTACCACACGTGACAGGTTGGTTTCTGAGCATCACTCACTCAATTTTGGTGCTAAATGGGACACATTTAGTACACATCTTCCTCCTTTGAAAACATCACTATGACTGATGACAAAGCTGAAGAAGATAAACATCACAAAATACTGTCAGGGGAGATGTAGGGGATACATATTAACTTTGATGTAAGCCTTTTATGGCATACATAAAAATAAATGATCTTAAAAGTTAATACCAATCACTGAGCACATATATGTGAAATCACAAGAGCCATCAATGAGTTATAGATCAGCATCTGAATAACAGGACTTGTGTGCTACAGCTTTGGATAAATCACATTTACATAATCCAGCTGTGCTTCTCTGCACATATCTCTGCAAAGCATCATTTTATTACCAAGGCTGTTTCTCTCTGTGAAATGTAAATCTTTCAGTAGGGGCCTGCTGAGCTGCAGGGCTGAGTGCAATGTGACTCCACCACACTAATTAACAAACAGGCAGGCTCAATCTCTAAGTAAATGTCGATCCTTGTGATTAGAGAAATTGCTGCACTGGCATTTTCTCTACTGCAACTTCAGAGTCATTCTTTTCTTTAAATACCTAAATAGACTGTCTGGGCTTAGGTCGCTCTTCAAGTTTGCCCCCCTCTCATTTGCTCTATCATTACCCGATTTTTAATTTTCTCTGTTTTGAAAAGACAAATATTATGGGGCAGCATTACAGTGGATGTATATCTGTACAGGTGTATGTATGTATGTATGTAACATTATCAAGATATATAACTGAACACAACTTTTCTTGAAAAATAATAAAATTAAGCATAAGATGAGAAATGAAGACATTAAGACATAAGAGACTAGAAAGTAATCTGCACCAAAAACAGGCTTGGGAAGGGGAAGGTGAACAGAATAAGCCAGAGCTCTCTAGCTCACATCAGGGTAAAGACACCACCTAGCACGTAACAAAGTAAACCACTACTATTATCCATCCCATTAGCGATTTAGAAGGGTAATTTTCTTGCAGTTCAAAGAGTGGAAGCACATAGCTTTGAAACCACTAGTTTGCTCTTTTTTTTTTTCCTACTGTCTGAAAGCATTTTCCACAGAAAAAATTGTAACTAAACTTTCAAACAAAGCAGTTGCAACCTGAAATACTTGCTTTTTCTCTTTCCAGGATAGACAAAATCAGTGTCAGCACAATCTGTTTCATCATTATAGGTAGATACGTCAGGACCTACTGCCCCCACTTCCTCTACCAGGTACTTTCCACACCAGTCCCATCACTATGTGTGTAGCAGCATCCCCACTTCCACTAAGTTCCTACAGACACTGTGGATCAGTCACAGAAGCCATCACTTAATTTCTGATAAACAGAAAGCTGGCATTTAGTTTTGTCTGTTACTCTTAGGATTAAAGCCACCAGTTCTCTTCCCCACACAAGTAAAGATTTCCTGTGGAAAGCAAACCAGTCACAGAGGCATAGAGGGAGGTTCAGTGTGCTCCCCTGGTCCGTGTGACTGGTGTCTGAGGACCACAAGTCAGATCTTAAATTACAGCTTAGGAGTCTGATCATTACTGCGACAGAAAGGTGTTATGGTCACACAGAACGTCTTTAAATATTTTGTCTGATGAGGAATGGATGAACATCTTACAGGATGTGATTCAGTGCCTTATATAAAGACATTTTAAGACTGACTCACAGATATTTGTTCCTGTTCCAAGTATAGTACCAAACCGTGAGTTTATTCCTCCTGAAAAAAGCCAAACTATCTTCCCATATAGTTTATAAGTTTTATACCAAAATGGGAAACTCAAAGCAGAACAGGACCATTTTTACTGACATTAGATTTTACAGCTTCAATACAGCCTAGCATTTGCATACTTCCTTGGCTGGTGAATAGAAGTGGAAAGAAATACGTACACAATCTTCTCTCCAAAACTACAGTGCTGTTTTAGCTCTTCCACATTGAAAGTTGCTCCTACTTAAGCCACCTATAATGCCATTCGCATATCTTTCTTTACTGTTTATGAATGTCAGTATCCCTTCAGCCATGAAACATATTTTAGCTCAAATGACTCCATAAAACATGCTTCACCTGCCAGACTTTTCAATAACAATATCTGAATCTCTCTCTTAAAAGAGAGAGGGGTAAGGATCTGTATCTTCTGAACTTTTTGCCTCTAAGGAAGAGAAATCGCTCAGCAGGCAAGATTTTATTTCACATTCAAAGATAAAATTGGTTACACATACAGGAAAAAAAAGGATGGTCATAACATGCTACTTAAAGTACCAGCAGTCCTGATTAAAGGAGTGATGATTCACTCAAAATTTTCTTGACAAATAGCTATCAGAAAGAGAAACTTTCTAGATGTGATGATGTGTATAAATGTCAGGATAGTTTCCATCTCAGTTCTTGCTTGATTTTTGCCAGCAAGAAATAAGTTTGTTCCTGAAGTAAACACACTCCTTTCCCCTCTACTCCCAGAACATTAAGACGATATTCCATTCACGCACAAAAGAAATAAGCACTTCTCTTCTACTTTTAATTAACTGATATTGCTGTGTCTTGAAGACTCCTCTTGTCAAAACATGTGTAACTTGTAGCAGTTTGCTATTAGTAATGATGTTAACAATGACCTGTCAAATTAACTAAAACCAAGTGAATTAGGATTGCTTGTGATACAGACATAAAGCCTGATAGGAATGTCAAAACTAACAGAATAGTTTCAACTCCGGTGGTCTTCTAGGATTATATATGACATACTTTGAAAGGTCAGAAACAGTTAATCAGCTTAAGATAGAAGAGTTGACCAAAATTGTCACTTCAGAAAGATTTCTAAACAATATACATGCCTTGGTTTCTACAAAGAAAAAAAAACAAAAAAAGTAAAAGCTTATTATGAAAAATCTCTTTGGTGCATTCTGACATTCTGTTAAAATCATATGTTCCTCATTGCAGACCTATGTAGACATAAAAATGTATCTGGAGTTTAGAAGGACCATTCATTACACCAAATCACTACCACACCAAAGTAACCAGTTTGTGTTCCTTAATTAAATGAACAGAAGATTTTGATTAATAAAATATTTCTTGATCCTCTGGTTTTCTTTAGGAATGAAAGGGTTTTCCAGTAGTCATTGCCAGTGAAAGGCAAAAAAAATCTCCAATAAGAAAAAAATCCCATGGCAGCTTTAGGAGCTTACACACAAAGATCTGAATTTAAACCTCTAATTGTTTTGAAAGCATAGCCCCTAATCTCCTGCCTAGAAGGAATGCTCCGCATTGTTTCAAATACAGATATGTAACAACTCCTCCTGTTACCCCCAAACCAACCCCCCAGAAAGTTTATAAATTAAAATCCACATCCAAGAAAGTGGTTACACTATTTCTACAGAAATATAATACTGGAAAATCTGCAGATTTAAAATATGTATCTTCTTAAAACCAAAGTTCATATTAAAATATATTGACTTGTCACTACCAATGATAATATAAGCTGGTAGGATTCTATTAATACATTTACTACTAAATTATTAAATTAAGAAATACAAGTTTATGTCTCTTTGCAACATATGCAACAGATGTAGAAGGTATGTTCTTATACTATATGGACTTCATATAAGCACACCAAAATATTTCAGTTTTCAATGTCTTGGAAATAGAAAAGTGGGCTGAGGTTTATGTCTAAGACCTACACTGGATCACAAAAGGAGAATTCAAAAGAAAGAGTTAGTTGCTAAGAGACCACAGCTACTGAGCACATGCTGTTACCTAACAGCTCGCAATGAAGGCTTTCCAGTGAGAGACTCTGTAATGTATCTCTACATACCAATAAAGCCTGTCGTTTACTGAGGATAAACTATTATAATAACAGTAAAGGAGGCCCCTCACTGCAAGATAAAATGTACAAATGTCTAAATAAAAAAAGTCCTGAGGACTAAAAATCCCTTGAATTCATTCATTCTCCATATGTTTCTAAGTTACACAAGAAAACTCATGGTTTGGTAAATGACATCTCTCTTACTAATTTGGTGATATTGATCTTATGATCAGCAATATAAACATAACACTGAAGCAGGTGGAAGAAAGCAGTCAGTACTAGCTTGACAATTCCAGAACCAAAAATGTTCTATGTGATGTTTGAATGATAGCATATCATGCTATGCTACAATATGCTTTTAAATGGCAGAGTCCTTGTTAGAAAAAGCAAGCTTTGGACTTCACATGTGTTCATAATGTTGGAAGCATCAGAGATGCAAGCTATTACATCATGCAACCCAAGAAACTATAAAAAATAAATCTCCATTTATAACTCCATCCTCCACATGGATTCTACTTGTTGCATTTAGAAATTCCAGACAGCTACAGGTATCTCAGGAATATTATAAGGAGAATGGGCAGCACGGCTCCTGCAGCTCCTTTGCTCTAGAAGATACATTTAAGATACATTTTTCCTTAAGTAAAGTATTCCTTCTCACTCCCTCCTCCCTTTCTTCTCCCTACTCTCTGAAATTGTAATCTGTCTGAAAATGCAGAAGAGCAGGCAGTTCAGGAGCTGTAAGCAATAACCAGCCATCCTAAACTAAACCATACCTGCTCAACCATCAGCATCTGTAACTAGATTCATCATCCTCTGAAAGTATTTCTCTATCCTCTGGTAACAAAAGGCCATTACACAACTAGCTGAAAACAAAGTTCTAGATGGCTACAATTTGGTAAAATTTCTAGTACTGTTGTAATCATAGAATGTTTTGGGTAGGAAGAGACCTTTAAAGGTGATCTACTGCAATGATATGGGTCATCTTAAGCTCTAGGCCCCATCCAACCTGACCCTGAGTACTTCCAGGGACCGGGCATCTACCAGCACTCTGGGAAACCTGTTCCAGTGTTTCACCACCATCACCATGAAAAATTTCTTCCTTGTATCTAGTCTAAATCTACCCCTCCTTTACTTTAAAGCCATTACCCCTTGTTCTATCAAATCTGGATCTGGATTAGGTAACACATGGGGTTACCCAGATCCAGTACACAAATGTACATCCTATCAATTTAAGAAGTTTCGGCAATTTAACTCTAGCAAAACCAGGTAGGATTCTTACAGAATAAAAACTAAACCATGCTACTCCCACTGTTTTCCTTTGCAATATCACATTAAAAAGGTACCTTTAAAGTTGTTTTGCACACTGCCTGTGCAGAAAGTCTTTTCCCAGCACTGCTCTACCCCATGCCAATGTCTTTTTCCAGGGCTGTGTTGCCAGAAGGAGAGTAAAGTTCTTGCTCCTGAACGTTAGCTGATGTGAATAATGATGCTCTTCTGAAGCTGTGAATCTGGTGTATGTTATTCATCCACAGAGGTACAATGGATATTTGCTTCTTAGGAAAATTACTGAACCAAAAGTGTCATTGTTCCTTTGCAGCTATTGTGGTCAGTTACATACCCAACTGTCATGAATGTGCACTCTATTCTCATGCCAAAATTCTCAAAGAAACAAACCACTGTGACATTCTTCTCTTAATGTGTGTGTTTAATTACTGATAAAAAGAATGGGAGTTCTAGACGTGAACTAAAGAAACCTTCTGTGTATTCACCCAAATAAGATGAAATTTTCTTCCCCTTGTGAATTCCTGAAGGCATTAATTTAACTGCAGAACTGCCTTCAAATATTCAGAAAGAGAAAGTAAAATTTTCAACTAGCTCAATTTTAATCTTTTTCACTCACCCCATAAGCCTAATTAAATCTTCAGAAAATGAACAAATAAACTTCATTATAAAACAAATACCTGTAAGTCAGATCACAGTCCACAATCAAGATAGAAAAGGAATGCAGACATCTTCTCCAATCCAACATCAAGCTCATAACAAAAAAGGCAATGAACTATTCATTTCATTTGCAAGAATATTCACAATATTAAGCTGCATTATGATTATAAGATACTGCTAAAAAGTCCATATCTGCCTTATATCCATAAAGTCTAAGTGATTTAATAATTCAATAGGATTTCTACATTAAGACTACAAATACTTTTATATATAATCAACAAAATCAGCATGTGCATATGTGTTTATGCGCTTGTGCATTTTAAATATAACTGGGTTTATCTGTGAATAAATTCATTATGAATGACAGTCCTCCAAAAGTGACCTTTGTAAGAGCAGTAATTGTAGTTCTAATTCTACTGTAGTCATTCCAAAACCTCCATTTACTTTTAAAAGGTACGGCTCTCTTTCAAGGGTACTAAATATAAATACATTGATAAGTATAAGCATATTCTCAAATAAAGATAAGACCAGTGTAGACACTGAAGTAAGACCCTATGACTAGAGCTTCCATTTCTGTTACAAAACTGTTACCACTTTTGAAAAGGACATATCATCACATGCATCAATTCTACAAATTACATTACATTATTGTGATGAACTACCCCCAGGTTATCCGTCTTCTAATAATGTTTTCCATAATACTAAAGAGACATACTATAGAAATCATCTGCTACTTTACATTTCAGCAATCATTTAAATTACGAGAAAACTGCACAATTGTTCCAACAGAAGCAAAATCCTCACCTAAGATTTGGTGTTTGTTAGGGTTTTTGGGTGGAGGAGGTTCAGATGCTGCTTACTGTTATGATTTGGTTTCCTAACCTTGGATTTCATTATTAAAGGTGAAAGTAACATTAATTCAGGGAGGCATTCCAAGGATTACCCAAGAATACATTGTAAGGGGTACTAGTAATTGGAACAGAGTGTAAAAGTTTTAAGCATAAACATGAGAAAGACAAACACTAAGATACTGAAAGCAACAGCATTTAACCAGTCTGAGTGAGAGAAAGCACTAATCTTTAATGAACAAATACCAGGGAGAAAAGACACAGGCACACACAGGTCATAACAATACATTTAGGGTGTCTCTCTGCTGATGGCTGTCACAGTGACCAAAGAGGATTAGAGGAGATTTATTGCTATGCTCTTGCAGAGGCTAATCACAGATTCTACCTGTTAGTTTGAAACTGTTTGGATGGTTGATTTTCTCCTATTACCAGACAAAGTCATCAGCCACTAGAGAGAATGCAAACACTCAGTGGCAGATACAATATTGTGGATCAGTTACCAGAGGTGGCAAGAGGATGTAGCTCAGCTGCTCATAATTTCAGCTATTCACCAGCAGATGGGACTTACAGCATATTAGGATTCAGCTAATCATCATCCTTACATCTAGCACATTGAAAACTTCATTTCAAAAACTTCAACAAAATAACCAAAGGAGTTCAAGAAAGCTCACAACAACAACAAAAGCAAATACATTCCTATTCTGAGTATCAGGTACAGTCTATAATTTTATGCAGAGCATAAACGTGATGGAGAGATCAAATATGGGCTTAGCCAGGTGTCAGCTCAAATTCACTCAGTGAAGAGCTATTGAATCAGTTTGCCTTCCCTTTAGATGTCTCTGAAATTAGCTGATGTCCATATACTTCAAAAAAAAAAAAAAATAAAGGTGCTTTATTCTAAAAGAAAGTTCAGGAGTCTACCTGGGAAGCATCCAAAAAAAAAGTCAGACACCCAGCATTGTGAAATTAGTTTTCCTTTCAAGCCACCCAGTCTGCTGAACAGCAGTACAGGTCCTCTAACACCTAGAAGCTATAATGCCCGAGACCCAGCTGAGGACAAGTGCCTCAGCTCATTGCCTTTTCATTTCCACCATACCCTGGGCCTTCGCCAGAGCTTGCCAGAGGCAATGACAGTGGTGCAATGGGTTCATTAGTATTGTCAGTCTAGTTTGATAGGAACTGGGAAACCCAACAATGAAAGGCTTTGTTTCTTGATTTCATGAAGCACCTAGTTGTCAGGGTTGTTTTTTTTCTCTCAGTATCTTACAGTTTGATGTTTAATACAATCAAGTTCCCGGACTCCATAAGCCCATCTGCATGTGACCTCATACCCCTACTATGCCTAAATTACTGTTTAGTTTCAGACTACTGCCAATTAAAACACAAATAGAAGATGATATTCAGGAAGGAGACCACATTGCACTAAGGTAGGACACATCTTATTCTATTTAAAATGATTGTAGATAAACTGAGACAAGGAAAGCTGTGAGGTCTGGATTTAAAGAGAAGGAATCAATCATCTTGCTGCTCAACGGAAAGAAAGATTTAAGAAAATTGAAGTGGCACAGCTGAAGACATCTTTCACTGCAGCCAGCAGAGGATTATAGGAGGAAAAAAAAAAGAAAATCAGTAGGAGAAAGGGACTGGAGTGAGGAATAAGAAAGTATTTTAACCTCTGGAAAAGAAAAATCAAAATACAATTAGTACTGTGACTACAAACCAACAGAAAGGTTAAAAAAACCCCAAACAAAACAACAACAAAAAACAACAAAAAAATCCAAAAAACCAAAAATCCCCCCAAACCAGTCTTTGCTTGTCTGCAGAGATCCTGTTCTCATTCATCAAAATCTGTAATTTTGATGCAAATTATTTCTAAAAAAACTTTGAGTTTAGGTATGCAAAACCCCTTTTGTACACTCTTGCTTTATTTTGCTTAATTTGATCTCAAGCCCAATTTATATTTTGTAGTAAAAACAAATGCTCTACTTTTGTGCCTGACTACATACTTCTATACACAGGTTTGTTTCCCAGGCAGAGGAAATGAAGGATGCTTTTCTACTACTTTTCTTCTGCATTTTTATAACATTACCTAAAAGTTATACAGGTAAGTCTTAACCTATATTGATAGCCTTTTCCTCTTTTCACAGAGATATATTTAAAAAAAGTTAATAAAAAAAGAGATGGCAGCTATTACCTATAGTTATAGCTATATTATTGAATCTTGCAGATAATTTAGATGGATTTCACATTGTTTCTACAAACTTGAAGAAAACCATTCAGATTTCAAGAACAAAAACACACAATACGCCTGAACATATCAGAAAAGGAGTAAACTGTTTAAAATCCATACACAGCTAATTAACTGACACCATACAAATGATTACAGATGTTCAAAAAATGTAACCTTTTCCCCAGTTCATGTTTAGAATTCACATTGACAAAATACCCACTTCAAGCACCATCCTCTTTGAAAAAGCCTCCCAAAATGATAAGCACAGATATGACATGTATGTTTACATTATTTAATTAAGGAACAACAGTGCGGCTGAAATTGTGAGAATAATCAAATCATCTACGTCTCAGGAGTAATGTGTGACATGCTGGGACAGCTTCCCACCACAGGCTTCAACCTAGGAGTGCTGTTTTCACTCCCAAGGAAAATACTGCAACAGTAATCATGTCTTATCATATTAATAACAGCTGCAAATTATGTGTCCTTATCTTTCAAGTGTCTCTATCTTGTTCTTCATGGTTTTGCTGGTTTGGGTTTTTCTTCCTCCTAATATCCACCATGGAATTAAAGACCATAGACGGATTTAGGCTGGAAGGTCATCTGGGCCAAACTCCTGCTCAAAGCAAGGATAACAAAACCCTTCTGAGGATTCTCATGTCAGAGGTCTTATATTCGAGAATACAGAATATGTCTCACTGGAGGACACAGAAGGTTCCCCATTTCTCTGCAAACAGAATGTCAGTGATTGATGTTTTCTCCACCGCTTGAAAACAGGGTGGGATAAAGTGATCTAATCTAATCTAAAGTGATCTAATCTAATCTAATCTAAAGTGATCTAATCTAATCTAAAGTGATCATCTAATGTGGGGGTGGGGCAGGGCAGATGGAGAAATAAAGCAGAATCCCATTCTGTTTCATCCCAATCCAGTGAGAAGAGACGAGGAAGCCAGCAGCCACATGAAGGAGCAAGAGCCTGTGCAAGGAAACTGATTCCAGCTCCCTGGATCCCATGTCATCCAGAGGGTAATCATCCTTCCACACAGCATTGCTCAGCCTCTCCTATTCTCTGCCACATCTCAGAGATGCTCTGCCTGTGATGCTGCTGGGTGGACAGCATGTATACCCGATGTACATCCTAAAAGGGTATAGGCTTTTCAGGAGGGTAACTTCATCCAGTCAGGACAGACTACAGTTCCACTGAGAAATGAGCTGTTGGAAGTAGATGACTGTTGGGTAATAGTAACCATAGAGACACACTGAACACATAGGCCTCTCCTCTAACCTTTGTTCTCGAGTGGCTTTCCTCTTTTATTCCACATAGAATAGTAATATTTGTCTTAGTAATCCATAGCTGTTATTCACAGTCCTTACAAAGACAGAAAAATCTATTTTTCACATTTATGATGCTGTTCTTGATGCTGGCTTATTTTTATTTCCATTTACAAATCCAGGCATTGTCTGTTATAATAGAAATGAGACTCAATAATAGTACTTCTAATGAAGAACTTGAGCAAGAAAAAACCTCCCAGCTTTGCAATAAATGATCTGCACAAGTCATAGTCTCACCTCACACCACAACATTGCCACTTAAGAGAAATCATTGAGCGAAAATATTTTTGTAAGATCAGTACAACCTGCTTTGAAAAACAGGAGTCTTCTCAGCTTCCCAGTGACTTCTGACTTCTTTTGAATGTTTCAGTATTTATTCTGATCATGAATATCAACCAGTTATTTTATACAAAAGATATACTGAGCCTTTTGCATGTTACACAACCACCAAGAAAAGGTTCTCAGAAGTCACCTTTCTGTGCAGTGTGCATTTGATACAGTCATTCGATCATGTTACCCTCCCAGCACTGAATTCCTAAAATGCAGTTGGATTTGTCTCCCTCTAATTGTCCAGGCAACCTAAACTATAAATGATTTTCATTATCAGTTGTCAAGATTTCATATAGAGAGGTCATAATAAAGATGAAAAACACTGGAAAGAAACCCTGTGAATGAGGAAGACCATGATTTATTTTTGATAACAGGATGATTTTGACTCTAATATGCAGCTGCCATCAGCCCCTAATGCTTGTCTCAAGTGTGCTATTTGGGTTCTCAATTAAGCTAGTTCAATAAAGAAAGGCAGAGAAATATCCTTGCAATAATAAAATGGAATTGACAGCCCCAACCAGCAGTAAATCTAATCATCCCTTAAAAATACTATTATTTTCAGACATGTAAAGGAAGAGTTTTATCATAAATAGATGTTACATAGAGACTATTTTAAAAAAAAAATTAAAAAGCCAGAGTACTCTTGAATATCCTTTCAGTTTCCTTCAGATCATTCTGTTAGCATTTACTTGACTGTAATTTGTAATACACCACCTCTACTTCGGCTGAAAGTACACTGTGCAAATCCTGGCGCAATCTCCCTGGCTTGAACACACAGAGTCAGCCCACTGTCCCTTCCCTGGGGAATAAGCTTGTTCCAGTTACATTTGCATGTCACTCCAGCAAGAGATCCCCAAACAGCAGCTGTAGCACTGTGACCAAAAAAACCCCAAACCACCCAAAAAACCAAACCAAGTAAACAAAACCCAACCAAACAAACAAAAACCCAAAACACCACCAAAAGTTGTCTGTCTGGTTATGATCTGTTTTGACCCACAGTCTTAGAGAAAAAGTCCACTCATATAGCAGAGGAGGGGGGAACACTGGCCCTTCTTTAAAGCCTGCATTCACCTTAATTATGTTTGCAGAAAATAGCAGATGTGGACAGGACTTCCTCATGGGAATCTACTGGCAAAAGAAGCCCTGTAGAAACACACTGCTCAAGAACACAAATTCAGTGTTGTGTCCATCCTGCATTCTTTGGTAACAAAAAGGTCATGACATTTTGCTTTCCGGAGAAACGAACATCTCCTTTCCCCTAAGTGACTAAACCATAGACAGCATGATGTAAATTATTTCAGGAAAAACTTCATATTTTCTGTTTATATGCCATAAGATTGCCCATACCTCTTTTTACCTGTAGAGATATGTACAACTGTGTCACTCCTAATTTCAGTTAAAGTCAGTGGTATACATGTACCCATTCAAAGATAATTCTTTTCTGCAAATATGATGTCTTTGGATGCCTTTGTTGATTTATCAGGAGAGCTAACAAAACTGGCTAGCAGGCAGAGCACAGCATCTTGGAGCTAATTACCTGCTAGAGCTTTCTCATCCTATGTTGTCCTAGGTCTCTGTTAACTGTCCATCTATTTCTAAATGGTTCTCCATGGACCTAAACTGAATGACCTTGCAGAAACTTCTCCCCTCCTCTCCATCTTGACCTGGGCATCTTCAGAATTCATTTTATTTCTATTAGGGAACCACTGCTCTCAAAAGGTTCAGTTTTCTATTCTGTGCATAGTTAGGTTTTTCAACTAATTTAATTTGAGACAGGACAGACAAGGAATGTAAGATCAGGCTCTAAACATGGAAGTGTGAGAAACTGTATTTGTAAAGATCATTTTAATTAGACCAACTGGCATTGCATCCAGACCCATAATAGGCAATACAGTTTCAGCACCAAAAGCTACAGAAGACTAGATCAATTCTCTGGCTGACCTACCTTTCCACCTAAGCAAAGCAATGCAACAGGTCACTGATTTTAAATACCTGCAAAAATAATAAGCATTATGCTAGAGTAAAACAAAAACAGACATGCTATTTTGAAGCTTCACAAAAATAGGCTGTTAGTGTTGCAAGTAATCAGGTAGTGTTTCTAGTCTATTCAGCAGCTTCCTGACACCCATCCACTTACTCTCTGGCTACCATGCAGGGTTCTCATTCGCAACTGATGTCTGGCAGTCACTATGGGTAGCAAAAGTGCACAGCCACACTTGAATTCTGGTCAAAATTATAGGAAAATACCTTTTATTAATGAAAAAACCCAACAGAAATTTTAATCTTCAAGCTGTTTAAAGGTTATCACAGTCACAGTTTTACAGAGGATTTTGCTGGCTAGAAGTTTCACATTTAATGTAGATTTACAAAGTTGAAATCATATCTGCATATAACTTACTTGTTAACTTATAACCTAACGTTTTTTTAATAAGATCTTGAAAAACTGCTTGTAATTAAAATGTAAAGTGAGCCTTAACTCAACTTTGGGAAATTTAGTATAAATTAAACAATAAGGAGTCTGTATTTTTATAGGGTTTTTTTTCTTTCAACCTATAATTTACTACACCTGCTTGAATTCCTATCTAATCCTGTATAAAAGCTAAGTTGTTAACAGTTCATTTAAAGTGTATTATTAAAATGTACATATTTTTTCTTTGCCTATGAAGTCTGGTTTACAGAGTCAAGTGCTTTATTATTTGTAACTTGGTTTATATGCATAGGTTATAAAAATATATTATATAGTGAATATAAATAACATGAATAATATTTTAAGGATCAGAAGTATACTCTGTCAGCCAAAATATGATGCAAGCGTGATTGGGAAATGATGTTTCAGATCATTACTGTCTACCAGGTACACAGAACAGGAAGCAGTTCTGGTTATGAGAAACTTCCAGTATGTTAGAATAGGATTGGAAAAAGTGCCATTGTTATTTTTACCCCACCTTATAGGTTCAAACCTATAGATTCAAGAAGTGTGTCCAGCTAGCAGGAAAATTCATTACCCATTTCTGAAAACTGACGTATTTGGTTCAAAGCCACCCTGAGAGTCAATAATGCAGCCAGATACTGATCCGTCTTTCCCCCACCCCAGTCCAGCCAACAGAGTCACACTATCTTCTCAGTTAAATAGAATATTGAGCCCCAGTCCAATTTGCTGTTACTTTTCTCAATGAAGCTAGCTTTTACAGCCTCTTATAACCAAAGCCCTGTAGGTTCAGCAGCCAAGAGCAGTGGTACTTGCAAAAACTTGTACAGCAAAATATTCACCAGCTATTCCACTGCTATTCATCGCCTCACTAGGGCTGAAAAATCCAGAACAGGTAAATTCCCTTGTTTGCTTAAGACTTTGCTGGGACATGGTGCCTACATTTACATGAGTCAATTAAACAAGCCTGGGACTGTACTCCAGCACTAAGGCCAAGAGGCATGGAATAACTCACATTCACACTGTTAAAATTCTCTTGCCCTCCAAAATAGGGTGGCCACAAGCATAACCCTTTACAGGGGCTATCCCCTGGCTCATTCTAGTGCCCAAACCATGCCTGGAGACAGGGAAGACAGTGCTGGTTTGTGTGGGACCTTCCCAGTCACACACCAGAAGCCAGGGACCTTCCCCATTAGCAGGGACCTGTTGTGGCCTCCTTGTGGCCCCTTGTTCAGAGACAAATTTCTGCCCAAGCTAAAGAAAGGTCATTTCCCTGGATCTCTCTTGTGCTGACACAGACAGATTGAATAGCAGCTGTGTCAATGTAATTGCCTGGTTCCCACTCTGTCACAAAGAAACCACGTATTTATCTACACCTCTTTCATAGGTCTAGGAGACACAGCCACCTCTACAATTCTGTGTGCTTCCAAATTTAAGGAAAGNGAATACAACTTTGTCCAAGTGCTCAGTTTCTCAAGTCACAGGGACCAAAATTAAACCACCTACATGAAGGTAAAACTCCCTTTGATTTCAGAGTGAGGGGAGAGAGGTGTACACAGTTTGTTGTTTGTTTGTTTGTTTTTCCCCTCACCTGCACCTTCCATGGGCTTTCTACCGTTCTGCATTTCCAGTACTGCTATTCAAACAGGAATGAAAAAGAGAAAAAGAAAGAGCATAAGAAATAGTTTTCCTCATTCTGCTACGAAAAAAGAACTAACATCCACAGGGAGAGACTGGTTTTTATAACAAAAAGGCCTCTTAAAACTTACTTATACTTTCAGTTTAACGCAATGGAGGTATCACTGAAGCAGGCAGTGCCATCTAACAGAGGAACCACCTTGTGTAAATTGAGCATCCAAACAGTGAGAAAATGAAACCTCTGCATAGTATCTATGTCAAGCCACAAGCACACCAGGAATTTTTCAACAAATACTAGATGATCCCTGCCAAGCAGAGCCTACCCTCCAAGTGTAGGCATTTTGGAAACAACCAGGCTGCATGGGTTAATTGCAGCAAAAAGAGGTGGTGGAAGCTGCATTCTCCTCTTCCAGGGTGCATGAAGGCTGAGGACCAGCCGAACGCACACCACCAGCACTCAGTGACTCAGTCCCAAAGGGACACGTGTCATGACCTACAGAAAGGTAGACGAAGAAAATTAAGGTCAGGGTTGTTTGTTTCCCCCTTCTCCTCAAAATCAGCCTTCCTGCGAGGCAGTGATAGCACATGATGTTTCACCATTGCTCTTGAAGGCTCCACCATGTGTCATCAGAAAAAAAGTGGTTTGTTTTGGTTTTATTCTATAAACAAAAGTTCTGTGATGAAATTATAATGGTAAGTCCTTACATGATGACATTTTGAGTCTGAACCAGATAACGGCATATTTTTGATGGAAGGTTGGGCGGGGGCAGAACCCCACCGTTAAAAAGTTATTTTTAACTGTGGTTGGTTAAAAAAAGAGAGGGGGGAGAGGGAAGAGAAAGAGTGCCTACATTTTTAATAAATTAAACAAATTTAAATGGTATTTGTGTTCCAAAATCCTCAAGGCTTAGAAAAAAATATCTTGAGCAGGAAATACGAATCTAAGTTAATTATGCAAATTAAAAGAATGCTGTACTGTTGTATGACAGATACACAACAAAGCATGAGCAACAAACTTTTCTCAATGGAAGATTCATTAAAAATTCCTTTATAATTTAATTAAAATCGTGCCAGGAAACTAATTTTGAGACAATTTTAATCTTAGCTTTAATTCCCTAATTGTTTTAGCATTGAGGACTTAAAATACATTTGCATGGGAAAAATAATTTAGTACTCTGGAAAGCAAAATAATTAATGCTTGAATTTTAAAAGTGAATAATGTCCTCATTACAGTTAGAGTATTGTGTAAATTCATATGGCAAGATACAGTTATATTAATACATATGGCTATTTGTAATTCATATCTAGGCTGGCACATCCTTCTAGACATTTTAAGAAATCACTTTGTATTTCAAAGAGAACCTTGGTATGCAGTGATAGTATATTTATGTCTTACATTTTTTCAAAGGATAATTAAATTCATATTTACATTCAAAAGCAAACTCAAAGAAACTACCAGTGTATAAAACATGGTCTTGCTTTTGTGGCTTCGCATAACTTGTTTATAACACAGAAAGTACAAACCTTAATGTTTCACTACCAGTTCTCTCTTCCTTTTATGTATACTGGAAAATGATTTGCTGTTACAGAGTCCTTCATTAACAAGATTTAGCAGAGAGTTTGGAGCTACTTTTATGTGAAAAAAAAATAGCGTTTTATACAAATAATAGATAACCATCAGTGAATCATTTAGTTGGTTGAAAAAAGGAAAAAATAAGGCCTTCTATAGATTTTATAAATATTTAAGGTCTAAAAATGGCAAGGCAGTTTGAGATCAACTGAAAACAAATGGCAAGACAGTTTGAGATAAACTAAAACCAAATGTACAAATACATGTTCAGTGTAACTGTGCATATAACAGCAAACTATTATGCTTGACTGAAATAGAACTCTGTCTTTTTTACATTAATAAAGGCGTATGTTCAGCCATGGTAAAGAACTCGATGTTCCTATGTGTCTTTATACAGGCCTGTTTGTGTTACAAATAAGGTCATGTTTAAGTAATTCAACCAGTCCATGAGGCTTTGACTTCTATTTACCCTAAGACTCATCCTCACATCATCCTTCCCACTCGATCAACCCAGGGAATCTCAGGTAACATTGCTGCCTCTATGAAATATTTCATTTTTTTCCCCCTGAGACATAGGATGAAATCACTGGGAACATTTACTTCATTGTAGGTATCAGCAGTTCATTTATTTTCTTTTAAACCCTTCTCAGTATTGAAGTTTTCCTTCTCAGTAATTCAAACTAGACAGTGTCTTGTTGCAATTTTGCAGGAAAATCATCAATGGAGGGATGAGAAACAGAAACCACAGTGACCTCAAGCTTCTGCATTATGCTTCTTGTCTCACCTCCACATCCTCTCTGCCATAGGGAACAAGGCCATTTTCTAGTTGTTCTGGGCAGATTGGGTGGACTTTGCAGAGAGCTTTCCCAAGATAAGTGATGTATGAAATCACAGAATCACAGAAATAGGTTGTACCATACAACACCTCCACCAAACCTCTCCCCAGTAAAAGCCAGCCATCATGCAGACTTGTACAGGACGTGGAGGAGGTGCTGGAAAGCATCCCTGTTATAACATTGCCTCACACTGCAGTGCCCTGGCACCTTTGTGTTGTACACTGTCACGAAGGCACAATCAGTTCCCTGCTTTGCACCACCCCAAGGGTGAAGAGCACTTGCTGATATCAGTCTTCCTTGTGTAATGCAGGCCATGCTATGGCAGATCACAAGCTCGTTGCTTATTGAGGTGCTTCACCTCTGTTAATAGTAGTTTTGACATGGTAATATATATACACCAAGGGAATGGTCAGCTTGGATGGAGGATCTAGTGGTCAGTGAAGACATGTTTCTGTTTACTGGTTTAATAACTAAGCTGGCCAAACAGATAGTGGTTTTCCTTAGCCTATTCAGTAAACCAGGACTGCACTTCTGATTAACACCCAGTGTTTCCTTCTACCACCTTCAGCCCTCAATACTAAACCTGCCTTTCCAGAACAGAAACCAAAAATGCTAATAATCCAATTATAAGCTGCTTCAAATTTCAGTAATAGAATAAAGTATGGAGAGTGTGAAAGTGCAGAATACTAACAGTTAAATCCTGAAAGAACAAGGGGTGATAGTTGCTAAAACCAAACCAAACCAAACCAACAAAGACCAAAAAGATAAATTTGTATTGTTACCTATTTTAGGAAGGGACATAAGACTTTGCCAAGTTTAGAGATGAAAAAGCTACATTGATTCACATTTGTCTTCAATTAGTACTGGGAGATGAGGGCTCAGCTTCTTATTTCATTTGCAGAATTCTTTTATGAAAAACTAGCTAAATTATTTTGGTACAAGCAGCGTGCCTCTCTGCAAAATCTCTGTCCCTTGCTCCTCTATTTGTCAGATTCTTCTCTATAAGTGAAGATAGCGAATGTTTCCTTTTCTCTTACCCTTTGTCTGACATGGCTTTTCAAGCTGCTAGGAACCACAACACCACAAAATGACCAAAAGAAGAAAGCCCCTTTCTCAACGATGCTTTTAGACACCACCAGGGAGGTACGTAGATGAGAAGTTGCATAACTGTACTTTAATAAATCAGAGGTTAACAAGAAAGTCCATAAACTTTTATCCCTGAGTTCAAACGTTCTTGCAATAGTACTGCAGTCAAAATAAAATATCCTCCTCCAGCATTAAAGGTGCCATCATTCAGACCTTCCCTCCTGATGTTTGCAAAGTTCTCTTTTCATTCATTATCACTTCTGCACCTGCTCTAAATACTTTTTAGCTTAATTGATGGTCTCTAAACAATCAATCAGTGTTTATATTCACTTTGGAGCTGCTTCAGCAGGAAGATGACAGTTACTTTTTGTTTTCCTTCTGTGTCCTGGCTGTCACTCAGAGGCAGACTGAATGGGAACTTACTTCTATTGCAGAGGCTGGTAAAAGACTCCTGCACCCACCACAGCCATTTGTTGCCTCACTCTGGTTAACACTTCACACATTAACCATGCTTCTTCACCTACATTTTATGTTCAAACACTAGCATTTTTATTGCATTCCAGTAAACCAAACTACTTTCAGGCAACAAGAACACACAGAGTAGTAAACCTTGGCCTGAGGTCAACCACTTCTATACCTGGGGAAACAAACTGCTTGTCCCTGACATTTCACTCCTCTGAACAACCCTAAGAAGATGGACCACGGGGTTGGTCCCACACCTCACACATCATGGGGGCGAATAATCCAGGAGGAACTGTATTTAGTGAGACCCAAACCCAAACTCTGCTTCCTCAATCCTGGTATCATACAGCCTCTGGGGAGCTGCATCATCTTGTCCCCCATGGCCCAAGCTCCCTGGGTGGGCTGCAAGGAACAGAAAACATAACTTTAAGCTTTGAATGTACCTTATACTTCAACCCTGAATCCACTGAGCACACACCAGGATAAAAAAAATTAATGCTGTGTAGGTGGATGACTCACACACTTTCATGAAGAGAAAAAGAAAATGAGAGAGGCCCTGTCTGGTGTTTTGATAGGGAGAATTTCCACAGCAGTTTAATTGTTCACTTTTCAGTGGGAACCAAGTAAAGTAGAAACACAGAACAAAAAGTTAATCTTTGCAACATTTTTGTTGTACATGGACTGAAATCTCTAAAGTATATTAATGATGCAAAACATTAAACGTTACTGCTACTAATCAGTGTGCCTCATCTGTACTTACAGACTTTCTTGTTACCCTGGTGGTCACGTTCAGGTGGCATCCCAATGAGTAAATACCACCTAGGAAGCCTGGGAGGAGTCACAGCTTGAAAGACTTCAGTCATCCCAGAAGAGATACCAAGCATACAGGTCCCAACAGGCTCAGTGCTTGCACGGTTCAGACTTTGACCCTATATGCACCCAAAGAGGGGACAGCTACACTTCAGACCCAGAGCTGAAGGGTCATGTCATGGCCAGCACTGTCAGCACAGGTCCAGGAATGTTCTCCAAGCTGCACGACAGGTGAAACTGCCTAGTCACAGCCTGGCTGCAGCTCTCCTCTTTCACTTCTGTGATGTTTCAAGGGCACCTCCTTAAGGCCAGACCTCACTTCTCCAGGGAAGCCAGATCAGGTTTTTCAAGCCACATTTCTGTATGTCATCATTCAGTAACTTTAATTCCATATTTTTAAAAAATCCAACAAAACAACAATAACCTAACCAAAACACAACCACCTCTCCCTTTAGCAAAAACACTAAGAGTCCCAACATTTAAGTTGATAAAGAAAGTGCAATTCCAAGGAAAGTTGTGATTTCCAGTATTAGGTCATGGGTAAGGTAATCTCCATGGTGTTATAGTTTCTCAGTGACATGTTCTTCAACAACACATTTCCTAGCACTGCCAAAAGGATTTCAGTGGTAACACGCCAGTATGCTGCAGTTAATGCCAGCATCCTCTCTAAAAGGAAGAGACACTTCTCACTGACCAAGAGGGATGGGTGTGCAGCAATCTTCACAAGAGCTCCCTTAATTATCAATCAACTCCACCCCCCAAATTAGGGTATAAATGACATGCAGCATCAATATAGTGCCATCTCCCATGGCAAACTGACAGTCTTTAGAAAGCATGCAGATGAAAGTATGGATATTGCCAAAAATACACCTACATAACAAATTCTTTCTAATGAATGCAAAAAGAAACCACAAAGCTATCTTCTGGGAATTGTCATTCAGTATTTCTCTTGTGAACCAAGTGAAAACAGGAGGACGGGTTTTGTTTTAGATAAACATTCTTGCTGTTAGGGAATTGATACCTGACAAATTCCACCCCTTGATTTAACACATTTAGCACAAAAATGCATCTAATTGCAAATTGGGTGGGGGGTTTTGCCTTTGCAGTACCATCATTGTAGCCCACTATGATTACAGCACCTGAGAAACTCAGTGTCTGAGGGAAAACTACTGTACCACCAACTCCTTTCTATTATTAGAGTAATTCAAGACATTTACCTTCCTGAGCACTATCATTTTACACAACCAAAGCTACATATTTGCTGCTGAAACACTGCAAGAAGCATTCCTACATTTTACTTGTTTAATATAGTGGGTAATTCTCAGGGAAAAAATGATACTGATTTCATTTTCTGACAAATTCCTTCTTAGCACTTATTGTTTCTCTTCTTAGTGCTTAAATTAAAACCAATGCTTTCCACAGTTTGAGAAGGTTATTTAATAACAAAGTTAGCAATCAAATTTGTCAAGTTGATTAATAAAGGATTTTCATATTGACTCAGTCACTTTTTATTTCTTGATAGTCTACTTCACAGCCTACAGAAACTTAGACCATCTCCTCTAATGATTAATGATTATTACTGTTAGTAGCACCAACAGTACCAAAGATTCCAACCTTTTCCCTACCAACCTCAGAAAAAAAGTCTCCATATGTTCATACTAGTCACTTGTGAGGCAAATTTGGAATTAAAAATTGGGTTGAGTTTACATGTGAAAAGACATTCTAGCCATAGCTACTTGTATTCAACATTGCTGGCATATAAAGAACATTCACTCAGTCTCTGCTAGCATCTCTAGGATTAGTGTCTAGCAAGCAGGACTAAAGAGAATAAGCCAAACTGCTGCTTCATGGAGAAGCAGCTAATATTTGTTAGGACTCCTGCCAAATTACCCATCTAAAGTCTAAAAATACATGTTAACAGGAGATAGTCTCGAGCCATATTTCCTTCCTAATTGGTTAGAACAGTGGTTGTCACTCATTCTTTTCTCCTGTAGAAGACCTTTCCCTATGAACCTTCCTCCTTCTCACCAACAGGGACAGGAGACCTGTCTGTCTACTGTGGAGAGAAGGAAAAAAAAGGAAAAAAAAAAAGGAAAAAAAAAAAAAAAGCAAGCATCCAGTCCTCTTTTGCCCATTCTACCACTAAGACTGATACTTTTTTCCTTTGATTAAGTATCTCCTCTCTGAATCCAACAGTGGAGATAGACAAAACTTTGTTAACACCACAGCTAGGTCAAGAAACAGAGAATTAATA
This sequence comes from Galbula dea, assembly GCA_013399015.1. Taxonomy (NCBI): domain Eukaryota; kingdom Metazoa; phylum Chordata; class Aves; order Piciformes; family Galbulidae; genus Galbula; species Galbula dea. Next base: position 837,529 of record VWZX01004809.1, on the reverse strand, counting down.
GGAGTTAGAGGTGATCCATCAGATAAAAGGACATAGGAAAAAATGAAGATCCAGAAGCTCAGGGCTTCAAAATACAGGGCAGAAATGTGAAGAAGCAGGGGAAATAATACAACTAATAAATCACTGCAAGGAGATGGAGCAGAGTTTTTCCCTTATGAGCTCACAGAACTTGCTACCTGCAGCAGAACATTTCTGCAGGAGGCTTGTAACAAGGAACAAACTTCTGCTGGGAATGACATCATGGATGTCATGGTGAGCCCTTACCTATCTTGCTTTGATGGTTTATAAATTACAAAGAAATTCTCAGAGTGCCAGAGGAAAGAGAGCTTACCTTTAAATTTGTTTGCTGGCACTCACAATTCCTGTACCCACAAACATATTCCTAGGCAGCATCAAGAGACTCTTAACAGACTCCCACAAAGGGCAGCAAGCCAACTTGTAGTTATTTTAAAGAATGCATCAGTTGTCTAAAATTTTGCACCCTACTACAGACCCTGTTTGTCTGAAAAGGATCCAGGCCACGTAAAAACAGTCTGCTGGACAGAGTCCAGAGTTTTACAGACTAGAAGCCTATAACCTTACAACATTCCACTTCAAATCTTGCATGAAAATGCTAGTTAGCAAACTGTGATGGGTAAAGGGAGGGGAATAGGTTTGAACACTGTCAAAACATTTTTGGGGCAATCTCAGAAGAAACATGAGAAGAGCAAAAGGAAAATGTAGCATCTGTAAAATATTTCATAGTCCACTCCTCCACTCTTTCTGCACCCTTGCAGTGAGACTTCACTCAGAGAGGTATTACTGATGTTTCCAGTTTACAAGGCATAGGCTCCTTGCCATCTGTTCAAAACTCTGACCATATTGGTATGGTCTGTTAAGCCATTCTACAGAACCCTCCACTGGTTTTCTGATACATTCAGAATCAAATATGACACTTCAGTCCTAAACCTACTTTCTTACATGTTTAGTTTTATTGCCATGAGCAGACCTACCAACTTACACAGGACTACACTATGTAGTAAAGTTAAGCAAGTGTGTGTTTGCAGGTTCAGGGCCTTACATCCCTGTTCTAGTCCACATGACCTAACAAGTAATATCAGCAATAAATTCAATTCCTTCTACTTCCATTTCTCCCATTTCCCATGGGAATGATGCTTCAGTGCTCTTTTCAAACTATATACAAATCTGTTATGCTTTCAATAACACTTTATAATTGTTTAAACATTGAAACTGTGTGATAGGTAGGTAATTTCTTTGCAACACTTAATTCTGAGATAGCTTAAGTCCTTTAATCATAGAACAGTTGTAGAACTGGGCAGTGAGAATTCAATCACCAAACACTTACATAGCTGGTAAAGGTGCATTTACTGTAGACTACAGCACTTCATTCCAGTGGGAGTGACATACTAGTTCTCAGTGTGACCATACAAGCAGACAGTCGAAAAACAATAGGTAAAGCTGTTAGGTTCAAAGATACCTGTCCCTAACAGACCACAAGACTTGCTTAGAGCGCAGGTTCACCACATGAACAAGCTTTCAGCAAAGAGTGCTCAAGTTTCTGGGAAAGTGGGATAAAAGCCTGAGCAAGAAGCACATCTGCAACAGTGGGGACAAATGTTCAGGGCCATGGACATGAGACAGGCTGATGAAGCTGGGGATGAATCAGGATAGCCATGCTCTTCAACAGAGAGGCCTTATAATAAGCTTTGTTGCCTTTTACTGCATTTTAGCAGTGCATCATGAGAGTCAAGCTGGTAACTCACGAGGTTAAGTGCACCCACACTAAAAACCATTTCAACTTGTTCCAGGAACATACAGCATTGTACAAGAAGCTGCCAGTTGCACTTGTCCAACAGGAAACAAAGTCCCTTCAACTTCCCTTATAGAGCAGTCATTGCAGAAGCAGAAACATTTTCTTTATAGAACCACATTTCCCTGCTCCATCATGTAGTAACTGTAAGAGATTAAGTTTAAGTTACTGCAAAGAAAGGCAAAATGAAGAAATATTATGGAGACAAATTTATACTGGTTAAGTTAGAACCAGGCAAAACCCTTTTTTTTTTTCCCTTTCACAAATGTGTCATTATACATCTAAGAAAATCTATGGTGGTCTGAAACAGAAAAACAACAGAGAGAAAGACTCACTCATTCCAGACTCTTGTAAAATGCTTACAACACTCACCTGAGGTATATGCACAATATATATGTAAAATTGTTGTTATACAAAATGGAACTTCAGGAGCTATTGGCAACAGTCTGAACCAGCCAAGATCTGGGTCGTGCATCCAAGTTATGAGGAATTCAGGTTTAAGATTCTATTCTGTCAATAACATGATATGACTCGGAGACTGTATCAGAGTACAGAAAACAAACTCGCTTCTGCATTTCTCCTCCACAAACACCATTTGACTGGCCACTGTTATGACTGAAGAGCATTTTTATAAAGGAAGCATAGCCAAAATTAATGAGTCCTCCAGAAAAGTGTTTTGACCAACACATTTTCTATCACAAAGTATTAATGAGAAAAATAAAACACCACAAAATGGAAATATCTAACTCATTTTCCTTCCCTAATTAAGAAGTATTAAGTCATTTTTAGAATACGACAGTCATGCACACAGATGTTAGTCAAGATTTTTCTGTACCACATGCAGAGCTATGCTGCACATCTCTCAGGAGTCTCAGCAAACGTGAAATGTGGCTATCTTCATTTCTGAGTAATGGTGGGACATTTGTTATTTCAGTTTGTTATTTCTTGTGCTTTGCAGAAACTCCACCTTTAAACTGGCACACACTTTAACTGGCATACACCTCTCTTAAATCTCCAATGCATACATATTTTCAAATAAAAGACTGCTCAATCAGAAAATTCTCTGGTAACAGGGACAGAGGAAAGCTATTACGCTCTGAACATTGTAAATTTGGCACATCCTGATGCTTCAGGGACAGCACTTTCTGGCTTGCACAACAGTCAAAATGCAAGTCAGAACAGAGACATGGGAGCTCTGCTATGTCATCACATCCACGCTGTCACTCTTCTCAGATCCGATTTCTGAAAAGCCTTCAAACACAGTCCAGTTCATTTGCCAATGGTTTAGTACACAGTGCCTCCCCCCTTCCCTTGGAAGACTACTCCACATAAATGTTACTCACAAACCAAAGGGGAATTTGTAATTGGATACAGATCTGTTCCAAACATTGTCACACACCATATATCAGTTTCTATATGTTCATCAGTGCAGTTAGAGTGCTACTGCAATAGTCTCAACTTCCTTTGTTATACATGCTGGGATGAAACACTGTAAACAATTCCTCTTCTTCGTGCCTTTGAAAATCTTTTCAGACAGTTGTATTCTTTATAGATACCATATTCAATCATGGAATGAGGCAGATAAACACTGCACTGGAAAAACCACACCATACTAAAAAAGCAATCTTGATTCCATTGTTTCAGTTTATTAGCTTGCAACTCAGTTTTAGAGCAACATATATGGTGAAGAGTACCTCTTGAAGCAGAAAGATATTTTGTCTTTTTTGTGTGTAAAGGCAGAAGAATGAATAAGCTTGTGTTCTGCAAGATGTGTGAACAGTGGAGTTTGACACAGCAGTAGCTGTCACCTGAAGGGTCACAAGGAAACTATTTATGATTGCAATCATTTATTAGATCAGAACTATATCTATCCTACATCGGGGTGGGGGGGAGGGAACACAATTCACCAAAAAAATGAGTCTTAACATTAAATCTTGTTATTTAAATCTCCTGCACCTGGGATCTCTCCCTTTAAGAGAAAAGCTGTAAGTCACTTTGGAGAGAGGCCAACTGTCTGGAATGCTTTGTCCAAAACCAAGTGTGGGCTTCTAACAGGGCACGACATAAAAAGCCAAGACTCTCTCTCTTTTTACAGTATCTTAAAAGCCCTTTTCTCCCTACAGTTTCATAGAAACTTAAAAGACAAACTAAATCAGTGCAATTGAGAACAGAGAAGTCATGCTTCAGGCATAAGTGCACAGTGCAGCTTACAGTTGAAACTGTATAGGAGCAAGCAACTTCTGCCCATCTGAGAGCAGGAGAAAGCTGTGGCAGGTATTAAAAAGTGAACATACAAAACAATAGAAAAACTGCCCTCAGCTCTTAAATGTATTACTTTCCATGTTTCAATTTCCATGGACTAACCTATTAATTCATACGTTCAGAGCCTTGAAACTTTGTGGTCCTATGAACACAGGGCTCTCTGCTCCTGATGGTTCATAAATTATTCATGCCTTTCACAGGAACTGCAGGCAGGCTAACATTACTGCTTTGAAAACTCATCATTCACTGAAAGGAAGCCATAGCTGTGCTGATGTATCACCAAAATCTTTCAAGGGAATTAGACCATATGATTCCATAAGCATGGAAGGAAAAGCCTTGAGAACAGTCTCTCCTGGTTGAGAAAGTGTAATGTTGTCACCCTCCTACCACTGCATTCAACAGATATGGCCCACTTCACCCTATACTAAAAGACAGTGGCTTGGACACAAGACCTAGAAAACAACTGTAAGTGATAAAACTGACTTCTTTGAAGTCTTGTCATAGCAAACAATTATGGTAAAAGATTGTGATTAATTTGGATGAACTTTGGTTTTTTGAAATTCAAGTAATTGTATAAACATCTCAGTATCTGGCTGCTGCCTCCAGCTATTTGTAATTCAGGCAGCCTAAATTAATGCAAGAGCCAGAAGCCTACAAAGATACACAAGTTCACATGAAGCTTTTAAGACTTTTTTTGATTTAGTCTTAGCTTCCAATTTGTCTCATCTCTCAAGTGTTCACAACCTTCATGTGGGAGGATAAAGTCCTTGAAGGAGTGCTTTAGAGGTTTTTTTAGTCAACACCTGCATAGCAAAAAAAAAAAAAAAGCATGAAGAATTATGTTAGTAAACACAAGCCAAGGTACCTCCTTTCTTTGGTGACAGGTCTTACCAGAAGACCACAATGTCTGGATTCTTGCACCATCTTTCTCCTAGCAGCACAGGTGCTACAGCAGGGAATAATAATTTTCTGTTTACACAGATATGCCACCTCCTGGCCATAGCACTGCCTTTCTGGGAGATACTGAAGACAGACTACCACCTGTGTATGCAGGGAAAAGTCTCCAACACACATCTTGCATTTCCTAAGCAAGCTAGTTATTTAAGTGGTAGACCAAACCAAAAGCATCTCTAGTTGTGCTTAAAAAACAATGAGCTTTGCTGAGCTTTTGGGAGAACAGCTTTTAGCAACTACCCTTGGAAGGAAGTCCCAGGTAGATGAAACCATTCACCAGCATGAATATTCAGAGTGTTCCCTGAACTCCGGTGGAGGGCAGTCCATCATCCCCTGTAGGGGGATGTTGTAGGTCTTGTTCCGAGGTACTGATTATCAAAGGCATAGCACTCAAAGCTTAAAACATCAGACTTCATACACCTAGAAGTTGAGCAAAACTTAATTCATAACACGTCTTTCTCAACCTACTGCTTAATGACTTCGGTGCAGAAAATTACTGAGACCTGTTTCTTCAGAAAGTACAGGTTGCTTTTTGTTGCATATTCATACCAGATTTGCACATTACTGGAAAATATATTTTTGTCATGTTTAGTTAGATTTTTACTTTGACAGCTATTTTCAGCATATAAACCCATGAAAAACCACTGACAGGGTCCTGATCTAGGAGAATCACTGAACCTTGCTCAGAAGAATGCCATCTTTCAAACAAATTTTAGCTTTAGACTTAGCGTGTCCAAACATTTTATAGAGGATTTTCCTCCAGGCAAAATGTTTAAAGCTGGTTTTGAGTAGACAAATAGCTATACAATTGCCTACAATTACCAAATATTTTAGTAGCCTGATTCAATTTAATTTTTGCAAAATATTTTTAGATGCAGAACTTCTAAATCCCAGAAATGAGAGGCAGATAGCGATGCTGCCTATGAATATAAAATGTAATATGCTTCTGTCCCAAAAGATGGCAACTGAAAGACATAGTAATGACTGCCATCACAAACCAAGCATTTTACAAAGAGTTACACATCTGTTGCCAGAGATTATATTCCCTTCCAGTACACTCAGAATAAGGACCGGACTAAGTTAGAGATCACTGTGGAAGTCATTAACTTTCCAGCAGGAACGAACAAGCTGAAGTCCCCAGTCATGAACCACATGGTCTTACCCAGAAAGCTGTAGAATTCACAGTGGCCATCTCACCACTTAGGCTAAATACTGGTCTAAAAAGCAGTTCTGAAGAACAGGCCTCTGACTGCAGTAAGGAGGGGAGCATATTAAGTTTTTGCCACTGAGAGATTACTTCGAACAGTGTGGTAGAAAGCAGTTTCTTCTGCTTACAAATATCCCTGCTGTAACCCCTGTGCACCCTCCCCATTAGACCAAAAAACTCTATTCACATGGAGTGCTTCAAGTGGATACTTGGGTTAGTAAAAAAGGTTTTCTGCTAATAAAAATATGCACTATCTTTTAAAATTGATAATACGAACTAATTTTCTAATTTTAGGAAGATCAGAAGTTCAGTGTTTGCTATTTTATGACCTAGACACCAACAATTAAGTCAGCAATCATTTAGGAATTCAGTTTACCCAATGTTACAAAACAAATGACCTCAGAAATGCTGAGTCATGAGAATGAGGTTATGGGAATTATCAAGTTGAAGAAATTAATCTCACTTCTTTTTCCCTGTTGTTGTTTGTTTACATCCTCCCTCTCCTGGGTCTCTGACTTTAATTTGGGACCTAGCTATCGAATGTTATGCCTCATAGTGAACTTAATGGACATAACACTGATGTACAGCATTGATTGACAGCAATCAATGACTCAGCACTACTACATAAACATGGGAGTACCAGTTCGTTCCCTGTAGCGCATCAATAACACATTTTACGCAATGAACCAAACACTACACTTTGCTCTCCAAGGAGAGCCTTGTCGCGTGACTCTTCACAGACTCACACAGACGGTGCTATTCTGGTCTTTTATGGCTACATCACATAATCTACACAGTAAGAGGGTAAGGTATACATTTAGTAGTCTAAATGGCAATGGTTTCATATGTGTAACTATGCCCACTTTACCATTATTTTAATAGGGTTTGCATTCATTCAAGTGGTCTCTGTATTTGTTGCTAATAAATGCTAGTGTTAAAATGGGAGCCTTGGCAATAACTTGATACTAAAATCTGGGTAGAAGCTGAAAGTAAAGTAGCCATTCAAAAGTCCCAAATTCCAAAGCAATGAGCCTATAGTATTAGAATGAGCAAAGAGGGCAGCAGTGGGCATCCACTATTTTGTATACTATAGACATAATACCAGTCTAAGCCTGTTCCTTCCCTACAGACACGAGCCACCGCTAAGGCACCAGAAGGCCTCCGTCTGGTCATCTGTACCTGGTTAGAGTATGAGAACTGAAGGCATAAGGTGGAGACAAAGGGCAAATGCAGGCCTAGCTTAGGCACTCCTGTGGCACTGGGACTTGCCCATGATACATGCTGGGGTCTGAAATTGGGAAATAACTCCAGATTCCATGCTAGGGATACAGCCAATGTCATCAGAAGCTATAATACAAATCTAAGTCTGAGATCCATGTGGGGTCATTTCCCTGCTGACATGGAGGATCAACTCTGTCTAGATCATCCACAACCTGTATTTGCTCTATCTGTGAAAAACCTCCAAAGACAGATCTGACAAGTTTCTTTGGGTAACCCATTTCTTTGTCTAACACCCTTGTAACTACAAAGCTCTTCCTTAAATCTAACGAAAGCCACCATTGCTGAAAATTGCCTTTTGTTCCATCCTCAGTAGAGATGAAGAACAATTACTTGCTGTCATATTTATAACCATGTCTGTGTACTACTGCATAGTTTATTCTCTTTTCTAGACAGTAATTCACCAAGCTGAGTTTGTGCAAGTATCACTTCGATCATAAAATTAATGAGGTGCCCAGTGCTGACAGCCATCCCCAGCTCTGGCAAGTACACCTTTTGCTTTCATATGAAGGCAGCAGTATGCAGCAGGAAGAGCTCAGCTCCTCCTTAGTCCTCTGGCTTAAAGCAGCTGGACAGGACATTAGGTCACAAGAGTGCTTGGAGAGGGCTCTCTGGGAATCCAGGTTTTCATTTAAACATACTCAGTTCTTGCAATTTATGGCATGTTTCTTGTTATCATTTTTTGTTTGCTTTCCATTAATCTTTCTCCAGTTGTTTGTATATTTCTTAAGGTATCATGTATAAAACTTGATCAAAAATTCAGGCTCAGGGCTTATCTCAGTGAAACAGGACAAATTAACTACCTCTCATTCTCTTGTACACAATACCTTCAGTAATGACTTCCAGAATGGCTTTCACATTTTCTCACATTGGTGACTTGCATTCATTTTCTAGTTTGTGGTATCCCACAGATACTCCTGCTGCTTGAGTTATTCCCCATTTTGTATAGATAAATTAAATTTTCTTCTCTGACTGTAGCAACTTGTACTTCTTTTAGTTCCTTTATATCTTCTTGATTTCAGATCAGTTTGCCAGCTAGTCAGACTACTTTCAAATTTAGTTATAGCTCCCTCAGTCTGGGTGATGTGCTGGAAACTTGGCAGATGATATTGATTCCACCAGTTAAACTTCTCAGTTTTGTAAGCCCTTTATAGAGAGACTTATTTTATTTTGTTATTATATTGAAACAATTCTGCATACCCCAAACTTTAAAGTGTCTGTGGGTAAGTAGAAGTCTGTTCAGCTGATTTTTCTGCTCAACTGTAATATTCCATTTTCTCCTCATGCTTTGTTTCTTTAGTTCTCACGTCACATAGGTGACTTTTTTCAAATTGAACTCTTTATGGAACAGAAACATAAGAACTAAAACCTTCAAGAAACATTAGGTTAACCTCCAAAATTAAAATGCAAGCTAACAACTAAGTCATTTCACTGCTTTCATTGTCATTAATCTAAGCAAAACCAATCCTGTTGTACATTCCAGCAGTGTGAAATGATACACATTAGAACCAAAATGTTAAGTCTCTGGAACATCCATGTATCTGCTGAGATCAACAGCCAAACTTATTTCAAAATCCAGATTTCATCATTTTGTTTTCCAATATCAAATGCATTTCTGTCCCCATCATCACTGTCCAATATATAAATGCATGCCAGTTTCACCACAATGTTTTCTTCATACTTGCATTTATACAACTCCCAACCATTTAAAAGGCCACTAAAATATGAAATATTGCTGAGTCCAGACATGAACTTGTCAGTTTTCTCTTCTGTATGTGTCATACATGTCATCCCATAGGATATACATTTTATTGACACAATTTAAGGTTTATTTGGTAAACTAATCATACATTCTAGTTAAGTCCAGTGATTTATATCATGTGAAAGCAGACTATCTTGGGCAACACATGTTCAATAAAAGCAAACAGATGTTTGCAGTCTAAGCACTGCACTAATGGAGGTGGTGTGGCAACGTATCAAAGGCAAAACACCACATAGCCAGAATTGTCCACTGGAGTGTTAAGTACAGCTTCATAACTTTGAACCCACAACCAATAGGATATCCCAAAACACCCTGAGTTATGTTGCCATACTTAAGAATTCATATTTAACTGCTAATGCCCAAACTCCTCAGCTAAACTGGGGTGCAACTTGTTTAGACAAAAAAGATATATGAAAGGCATAGTAAAACCACTGCTCATTTTACAGTATTAGCATAGAAAGAGCACTACCATTGTTTCATACATAGTGAAATTGTGTCCCCAAAACTCCCACCTCAGGAGTCCTAATCTGAGGTTTTAGATGGAATTTTACAGGCTATGCAGCCACAAACCAGAAACATTAGAAAACCAGTATCATAATCAGGAATACATGCATCACTGCAGGAGCACAGCAGACAAGTCACAACACTTCCAAGCTGATAACCCTGAGCGCTCTGTAATCCAGTGCATTACCAACAAGATTTCTCTCAGCCTGTTGGAGTGACCGGAACTATGCACAAGGTGTCAAAAATGGCATTTTGTTCATACCACTGACTGTGAACGTCACCAAATCTTAAAAGAAGCTGCACTTAGTATAACTAGTAACAAAAGCAACTTCTTTTTTTAACATGACCCCCTAAATCTAGCATCTAGAGGACCAATATCAAACCCACCACTGAGTGAAACGACAAAAGACAAAAAAAAAGTGCAACTTAACATCCACCCCTCCAAGGTCCTTTTACAAACACCTGTAAAAGGAAGCTGTCTATTTGTTCATGGAAGATCCTATGAGTGTTATCTGATGTACCTAAAAGCAAATACCATTTGTTTCAGCCTCTGCACACACAATCATACCAGAATAGTAGCTACTTACTAAAAAAATTCAGCAGAGAATTTAGACACTATGAAATGGAAAACGTGTTGCAGTCTCAGATACATGTCACAGTACAGATACACTGGGAAACATGCATCTGCTTATGTACAGACTTTTGGCCTCAAAAATGTTATTAAATATCTTGGTGAACATATAATACATTTAGCATGAAAAAAAAATATGGAACCACAGAAAATTTACCAAGTGTTTGTGCATTCCCTAGATTTAATATTAATATTTTTGATGAAAGAAAAAAAAAATACCAGCATGAAATTACATTCTAAGCAGCTGGTAAACTCAGATCCTAACACGTTATGTATTTTCAATACCTTTCTGTGAGTTTCAAAGAAGTGTGCCTTCCAAAATTCCAGCTCTGATAAATAGTTTTGAAATATAACTTTCAATTAACACAGCAAAGAATAAATTCAAAGGATAAGCTTTCATAAGTGAGACTATTTGCAAGATAACTCAGGACTAGAGAATTTGGGGGTTTAAGTTTCAGTCCAGTATTTTTTTTGAACTTTACAGATTGAATAAACATACAAGAAGGCATGATAAAACTGCAGCTCCACATCTTCATCACAGACCTTTCATGCTTCATGTTTCTCAACCCTTTTTAATTAACATACTTGAATTTTTCCTGTCTTAACCAATTATATTACACATTAGTGAATAAACATACTGATGTCACAGACTTTTTTCTAACAGAGGGCACAGTTTAACGTTATCTCATCTGAGAAAGTGTCTTCTTAAGCCATTCCTCAGCTTTACACTGTCCAGGTTTTGCCTCCTTTGAGTCATTTGAATGACTCAAGCACATATGCTTTCAGGAGCCATAATGCAAAGCTAGGCTAGAGGCTGCTAGCAGGGAATACAAAGTCTCATTTTTAGGCTGGTTGCAGACTGTGATCATCCCAGCTACATCCTCAAACCCAGTGCTGCAGAAGAGCCAAGTAAGGCACTGTGGTATGAGGACATCAGCTGGACTAGAAAGCACAGCTCAGATTTGGAATTATATTTCTGATTTTAAACTCCAGATACATTTACCTAAAGGTGGAACAAAAGAGACATGCAAGTTAAAAAAAACAAAAAACCTCCCCACACCACTCAAGCAACACACATGATCTCTGGATATCAGCATTAGGCAGACAGATTAAGATGCCCTTCCTATAGTTCCTTATCATTCATCTTCAAAGCAAAGTGTTAATCTCATGCAACACAGTGAATGCTAAAGAAGAAGTGCTCTTGCCCCACTCACTGGACACCTCTCTCCCTCCTGTGTTATTCTTAGAGTTCTTACTTAGAGGTCTGCAACTGCAGATGGCAATTTTCAATTAGGCATATGCTTCAGGGGAAATAAGGAATTTACCAAGGTCGCTTAAGGGCAATGAAATCACACATGCCATATAAAATGCTTACACTACAAAATGATAACATAATGGAATGGTAAAGCCTTTAACAAAACCCTGAAGGGTTTTGCAAGTAGTACAGCATGTTCTTTTATTATTTCAAGCTCTCCAGTTACACCTTTGAAAGCTTAGTCTCTTTTTTTTATTATTATTTTTATTTAAATGAGCAAAAAGATATCAGAAAACAACATGATGAGCACAATTGACTCTTGGCAATGCATAAGAGCATTCAACTTCAAATTATATGCAAGTCACAAAATGAAAGTAAGTATGAAGTGATGGCTGTAAGTCAAGCAAACACAAAAATCAAACTATCTTTCTTTGCAGAACGCGTAGGCTACTAAATGTGAAAAACATTGAAGACCTTTAGTATATCCTTTCATTTCTAACCAAAAATTTATAATACTACATGCTAAATACATCAAGCAACCTCTGATTTAAAAGTCACAAATGAGCAATAGTTCTCATTAATTAACACATCAGTACTACAATAGGGAGGCAATTTTTCTTAAAAGTAATTAAGGCTTTTGACAGACCTTTCGAGCTTCTCATCTCTGGTATATAAACAAAAATTCCAATTCAGTCATCCATTAAACGTCAGACTATCAAATTTAAATATTTGTTTCATTTCAGTCTTGTCTCAGTTACATAACTGAAACTGCTACCATAGGTGTATGCACAGACTTGTTGAGCTCAGTTCTTTTCCCTGGGTTCAGCACATTAACTTCCAAAATATAGAATCCAACACCATACCGTTACTACACTTGAACACAACTGTCATTAAACCTCATATAAAAGAATCTTTGAATGAATGAAAAATTAATCTTTAAACAGGGTCAGAATGAATGCTAGCTCTTTTCTTTAATCAGTGAATGAAACGTGTCACCTATTAACACAGAATGGAAACCAGTGCCTAGGCTAGGAGGCTGGTGCTGAAGAGTTCAGGCAGGAGAAGGGCCACTGTATAGTCCTGCCATAGTTACTGGATTTCTTGTGATTTGAGATAATACATAAGGTCTACTCCTTACTTTAAGCTGCTTCATCTCCTTTGCTGTTTTCAGTAGGTCCCACTGTGATGCTCCAGACTCTGCAGCTACACCATCACATATACTGTGGGTGGCAGAGGAGGGTGCAAGGTACATTCTGTGGGTGAAAGGGATGAGACTCCACACCAACCTTTATCTCTTTAGGAGGGTCACAACCACAAAGCTTTCCTGGGGCAGGCTGCCCCCAGGATCAGCCCTGCACTAGTATGGCCACACAGATGGCTGCTCAGATCCTGAGGCATACACCAACCCAGAATATACCATGTAGGCTTTGAACCAGCTTTCCACCTCTCTTTGCACTGGGAAATCAAACAGCCGTTAATGACTGCAGCATAGCTAGACACTAACCTGGTGTGGGCAATTGAATTTACTCAAGAGAATCGAGAAAAGATGATTTAAAAGCATGTTTCCCTTAAGTCATCTCCCGCCCTTTAAATTCACACTTAAATTACTAACACCCCTGCTCTATGCTCCCATTCAATTCACACTAATAAAGGTTATCTGCAAAACCACAAGGATGAGAAGCAAGACAAGTGAAATCTGTGATTCTGGTCCACCAGTCCTACTTCCTTTGCTGTGGTGACTTCCACCAAGACCAAAGGTGTTTCTGTTCTCAGATTTCATAAAATCAGAACAGTTTGTGTTGGAAATGACCTTAAAGATCATCTTGTTTCAATTTCCTTTCACAGTAATGAACTCATGAGCTTCAGTGATGAAGCAGTGCTTAGGTATTTGCTATCTGCTTTCTCATTGTTGATGCTCCTATAAAATTCTCTACTGAAACTGCTGTGGCTATTCTGTGTCATTCCCATTAATACTTCACTAGGCATTCAAAGTCAGGAAAGTCTCACACATAAATGAATAAGAATCTGTATCAACAAGTGATTTTTAATGCTGACCATTCCTATTTGCAAGGAATACCTTTAACCAGATAATACCATATTAGTAATTTCAAGTAGACATTCATTCATAAAAACTAGAAATACTTAGAAGGAGGAGGGGTTTTAAATAATACTCATCTTCACTGTAAGCTTCTAAACTCTTAAGTACAGGAATATATTTTACCTTCCCACTTCAACTCCTAGGAAAGATGTAGCTACATCTCCCACAACTAGTGTATTCACATGCCCGTGACAAAACATACGTAACATATGTAACACATAAATATGAATAACCACAAAAATAAGTGAAAAGCAATCATATGTCTATCCATTGTTAAGATCAGAAAAGCAGAATCATTCTGCAAACTCATCCTGTTTCTGTCTAGTTCTCTGCACTTCATTTTCTTAGAAGATACTCAGAGAAATCAACTAATTTTTCCATTCCTATCTTTTATACCAACGGCATAAAACTCTAGTGAACTTCCACAGTTAGTATGCTGATATTTAACAATAACTGACCTAAAGGACTGCAGAACAATATCCTTCTGACTAGAAAGCTGTTTGAAGTAAGTTTTTAGCTTCATTTTTCATTATGTCCTGACCAAAACTTTGACGAAATAACCTCTATCTCCGTGAGGATTCTACCCAGAGCCTGTTGTAAAGGTTATCAGAATATGCAAATACATCCTAAGAAATACATATTCTTGTTTTGAACTGGGATAATCCCTATCGTAGAAGAACAAGTTTTGCTTACATTCCCTAGAACAGTACCTGCAGCTTATTTTTTAACTCACTGAAAAATCTTTATTAGTGGAGGAACTCCCTGTGTTCCAGCAAACCCAGTCCAGCAGCTGAAGGCTGGCTAGCTGCATTCTGTGTGACCTGATATAGGGAATCCTGCTGTGGCAGGGGGGTTGGACTAGATGATCTTTTCGAGGTCCCTTCCAACTCCTAACGTTCTGTGATTCTGTGATTCACACACATCAAAAATAAAGTACACCAAAACCCTGAGAATGCCACATGGGAGCACCTTTTAAATGTACATTTTAAGGTAAAAGAAACTAATTAAGGACTTCTTTTCCCAGACATACTAGGATCATAACACTGTGCATCCGCAGAGCTTCAGCCAGCTTCACCGAAGCATCTCAGCCTTATTTCCAGTCTCAGCTCACATGTGTGTCCCATCAGAGATAAGAAAGTTTGAGAATCTCTCCAATAAAAAGAAGGTGCTTCCAGCAGAATCAGAAGCACCTGGAATGTCAGACAACTTAGAGTAATTGTTTACCCAGATGCTGCCGTATACAAGAAGTACCCTTTTGCCTTGCAGCCCTTAGAAAACACGCAAGCCATTTTAGGAGGGTTTTAAGAACAGATCTCATTCCGAGCCTCTCCGCACGCTAACACTGCCACCCGCCAGTGGCCAGGATCCGCCTGACATACCTGCTTCTCCATTTTTGCCCCTTGACAGTTTTTCTTCGTTTTTTCCTGAAGCTGAAGAAGCGAGGGGCACAGCCGCGGTCTCGCGCGGGCGCTGCCGGAACCTCTTCGTCCAGCCCCCACCACACTCCTCCCTCTCTCGCTCGCTCGCTCGCTCGCTCTCGGGCGCGGGCTCTCCGCTCGCCCCTTTCGCCTGCGCGTAGCCCTACCCAGTTCGGTTAGGTCTAACAGGTTTCCTTATATAGGTAAACACAAATTGCATTCCTGATGAAAGAGGCTAACTGGCAGTAAGCTTAACTTCGTTAACTCCACAGATACCAAATGGGTCTGAGTGCCTGAAGTTGGCTACCGGAGCGCTGTGAGGTGTCTTCAGACGGTGTGGGTGCTCTCCTTACAGCAGTTCAGCACCTATGAAACTATTCCATTACTTAAAACTGTAACGATACTGAGTACCAGCTTAGCACTACATTAAACACTTGACGTTTTTACAGAGCACTCTCCTTAGCCTATGTTTTACTCCAAGAGAAGTACACAAGATGGCAAAGGTATGTGCATGCACATTCTCACAATGTTAAAACAATTCCAACCCTGCTGGAGCTTTCATACAAAGACTACCATAGACTAAACGTTATGTGAAAATATTAGGAAATGAAGATTGTAAGACTGATATCAGCTGAAATAAGCAGTATAAGAAAGGCTTGTTTTATTCTTTTCCAGTTCCTTTTCTATATAATGTAGTAGTTAAGCTTCTTGTGATAGATCTGTTTTTGTCAGGTGTGATTGCAATATATTAGCAGACACACCCCTATCTAAACAGAGAAACACAAAGAGCAAGTACCTAGAACAAACTTATACTGTACTCTGCAGAGTAGCCACACATGGATTTTTAATATTTTTAATTCTCTTGCCTGCTCACTACCACTAACCCCTTTCTGCAAACATACTTTACATGTCTTGAAGAAGACATGTCTTCAGCAGGTAATTAGTAAATTACAGGGAAAATCATGTAATATGTTTCTCTTTGTTCTATTCAGAGAAGATTCACCTGTTAATTATGGGCCTTCTACAAGCTAAAACACTGTCAATATTCAGGGAAGGACAGATAGCAAAAAGACATGAGGAAAGGGAAAAAAGAAGGAATAAAACAAATGATGCAGGAAATAAAAATAAGTGAAAAGAGAAGTTAAAAGCTTCAATCAAATTATGAAAAGCTGATAATTAATAAAAAGTACACTGAACTCTAAAACTACTACTTTTTTTTTTCATTTTTTATTCCCTGTAATTCAAAATAGTCAAGGGACAAATATTTGGCTTCCTGTTGACCTATGGAGGGTTAGAAACTGTGACAATGTACTACCTAAAAGCTGGGAATTATCATTATCCGGTGGACTACAGCTTTTCTTACCCCCATGTAATATATGACTTAAAGATCATCAAATAATTTACTCTGCAGAAAAGCTATTCCTAATGACCATTTCTAATGGTTTCAATATTTCTTTAGTTATAATTTTCCTTTTCCCCTGAGGCATAAACATTCAACCTCATGATAGTTCAGGAGCTTGGCTTAGAAGTTGAGAAAAATGAAAAACAATGCCAATAAAAGTTGTAAGACACTCAATAAATACAGCTAAAATACTCTCTCTGTACAATATATAGGGATTCAGGAATATGTGGCCAGAGGCTTGGTGTAATGGCCTTCATGGGACTCTTTCAGGACACATAACTCACTTGTGACTTGACTACATAAGAGGAAGTTGGCCTTGCCAAGTTCATGCTCCTGTGACAGGACATTTACACTGTGTTCCCTTACCACTAGTGAGCTTGTGACCAGTTCCTGAACGAATATCATATTTTTTCACATGAATCAAGCCAATTAAAATCCATCAGATCACCAAAACTGCAACACTAAAGGAAGGTAAAAAGGGCTATTAGGCTAAAATAGCTGTTATTTTCAAATATTGCTGACTTTCTGTCCTAAGGCTAGCACTTTTTCTCTGTTAGCTGACCCAGAGCCCACAATAAACATCACATTCATTTATCCAAAACCAATCCCTCAATTAAGAATTTTCCTACCACTTCTTCAATACCTGGGTGTGTTCTGTATTTCCCCTAGTTTCAAGCTGAAAACTCAACTAGGTGTCATATTCTACACCTGACATACTCCCTTTACTTCATCCCTTGACCCAAACATCATATTATGAATCAATCATGGGATTTAGGGTTGTATAGCCGGGAATGAAATCTCATGCTTTAGTTGTTGACCCCCAAACTGTGATTTAATTAGATTGCTATCACAAGCATAAAAATGTTCCTGAGTCCTGCATATGTCATTTGCTTCTGTAGTTAA
Organism: Galbula dea; assembly: GCA_013399015.1. Taxonomy (NCBI): domain Eukaryota; kingdom Metazoa; phylum Chordata; class Aves; order Piciformes; family Galbulidae; genus Galbula; species Galbula dea. Next base: position 820,045 of record VWZX01004809.1, on the reverse strand, counting down.
AACCTATGTAAGAGAGAATCCCTTTACTTCAAGATTCTTGCAGTAAAATAATACTTTTTCTCAAATATAAATCAGAATGAAATTTATCTATACTTCTATTGCATGCCTCTGCTAATATGTTAACAGCAGTTACAGTAAGAGACATCATAGTCAGACTTTTTTCTGATATTTTATTTAAAAAAAACCCAAAACCCAAACAACCCTATATTATCCTGAGTCAACCCATCTAATTCCTGAAGCTGAGAGTAACCTAGACTTATTATTTTGCCATTATGCATTATCTGCAAGTAATAGTGAGACACCATTAATTACCCTGTAACCATTCTCTCTTGTTCTCTTGTAAGAGGTACAGTAGGTTTCAGCCAGCATTCAGAGTCAGGTTATACAGGAAAAGCCCTAAGCAGACCTCGAAGATATATTACATTTAATGTTGGGAGTTCAAATACTCATTAGAAATGAATGCAGTTTGTGACAATGTGCTATTTTCGTTACAGCCCTCCAAGTTTTTTCCAGCAGAGAGCTCAGCATTAAACAGCCACTCTCATTCTGTGTGGTGTTAGCTTGTTTGCTGTGCACGATTCATAGAAATGGTTTATTGAGGTTAGTTTAGTTCCTGTTATTTAGATAGTAACCATTTGTAAGCCCGATGACCTTTGTCCAGCACAGGCAAGAACCACAGTTCCAAGCAGAAACTTGGTGGCTGATCAGTGTACTGCTGTGTTTGTCTTCACTCTCAAATTTTTTTTATTTCAAAAGACTGTTTATAGGAAATATTTTCTCTTCTTAAAAGATTGATGGATTTTCCTTCTCCCATTTCTGCCCATTTTTTAAGTACACAATCCTGTCACTGTTTATGTTGCTGTACCAGAAATGGAAACCTAGTGTAAATTTCCATGGGGAATTTTGATTGAGTGGAATAGATAAATGCTGTACATGAAGAAATACATTTCCTATAAATACATTTCCATAATATATATTTCCTAGATATTAAACAAATAACACTAGTCACTAATCCTGCCACCAGTGTCTAAACATCTGCCTTGAATTTTTGTTCCCTATTCAAAATTCAGGGTGGAACACTGCAGATTGAGTCTCCTTTTACTGAATCCTTACTCAATAGCAAGGTTTGCTTCTAAAGTTCTTTGTAGGCTGAAATTGTCCACACTTGAGTGACCAAATAAATTGGCTAAATTTAGCCAGGTAAATTTAAAGCAACAGAGATCTCTCAAGTTTCCTTGCATAGAATTGTTGCCCCACAGTTTCCAGAATTAAGCTGTTAATGCATTCTCGAAGTTCTAATTCCTTCCATGCAATGGCAACACTTCCTTTCACTTTGATATGGACAAGATTTCATACCTCATCTTGGTATCTGCATCTTTACATCTTCAGTTTCCCTCAGAGATGTGCATCACCGAGCATCCCACAATGCATGCTCTGTTCTTGTGGGGTGCAACAAGATCATTCATTCAATAGTTCATTGTTTATTCTCAGCTGCATTACCCAGTTCTCAAATAAAGTGACGTGTTCATTTAGAATGGCAACAGTGAGTACCTTACAAATAAGGTAGATTCAGTTCTAACAGCCTTTGTTTAACATACAAGTCTCCTCAAAGTTGTGCTATGGCATATGGCATCTCTCCTTTCACTGCAAAAGATCTGTTAGCTTAAATACCTAAACCCCTGAATATATTAGTATTTCCAAGTCCGTGAGTGTTATTTCTGCACTGCCATTAAAATTTTTTATATACTCAGAATGCTAACTTTACATTGTAAGATATTGTTGCAGTCTGCATAACTACGCATTAACACTCAGACTTTTGGTTTAACATTTGAAAAAGCTATGAAGAAAATGCCCTCTCTGCAATAAAAATGAAGATAGAGTAAGAAAAAAGGGGTTAGCTTCCAAGGTGACCATTCTTTGGAGGCTGGCTGGGTGTTGGTCTACCTTAGAGGGTGATCACTGTGTTAATTTGCTGTGCTTCCCCTACCCTCATCTAGTAAACTGTCTTTGTCTTGACCTATGAGTTTTCTCACTTTCATTCTTCTTATTTTCTTCCCTTGTCTCACTAGGGTTGGGGTGACAAAGTGAGGAAGCAGCCGTGTGGGTACTTAGCTGCTGGCTGGGATCAACCCACCACAAGAAAATATAGCAGGTCTGAAATACTAGGAGTAATCCTGTCATTCCCAACATACAACTTAACCATTCAATCCAGAGACTCGCAGCAGTTTTGGAAAGGGATCTTTACTACTCATCAGTTTGTCAGCTTTTGCCTTCCAGAAGATACCTCAAAGTGACCTGTGTATATACTTCCATCTCATTTCATGGAAAAGTCAAAAAATATCCCAGAATCATAGAACCATAGAATTGTCAGAGTTGGAAGGGACCTTAAAGATCATCTAGTTCCAACCTCCCTGCCTGGCAAGGACACCTTCCACTAGATCAGGTTGCCCAGTGCCCCATCAAGCCTTGTCTTAAAAGCTTCCAGGGATGGGGCTTTCACAACCTTTCTGGGCAACCTGTTCCAGTGTCTCACCACCCTAATGGTGAAGAACTTCCTCCTAATGTCTAATCTAAATCTACCCTCCTCTAGCCTGCATCCATTTCCCCTGGTTCTATCACTGTCTGACCTCCTAAAAAGTCCCTTACCAGCTTTCTTGTAGCCCCCTTCAGATACTGGAAGGCTACAATAAGGTCTCCTCAGAGCCTTCTCCTCTGCAAACTGAACAATCCCAACTCTCTCAGTCTGTCCTTGTAGAAGAGGTGCTCCAGTCCTCTGATCATTCTCGTGGCCCTTCTCTGGACTCGCTACAGCACCCCCATATCCCTCTTGTAATAGGGGCTCCAGAGCTGGACCCAATATTCCAGGTGGGGTCTCACAAGAGCAGAGTAGAGGGGGAGAATCACCTCCCTCGACCTGCTGGCCACACTTCTCTTGATGCAGCCCAGGATACAGTTGGCCCTCTGGGCTGCAAACGCACGCTCACAGCTCATGTTGAGTTTCGCATCCACCAGCACCCCCAAGTCTCTCTCCTCAGGGCTGCTCTCAAGCCAATCATGCTACATTACCTCCTCCAGTGGCCCACTGAAGTTATTTGACTTCACCTTGAAATGCACTAGAAGGACCCAAATGACAATTACACATCTGAGAAGCAGCTGAAGTTGTTGTCTCTTAGCTTCCTGTTCCCTGACTATAACTATATATCCACAAGCACATGAAGCAAAACCACAAAATTTTCATGTTAGCAGCTATACTAGCAACAAATTTGAGACTGAGAGGTACTGCTGCATGTAGTTTATATACTCAGCTAAAAGAAGGCACAGGGGTTTGATTTTCTATTCTTTTCTTCCAATAAATACAAAGTAAAAATGAATGTAAGAACCCACATTCATTCAACATTAAGGCCATAAGTGAAAATATTCAGGGAAGAAGAAACTAAAAGGTTAAAGTATTCAGAAGCAGTAACTCACAATTGCACATACTGTAGGCATCTGAGCATGTACCTTATCTGGGGAACACCAGCTCTACGGATCAGTTAACTTTATGATACAACCTTTACTTTTTATTATTTCCTGATCTGGTGTTCAATTTTACAACCTTAATGCAAGTTACTTTGTTAATAAAGCATCACTTATAAAATTTGACCATATTACTTAACCTTTACACAGGAACAAAGATGTCAAAACAAGTTAAAGGGTAATGTCTAAGGGTATTATTTTTACCCTTGGGAAATGAATTGAGCTTTCTTCCTCATCGGTGTTTCAAAATACATCATTAAAAGCTATGTAGTACAACAAGTGACTATCTTTACCCTTGCATCATGTGTTCTTAAGGTTTCAGTAACATGCTTACACCAAGCAAGAGCTTTATGTTTTCATTAAATACTTTTAAAACTCAAGGTTGTGGTATTAGATGAAGCAATTAGTACAAGAACAAGCAAAAAAGCTATTTTCTTCTGAAGAGTTTAAATGCTTTATCTGGAAAAGTTAATGAAGTAATTATAATGTTGTTATTAATGAAGATTAGAGATGGATTAAAATGGCATTAGGAAAATAAACCAGACCATTAAACAGGCTTTCAGAACTGTGGAAATTCCTTAGGGTCCAGAGGAAAAAACACTCAGAATGCCTGTACTATGAAAGACATTTAGAAAACACTTAGTTTTTAATGCTATAGGACTCCAGACAGCAGAAATTGTCTTCATGTCAACATCAACATCAGGGATTGTAGACACTGTGAGGCTTAACGCTGACCAGCTGTGCTTGAAGGTTTGTTTTAAAGTCCTTTCAAGATGTCTTTAACTGCAGCACCTTCCACATTAAGCATACTGGGCTAACCGTGGGGCCGTTAGAAATGTTCATTCGTGTTTCAGCTGACTTGACTATCAGATCAGTTAAATCTGTAACATGATCCTGAGCTACACAGAGAAGGATGTTGCTGTAAATGAAACAGATACTGTTAGCTGAATTTTTACATTGCATCCCATGTAATACTGCAGAAGGTAGAAGAAAATGTTTGAACTGGAAAATCCTAAATAAGTCCAGAAAAGGTGACCCAGAGCAGGTGCCGGTAGAAAAGGTAGAGCAGGACTGCATGTTCCCTTGTTTGCTCTGAGGGCAGCATAAAGCTCATGACTTGTTGACACATTTTCCCTAGCACTTCTAGAGGACTCACAGCTTGGCAACTGCATTTCTTCCCAGTGAATTCACTTTATCTGACTATAAAGGTGGTGAAGTACTGAAAATTAGAGCCCAGCCACAGTAAGCTCTTCTGCAGTTCCTAGAAGAGAAATGCTACAGTTTCTTAGACCCTAGGTAAGTGGATCACCTGAGGGAGGTCTATCTCAAAGTGGGGTGACTGACTACACACCTGGCTTCGACACTTTGGTGAGGTTCCTTAAATTAGGAGATATGACTGTTGGCCAAATAGCATGTGAAGATAGGTCATATGACTAAAAAAAAATATTAATTAACACAGATAGTAATCAGATTGTTTTGATTGAAACAACATCATTTGCTGGTAGAACATGCAGATTAGTCTGATCTTTGCATAGTTCATATTAAAGCAGAAACTCTGTTTGAGCCTAATTGTGTGCATAAAGATACTAAAACTCAGAGAAAGACAGAAAAGGACAAGAAAACTTTTACATTCTGGGAGTTCTGAGTATTTAAAGGAAAATGTGGAAGTTTTTCTTTACAGATCCTTGTTATGTAGAAAAGCTGAAGGAATGGTCAACAGCAACTTTTGTCATGGAGTTCCCAGATCAGAGAGAGGAAGTAAATAGTTCTATAGTACCTAAAGAGGAATGGGTGTACATATTGCAAACCCATTTTTTAAAATAAAAACCAATCTGTCCCAGTCACTACTTACAGCACACAGTGAATTATATTTCTTCCAAAATTTATGGAAAATAACTAGCTGTAATACATTTTTAGACTTGTGTCTATACAAATGAAAATCAGACATACTACTGGTATATAAAGAATACATATCCAAAGAACTGGACTTAAGAATAGGGAGGTAATAAACCACATTCACATGGCATGCGAGGCGTCACTAAGAATATCCTTTGACCTTCACACTGTGAAGAATGAGAAAGCAGCAAAGATGAAGAACATTAAGCAAGCTGCAAGATATAAAGAACATGATGGAAAGGACATCTAGTTTAAACAAAATATGGAACTTTTAAGGAGTTTTTGAGAAAAACAAGATGAAAGAGAGGCTTGATCATGGCTGACCACAGAGAAAGTTCACTAAAAAATAACAAATTTACATTAGATGTGTGAACAAACTTCCAAATAAGAATTATTCATCAATGGAGCAGTCTGCCAAGAGAAACCCCTGAGATATCAGAAGAGGAAATACTTAAAGGGAGATTAGATAACATACTCAAAATAGTGCAACAGATAAATCTGTAAAATATATAGAGTCTGGAGTGGACAACTTCTTTCAACCTATACTTCTGAGTCTTTGTTTAGGACTTTATATATAAAAAAACCCTTACAGTATTTGGAAGAATCCAGTTCTGCAAAGTCTTAGTCATTTTAAGATTCCCTAAATTGGCAAAGAGCCTATCTGAATTCAGTTTAACTTAATATCATGCTTTGTATACACAGAGGTCACTTTACCCTATACAGCATCTTTAGTAAACCAGACACCTGAGATAGGAAGGATCCTAGAAATCCATGATACATCTGCCTCCACTTCTGAGGTAAGTGCTGTAGGCTGCCGCTCTGCTTGATGGAGGGAAATCAGTGCTTCCAGGGCTCAGTTTAGCTGAGCTATTTTAGGCCTTTGCTGCAGCAATGATGCCTTGTAAGTGCCTATTTTTCTCCAGGGACTGTAAAGTGCATATTGATCACTGGTTCAGACACTTCATCAGCTGACTCCCACTTTCAGATTCTTGGGGTTTTTTTCCTGTGAAATTTGGCATCATCTTAACAACTACTGCAAGTAGTCAGACAGTAGGAAAATAGCGCATCTGCCACTGGACCAAATCACCAAATAACCTGTAGCCAGTGACCTCCACTGCCAGGATCCCCAGCACCAGCAGGAGATGCCACTATGGGCAACAAAGAAAGTTTGGCTATTTGGTTATATTAGTTAAGTACATTCACATTTGCAAATATTTGGTGCATAGAGGCCAGCTGGTTATCCTACTTTTTAGACTTTCTTGTGTTTCTTTTTTAACTTTACATGAATACTATGACCCTTCTAACTCATTTGAGCAGAGAAAAACAAAAAGCTAGACTTTTTCCATTTTCCTTTTTTTCTTTCCCTTTTTCTCTTTTTTTTCCCCCCTCTTTTTCTCTTTTTGTCTCCCTTTTCCTTTTTGAATTCCCTCCTGAACCACACTGCACTTTTCTCTAAGAATTGGAAAACTAACAGGTCTGTGATTGTAATTTTGCTCCACACTTTGGTTAATTCTAAAAGGAATTAGAATTGCTTGAATGACTTAAGAAAATTTCCCAGTTAAAAAGCCTGCAGAATATTACACAAACATGTTGGCAAAACCCATGTTAATCACAGAGGCAGAAATAAATGCTCAATTAGTGGCAGATACAGCAAAAGAAGTTTAATTAAATCTAACCATTAAGAAAACTCTTAGCCTGTAAGCCGATCTATAGGTAGGAAAATGTAGTCACTGTCCTTGGGGTTTCATTATTCTGGTAACAGCATCTACTTTTATTTCTTCCCTTTTTCCTCTATTGCTTAAACACCTCTCATTACCCTCCCTCAGTAATATTGAGGGTAAAATTGAAGGAAGAAGTGGGCAAAATTGTTCAGCCTCTTCTGGAAAATGCTGCAGCATATATTTTCATGAATTTGGAAATACACCCAGCTGTCTCAAAAAACTGAAGGTGGTGTCATTTTCTTTTCAACAAGGGAATATTGGGTTTAGAACAGTGTTAGAATGACAGCATTTACAGAAGAAAAAAAATTGTTTATTTTGGGAGCTCATAGGCTGAGGAAAACAGGAGAATTTTAAAGGAGTATGTGTTTTTTATGTAGCCTGAGAGTGCCAGAATATCTTCAAATGCTTAGAAATCTATGTAAGCAAGGCCAAGAAGTGAGGGGAAGTTTCATTCCCTGAAAAGAAGCCCTACTTCTTTCAGTTTTTTGCAGCAAAATGTAAGTTTTCTGCATGCTTTGGGACGAAAATTGATTAAAAAGCTAACAGGAAAAGTTATTACTTAAAACACATACTCCAAAATGAAGCATCAGAATTTACATATGAATTTTTACACAGTGATTTCATTTTGCATAAAATACTTAATTCTGCTGTTGGAGTAGTTAAATATACTTCATTTTACACACTACAAAATGAAAATCAGTAAAACTTGATCTTCTTTAATATGAAGAGGCAAGCAAATAAAAGAAGCCATGTTTCAAAGGCCTGTCTTCTCCCATTCAGAAGGCAGGGGCTTGAAGGTGACTTGCACTTTAAAGAAAGACAAAAATGAGAGACCTCCATTCTTTGTTTATACTGTGCTAAAAAGCCTCATACAGGAAGGACAGCAATAGAGGATGCTACAACCTCATCATCTGCAACAAGCTTAGCAGAAGCGTGCTAGATCAGTACCTGTAATGACAGATTTATAAATGAAACACTACCATTGGAGGTCACTCAATAATGAAGAAATTATGTGCTTTCCTAGTGAACCAACAGCCCAAGTGCAACATCTCATGAGACTGTGATATTGGAAACAAGGTATTCTAGAGCAGACAAGGAGGTAAAGCTTTAGCTGGTTTTTTTTGTTGAGCACTGCTACTTATTTCATAAGGTTTGCAATACTAACAGTTATCTCAAGTGACATTCTAGTTCAGATAATTCCACCTCATGTACAGTATTTTCCTTACATCTTCAATCATCCCAAACACTGTAATAGCAATGTCCAAAACAATTCACATCAGATTTTTCAGCAGTAAAATTCAGCAGGAGAGTCATGCTGCAACATTTGAAAATATGACCTTGTCTCAGGATAATTAAAAAAATAATGCCTTAGTCTGCATCCAAACCACAAGAAATTTTGCCCAGACCTCACATCTCCTACATTTCTAAGAAAGAATTCCCAATATCCTTCTCATCTTCAATTATTTTCCCAGTATACTCCCCCAGTTACCAGCTCTGAAAGAGATGTGCAGTATCTAGCTGACCCAATGCACTGCATTCTCCTGAGCAACCTCAGTACAGCAGCCTGAAGGGTTTCAGTAACTAAGTGGTCTTGTCCTGCATCATCAGCTGGAGCTGCTGTTCACCTGTGCAGGTCGGTGGGGATATGTGCATAGGCTTAAGCTGCTTATTGATACAAGACCAAGGGGCAGCTCTTTACCCTTATCTTTTTAGGTATCTGCACCGTATTTCAGTTTTGCCAACAAGAGGAGCAATGAATATCCTGTGAACTCCTTGGTAGCTGGGGTGACCCCAGCTGTTTGTTTGTTGACAGGTTACTGAAGTGTTTGGAAAAGAGGTGATACTGCTGACATTTGCTTCACCTCTGGGGGGTTCAAGCCATATGTTATGGCTTCCTGTCCAGTCTAAAAGAAACCCATCTCTACAAGTGAAAAAATTGGAGGGGGAGCACTTTTTTGCTGTCTACAGCACATGAATAACTGCAAAGATGGGGAAAGTCTGCACTAGAGCAACGGACTGTACAATGGCTTCTTTTCAAAGTTATTCGGAATAACCTGAAAACTCTTGCCAAAAGTCATCTATATGAGTGTTCTATATATATTAAATTGTTACTTGGCTCACTCTTCATATTTGCTCCAGAAGTGTGGAGGTAACAGACTGCTAAGCTCAAGGACTGTTTAGGCTCAAGGTTTATCCCTGAAAAAAGCTTCACTAAGGGTGGGAGAGGACAGAACTCTCTCTGTTTTCATAGAATGGTGTGCTAACATGCAGGAAAAAGAACAGTGTTATATACTGTTTTGTAGTTGCTCCTGTAACAATGACAGCTAGTGAAATGTACTACTTCTGTTAAAAAAACCCCAGGGGAAACAGCTCAGGTGGTAAACTGTGACTCCTCTATAATCAACTACAGTGCACAATTCCCTAAGGCCCACATATTCCTGTAATATGTTGTACATATATTTACAGCTCTGTTTCTGGTATTTTTCCTTCTCAGGCCCCTGGTATATGACCGGCCAGCTCATTAGCATGACAGTAACATGCTCCAGCATGTATAACATACTAAGGTTTTAAGACATAGGTGACAAGAAGAAGCGAATAAATAGATAACAAAGCTACTCATGTTCTGTCCCCTTTGGTTTGGCCAGTGAAGGCTTTGCAGCTGGTTAGAAATTCTTCTCTTCTTTTTTCTTCTTTCTGGTTTCTGTGGTATGAAGTATGTATCCCTTGGGATTCTTCTTCAGAAACATGTCAGCTTGAGGTTTCCTTTTATTTCCAGCAAACAAGAAGATAATTGAAACCCTTCTTGAGTTACAGCTATGTTTCCTGCTGAAGAGACTGACAGATCCAGCACAGACGACACTGAAAAAGCAGAAGAGCATTTTGCTGTTTGCCACGTTATTCCTTTCATACTTTTAACATATACAAGGGCTGCCTGGACCAGACTACAGGTCCTAAAAGACAAACAGCAAGAGATGCTTGAAAGACAGGTAGAAGCAGAAACATTTATTTTTCTGTAGTCAGTGAAAGTGCCAAACCCATCATTCTACAACACAGCATGCCAGCCTGGTTGCTGAGGAGCAAGGCAGGGTGCAGGGCCCCTGGCCATTCACCACCTGGTTTCTCCACTGAGAGTCATTACCATCGCCTGCCAGTTGTAGGAGTGGGTTTGTTTGTGCCAAGAACACCTGCCCAGGATGAGCACTGTGGATATCTCCACTGTGGGGAATGACTGGCTTTCCAGCTGATTCTCTGATAATCTGGGGTCTTCTCTGCTTAGTCCCTTTATGGTGGGACTTTCATTTCACAGTGTATCTCCAATAAAATCTTACCCCATGGAACAGGTGGACATAATGTAAAGCCCATCTGCAAGACATAGCAGCTACAGAAATCTGATATGGTTGTAGAGTATAATGGATTTTTGTGTGACATGATGGGATTGTAAGGGATGTTCAAGCTCAGTGCTGGTAGCAACTATAGCTAGCTGGGGAACTGTTTTTTCCTTCATTGGAAAGGGAAATGTTTATATTTCCAAAAACCAAAAAATTTCCATTGAAATAAAAATTTATTTTACCAGCCTCCAGACAGATTCTTCTATGAGATGAAAAAGACAGCTGCTGGGTGGGGAATACAGGCCTGTCAAGTCTGTATCGGTGTTATGCCCATCTCACACTCTTCTGAAGAGGAATCTCTTGGCAAGTAGCAGCACAAATTTGCTGCCCCTTGGAATGTCAAGTTCAGAGCAGTGCAGCTTGAGCAGCAATAGGCCACCATCACTCAGATGCCACTAAAAGAAGTTGTTTCCACCACCACAGTGCTGGTCCACTTTCACTGCAGCCCCTTGCCCGCTGCCCTGATACCTTCAAGTCCAGCAACAATATCTCATAAAATAGACACCATTTCAGACCACAGTGCATAAAACTGTCTCACGCTACCTGTGAACAGTCACTAGCTTCTATGAGAACCAGTTAGGTTGCTGTAGAAATAGAGAGCAACTTGGTCACAGGCACTGAAGTACTAACAAGATAGGTGAAACAACCTGTGTTAATCTGTTAAGTGCCAGCCATTTCCAGCTCCTTTCAGCCAGTGCTTGGCATCCATGGGGCAGATGAACAGCTCTTTCAGGGGGAGCTACAGTGAATGTGAAAGCTCCCCAGCTTGCTGAGGGCTAAAATCCTGTCCCCTGCTCAGCCTGCCCCCTCAATTACCCATCAGGTAATGCTAGGAAGAGGTCATTAAGCCAGTTAATAATGGCACTTCCTAACTGTCCAGTTGTGAGTATGAGCTGGAAACCTGACATCTGAAGTCAGCTTTTGCTTGCATCCTACCAGTTTAAGAAATCCAGATTGCTTACCTTGGCTGCTCTGTTCTCAATATTTTGACATATTTTATGTCATCCATAAATTTTATTTGCACTGCTTTTACATTTAATTTTCCAGTAATTTCCAAAGCAGTATTTAATAGTTCTGACCTGTAACTGATATCTGCAAATCCCATCTAAAATACTTCTATTCAATGATATATCTTGTATGACACCACTTTGATATATACCAGCTACCAAGTGCCTAAATCCATTTATTTTGCCCTTAATATCAGACAGCCTTAACTCCTAATCTCAATAACTTGCAGTGCTTTACAAAAGGCAGCTTCTGTGGTATGTAAACAGTTGCTTTAATGAGCCAAGCTCATGAGAGGAATGAAACCAGAACAACATGCCATAAAAGCTGACTGACTCATTCCCATATTTTAAATTTGAAATAACTAAATCTCATATCAACATTCTGATTTTCTCCCTCTGTCTGATGTCAGCTGGTTGGTCCAACAGCATCAGTCACTCCACCTGCCATTTGCAGCTACTCGTGTGGCCTTAGGACGCACTTGTTTGCCTGGAGCCTCCTTGCTGTCAGAAAGATAGCTCAGGTTTTCTACATAAATCATATAATAGTAATAAATTCATCCAGTTGTACTGAAAATCACAGGTTTTACCAAATTCTTCACAACATCATTTCCAAACATTTATAGGTGTGTCATTAATACAGGTAGCATCATGGAAGGCAGAAGTAGTTATAACTTTATGCAGAGATTCCAATGTAGCATGACTATCCAAAACCCTAGACACAGAAAGCTTTTACTGAAGCTCCAGAAGAGCTCAGTAGTTATGGTTTTATAAGGCATAGTGTTTGGGTAATTTTTCTTCTGCAACATCAGCACTGACATGCAAGACTTCTGATTCTGAAACCCATGAGCCCTTGTTTGAATGCTCTTCATTTGAAATATTGGCTAGCTAGTATGAATGCATTCCTTAAGAGTTATGCTAATGAGCCAATAGTTGGATAGACAAGTGAAGTATTATGAAGAAATAGAATTAAACATAAATAGTGAAGAATCCCTACTGCCTGGTTCCCTACAATAAACAGCCAGTACTGCCATCCCATCAAATCTCTTTCAGTGGAGGAAAGAAAGAGTGCAGGAAACTCCCAAAGAGGTGGGCATATGGAAAGATCCATAGTTAATACTGAGACATAGAAAAAAGATAATTTCCATAACAAAAGTATTATGTTTCCTTGTATTTTGGGGGCAAATGTTGTATCTGATTATATTATAGAGTTGCCGCATTAAGCAGCTGTAGCTTAAGATGAATAAGGATTTTTTTATTTATGTTTTTTTTTTCTACTTAGGGCTGGTTTGAAGTTTTCTCTCTTTCTATAACCAGTTATTTTAATAATAACAATAACCATGAACAATAGGGTTGCTTAGGAAAATATGCAATGTGTATTCATCCCTGGTTTTTGCAAATAGCCTCACTCAGCTTCAAAATGGGTGGAACAGAAATACTGTGAAGTTTGTGACATATGAGCAAAGACAACAAAACTGAATTTTTTTTTCTAGGTTTTTTTTGCCACAACCACAAAACTTTGAGCAAAAAGTCTAAATTCCAGCTTAACATGCTGGAGGGCACAAACCAAGGAAAAGAAGCTCTTAACAGTGGCAGAAAGAAAATTAACTCCTCCCATCTGTAGGTATGCAACTCCACAGTAGTGACAGAAAACAATTCAGAACGTTAGCACTTCATTTTCAGTCATTTAAAAACTACTCCATTTACTCTACCTGACCTCCAGTTATGTCAGACATATTCAGCTGGCTTTGGAAAGATCCACTGAACTTTTTTCTTCATGGGCACTGGCAGCCCAAGAAGAAAAAGTTCAAAATACCTGAAAATTTTTTTTGCCATTTGATTTTCCCAGAAGAGTAATGCAATGGTTAAAATTTAGCAGCATACTGCTTAGCCACACATACAATCTGGCCATAGCATTTCAAATTAACTGCAACCTATTCAAAATCTGGTATTTTCAATTAACTGGAGCTTATTCACATCTGGCAAGCTAGCAAACAGAGCAGGAGGGTGTTACAGCAGCTTAGCGGAAGCCTGCCATGAATACACATTTGGACAGCCCGGGAGAGCATCAGTGTCACTCTGGGAATGTTCCTGGCATGGCAAAAGAAAAACATCAAAGACATTACTGATTTAAAACTGCCTCCAAGAGTGCAATCTGTAGTGACAGGAAATGGAAAAATTATCCTCAGAAGGACTGAGAAGAAAAAGCTAGTCCAGCCTGATAGTGGGTTCCACACACAAAGCTTATGTCTTGTCAAAAAACTCACTAAAGCAAGCATTGTGCAGGTTTTGGCCCAAATTCAGAAACAAGTCTTCAGGGCAGCTAAGAAACTGCAGGAACCAAATCAAGTTTGGAAGGTACAGCTCAGAAAGGAAGTCTTGTCATCTGCATGGTACATCTAATATTTTAAGAGTCTACTGTAGCCTAGATACCAGCATTTAAAAAACATTTAACAAACAATAAAAGACTAATAAGGTCTGAAGACGGAACCCTGAAGAGCTACGAGAAGAAAAATAGATCTACCAGAATAACTGTCAGAGAGCTCTGTCTGAGACTACTCCAAACATGCCAAAATAATACTCATGGAAACCCAGCAGTGCCTCTTCAAAGTTGACATTGCCTCTATGGAATCAAAAGCTGCCAATAAGCACAGGGGAGAAAAAAGACACTACTTTCATCCTGGGGTAGGCTGAGGACTTTTGTAGTCCATGAAATTACTATGTGTAATTCCTATGCATAATGCACAAATGCAAATTCTCATCAAGTGTATGTTATTGAGGCTTAATTGGAAGAATTGACATAGGCTTTTGCAGTAGGAAAATCTATTTATAGGATGTGTTTTTCTAAACCATAGAAACAGCCACTTAAGTTCCTTTACCAGTTTTTAAGCTGAACAACCTAGCTGCTGAAATGTGTTTTTAGGAAGCTGTTAGAGTACTCAAGGAAATATAGAGTCAATTTCTAGTCACAGTCTGAATCCTATTGCTACATAGAGCCCTGTAAGAGCAAGCAACTTAGTACAATATATCATTCTGATTACTCTTTAGCATCTGAATATTGCTCCAGAGAAATGAATTTCATATGGACAGGGTAAGACATTGGTTAAACCCTATCTTAGTTTGGCTTTACACTTCTGGGGCATTCCCCTTTGCCCTAGGCCAAGCAGAGATTAAGGCCTTGACAATGCTGGAGCAGACCCACTACACTAAATTACATTTGCTTCAATGAACTCTTCCAACCCCTAGGGATCATAAAAGTGGCATAAAAGAGCTATAGCAAGGCTGAATTTCTGATCTACTGCTCCTTGCTGATTCATATGACCTATTCCTATAGAAACTAAATAATATTTATACACAATCAATTCCTGTTATGGTTTGGAGGCACCAAAATAGACAGCAACAACCAAGAGCCTAGGGAAGAAAACTGATTTTCATGTACATTTCCTTGTGATTTAGGTACTTATTTTTGTAGCTCATGGGACAAAGTGCAGGTTTGGGGCATTTGCAGGTACGCCTTTGATTTGTTTGCCAAATTTAAAACCAGCCATTAACACTCCTGGGTTCCTGATGCGTCCAAAAGATCATTACAAGCAGATGCAGTATTTGGCACTGGGGGCCCTCATGGGGGTGGCTATATCAAGAAACACTGAGGGAGAAAAAGAGCATATGCTACAAGATGGTGGTGGGTAGAGGAGGAGGTGCTCATCTGGGATACAGACAGTCTGGGAAAGCTGAGGGGATCATTCTTCCTGCTGATAGTCACTCAGTGCCAATGACCAGAGTGAGTGCAGACACAATCTGAATGGCAGAGGGAAGGAGAAAGGCTCTGTCAAGGGAAATAGCAGCTTAGCCCAAATCTTGCATATTTTTCCACCTGGAAAGTTCCAGCTAGCTAAGGGAGATACATCAATTAGAAAAACTACAGGCATGGGTGGCTACTGCATGACATAGCTAGCTACATTTAACAAAGCGTGGACAAAGCAAATTCTTTGCACATGTGCTGAGCAGTCAATATGCAAACTCTGCCTTACTTGGATCTCTTAAGCAAATAGTCATATTCCTCTCAGGTACCTTACCGTGTCTCCAGTCATAAAAAGAGGCAGAGGGTACAAAAAGTAACACTAGGAGAAAGACAAAAGCCCCTGGATCCCAACAGTAAACCTGCACCTGTGATCACATCTTTTCTGGATATTCTGAAGCAAAAGAAGGAAAACAAAAGCTACTGAGAGCATATGGTATAATAGATATACTTGACAATTTAATAAATCCTCTTGAACTTAACTCTGAGTATAGGACTGTAAAATATAATTTTGCAAGTAGGAAGTAGGCACCACAAAATGTGAGCATTCAGTCATAGTCTGCAGAAGCACCATCCAACCAATCTTGACAATCCTTGAGCTCAGTAAACCAGCAGTTTGAAAGCAGCATTTCATATCTTAGAGTTATAAAGCATAACACTCAGACACATACCTCATCAATAACATGAAGCTGCCAAATACTAAAAGCACTCAGCTGAAATTTATGAGAAAAGTCAATTAAAGGGCTACATACCTGCTAAGAGCTCTTATTTGACCTGCTCCTCCATCTCCTCACAGGTGTCAATAAACCAAAGCTCCCTTCCACTACATTCCTTTCTAGATGCCAGCTGACTTTAATTACAATCTGAAAAAAAGATCATAAAGGCTTGAACTGACCAAGCAAACTCATTCGATTTTTTTCCATGCTTGTGGTAATTATACAAAAATAGGTCACAATATCACTACCAGTGAGAAGAAAAGCTCTAGTTGAAAGAGACCTGTAGGGAAAATGGAAATTTGGAGAAAACAAGTGAAATAATCTTCCTAGAAATAGCTAGCTATATGACTTCTATCAGTTATGTGGCTTTTTTACTATGAATACTTTGATACAGGTATCTATAATGTTATCATAGCATACCAATCTCTAAATTAAATATATGTTGAGGACTCCACTGGTAACATTCTCAGTAGAGCCACACTGTTATTACCAATTGCTTTAAACAGGTTGTAAAAGCACAGTACAAATCAAGCCTTACTAAGACAGAAAAGTAAGATGTATCTTTGAACATATCACCAGTAATGATTACAAGTCTGTGGTTCACCAGCTTCTGCAAACTTTGTGGAGTAAGTACTCCATTAACTATTTTGGTGGAGAGTGCATTTACTTTGTACTCAAGCTCAGCAGGAGAGCAGACTGGGATTCCTAAATGAGTCATTTTTGTTCTTAAGAAAAAAAGGAGCACCTAAATATAACATTTGACCACAGTTTGGCAGTCTAAATAACACAAGATTTCTGAAGAGATAAAGTTATAACTTCTCACTTGTACAAGAAATTTACTTTATAATGCATTTAAAGATTTTTTTCTAACACTTTATGCAATTGTAAGCATTCTTCATCACAACACATTTTTAAAAGCCTATTTATTGCACAGGCTTTACCCAGGTAACTCTTCTGTCTCACCTTTTGCAATTACAGTACCAAAGCTATATTACTTCTCTATGTCACCCATAGAATCATACAAAACAACTGAACTGCTGCAAGCACCCCTTTGCAAATGGCTTGACAGCTCTCTACACTGGCTGGAAATTTCTAGAGCAGTTTATTTTTAGGACAACTTCAGTCTTCCTTATTGGAATTCCATTTATTACAAGTCAAAAGCATACAATTCTAATCACTGCAACTAATTAGCAGTTTAAAGTAAAAAGAAGAAAGCTGAAAGTCAGCACTTAACTAACTTTGGTGGCATGACTAGGGAAGGAAAGAATTATCTAATGCTTCATCCATTTTTGCATTAAGGTCTAATTTAGGACATTGAATCATGAATACATTTTAGGAGAACAATTTAAAAGTAAAAATGTGTCTTCAACTGATTCAAGTATGTCAGTTGCAACAATAAATTGCTAACTACCCAAAGGGTGTGTAATTCTCTTGTTTGTCACCACCTACTATCCTAGTTCATACACTTGCAGGGAGATGATACAGATACCCACGATACTGCATATATGATTAGCTTTTCCTTTGACTAGTGTTATTTTCTTTCATATTACAATAATAGAAACAAAAGGCAACCTTGCAGATGGATCAAGGAGACAAGAAGGGAATTTCAGCAGAATATGATTACTATGTTCACCTAAATGAAACCAGCAAAGCCCAGCACTAATTCTGGGGATGTGTTGAGAACAGTTCTCATCCACTCAGCTTCCTTCAATGTCTCAGCTTTTCTCATTCAATGTATTAAAAGGGTACCTAAACATTGCACTGGGTTTTTTTGTTTTTAAGCTTGAACTGAAATAGGAAAAATATACAAAAGATTTTGCATACTGAAATATATTGAAGGTTCTCCTTTGTGCAATCTGCCAGAACACACAAATGCAGGCAAACTGTGGATTAAAGGCTCTCAACTCAGTTTAACCCCTGGTTTGAGCATCTAATCAGAACCCAGCAGGCATCTGAACAAGGATACTAAAGAAAATGAACTTCAAATTTTCTGTAGGAGGCCAAGCATGAGTACAACTCTTTAAGTGTTTGCCAAGCAGAAGTGTCCACTTTCATTGTTTCACCAGGAAAAAAAAAGTTCCATAAACTGGCATACACCCAGGCACTTGGAAACTCAAAATTAGGATAGGTGATTCTGACTCCAGAGAAGTCTGAATTCCATTGTGCTACCACTTTATAAGAGGAGAGTAGCAAAATGTCATCTCCAGATCAGATGGCAGGACAATAATCTTCAGTAAGAAAACAAAACATGACACGTCAACTTCTGAAATATTAGTATCTAAACAATCTTGCACATTGATTTTTGCAGCTATAAGGAAAACTGTATATCTTCCATAAGTCAAGCAGCAAAATTTTACCCTTTGTTCAGGTATCTGTAATTTTTTATTAGATAGAAGATGAGTCAAGCAATTTCTCATACATTCCAAGCTCATTCAGTCATCAGCTAGTTAAAACATCTTAATTTGAAAAAAGTTTCTGCTCTTAATCTTCTTCTTAGGTTATGAGATCAAAAAGAAGTATGTAGAAAGCTGATGAAAAATCAGGAATTTACTGCTACCTCTCTTAAGTCATCATTTCAAATTAATCAATTAAAAAAACTTTATAGATAGGTTATTTTAAATGCCTGAAAAGTTAGAATGTACGTGCACCTTCTACCTGTCTAGCCAAGAGGAATGTTGTTATTAATCTTACATTTATTATTACACCTCTTTACTGGAATGCTTCCATCATACTTTACAAACTATATTGAAAATGTATCAAGCTACACTCCAGAGACTCAGCAAAAGCCTCTTGCATAATGAAGGTTCTTATAAAGCTGGAGAGGACCTGAATTCTGCTGTACACCTAGGGACACTTCAGAATATTGTCCCTAAAACAGGAGAAAGTCTAATAAGACCGTATGTATTTCAGTTATGGGTGGATACGCAAACTTTCATATCTGTATCTATAGTTATGTCTAGATATACACATTTAGTCTGTATATGTAGCACAATGTAGATTAATATACATAGACCTCATGGATTTGTATACGTACGACACATTCTGACAAATAGTTGGCATTTTAATACCACCCCTCATGCCTTAGCACAGTGCATAGGCTTTCCTCACTGATTGTTCTTCTCTCAGAATGTGAAAAAAAGCATGAAGTATCTTAGCACCAAAATGATCTGGTGGAAAAGCAATCTTCTATTTGAAAATACCTTGTAGAAGATGCTCCTTTCTTCATATTCTTCCTGCTCCAAATGAATGAGAATACTTCAGCTGCACAGCTTCTCTCTGCTTTGAGTTTATTCCTAGTTCTGGCAAGGGCTCAAAAGTAGCTATCTGTTTCAAAGTGAGGTGTGACAGCAGCATTTTCACAGCTCAACGAGTACCACTAACTAGCCAACTTACCAAACTTCTTTGGCCCAATTTTAGCCCTTTTTACCAGCCTCATCAATGTGATCAATACAATCAATAGTAACTTTGTTCATCATTATCACCCTTCTCACTTCACAAGTCTTTTGCTGGTTTTAATTTTTCCTTTCACCTCTGCCAGCACCTCTTGCTTCCCCATTTCCATGTATTTACAACTCTTACGCTTAGCTTAAAACTTTTGGCCCCCAAAGCACACATACAGCTTTCAAAGCCACTTCACTTTCCTTGGTATTTACTCTCAGATCTACCTGTCAGTAGAGAGCTTCTCAGTGCCCACCCTCATCCTTCCTTTACGCCACTTTAAGTTGCTCCATCTGCCAGCACTCCTGTTCTACCATCCCCATCCCATGAGGCAATGAAGTATTGTGTGCCACTATGACTGCAACTTTGGTTCCTGGTTCCTCAGCACTAAGTTTGGCAACCAAGGTAGACATCTGTCATGTAAGTGCTTAACTCTGAGCTCTTTCCACCTAGAACCCATGGACTTAAATCCTCAAGTGTGTAACTGCAAGTAAGCATTGCTTCTCCCTCAACATTTAAAGAAGATCAAGTTGCTAATGTAGGTAGATGTGCTGCCTGTCCAATGATGAAACCAAACAGGGACAAAGAACATATGTCACCTCCAGACATGAGAAACAAGAGGCTTGCCTTCATCCTCTCCATATAATACATACAATCTCCAGGTGCCCACCTTAGGGTATCACTGCATTCCACTAAAACAGTCAGGTTCATCTTTTTACTGAAGTGCTATTCTTACTACTTTGTAACTAATTAAAATTGGTTTATGAAACATTTCTGGCAAATACACCCATGTCTCCCATGATACCACTGCACACCCAAGCTGGCAAAGCCTAGGATGTGTAATGGGGAGAGGCAGAAGGAGGCAGATCCAATGCAAAATCCACTTATGGCTACTCTCATTTGTTCTAATGGACTTATGTTCAAGATTATTTGGCTCATTAGAGCAACTGAGAATCTGCCACAGTATCCCTAATCTTTGTTAGCAGATGTCTGCCTTTGGACCATATGTTGGATATAATCACTTTCAGATGCCATTTCTACTGCATGGTGAGCAGTTTGGCAACTACCTCCTCTGTCTGAGAGGCATCTGGCACAGACAAAAGCAAGCTCTGTGGATTTTTGTAGCAAAGAGAAAGATATTAAAACCAAATTATGAGTATTGAAGACTATCTGGAATGTGCTGATAGTGCTTCCACAGCTATTTGCATATTTGTCTTCAATTCTTTAGTTTCCTGTACGCACAATTATCATAGAAAGCTCACCATATAGAGAAACACTGAGATATGTGACTGCACAGAAGGTGAACAGCAATTTATTTGTATCATGATTTTCATCAAAGCAGTGGTACCTATTTTGTTCAGAGTTCAAGACTCCCCTCACCTGTCAAGCTGTAGTCATTCGTGTTCTTTGTACCACAGATTTGCACTTCACTATCACCAGAACTTGTTCCTCTTTCTGTGTCTTTTGGCCATGAGCATAAAAGAAGTAACAGAAAAGGCACTGAGGGAAATCTGGTGGAAAATTAATAATTACACTTATGTAATATTTAAGTCAACTCTGTGAAGTGTTAAATGTTTGTGATGAAATATGTCAGGACTGTGAAACTGCTGACAAACACTCTTCACAGTCTCTTTTGCCACTTTTCAGATCAGTTCAACTTCTTTCAGTTTTGACTCTTTCAATAGATGAATGTAACTAAAGCCAGTGTTATTCAAGCTGTTTCTGCCTACTTTGTCCTCTTGTTCTGTGTTGGGTGTTATCATTGCTATCCCACTGTAAGAGCCCTGATACACCATCCAGTTCATTTAGCAATGATTAGTAGTAATGTGTTCTTTAAGGCTTTTTTTTTTTTTAAAGCACTGTATCACTATCAGACTATTCCTTTCAGACACAGTATGCAACTGCACTTTGACAAGTTGTAAGGCAAAGCTCCAATTTGTAGCAATATAAATAATCTCCCCCTTCTCTCACACAATAAGAAAATTACTGTATTGCTGGCAGAGCTGTGAATACATCAGGAACTTTTGCCAACCCAGCTATGCCAGTGACACAAATTTATTATCCTGAAAGAACTGTGGTTTGTGGGAACAACTGGTTAGGAGTTTCACTTCCTGACTGAGCCTCAAATTCTGATTTCTGAACAGAATAAGCAAATCTAGTGTGATATCAAACACCAGGATGATTCCAAATCTACAAAGGAAAGTAGCTCAGTAGATTGCACACAAACAAAAATGAGAGCAGAATGTGAACCACAAATCACCACAAAGATCCACTTGTTCAAAAACTCACAAACTGCAGTCAGACTTTACTCAGCAAGAGTAAAGGTGGCAGACATATAACTTTTAAAACAAGCACAATCACAGATGTTTTAATCAAATGGTGGTTCAATTTTAATTGAAATAACCTTAAGAACTCTCAAAGTCATTAATTGTTAGGTTCTGTATGTTCAGCATGGATGGGAGAAAAGAGACACAGGCTGATGAGGGGCATAATGGAGAAAAAGTCCCAGGAGCTTGTTTCCTTAGCAATTTACAAAGCAAAGGAAGGTAATCTGAAACTTCAAATCTTAACAATATCTGCTTTATTAGACTTCAGTTTCTTGTTACTCTTTTCTCATTAGAAAACTCTTTTAAACACTAAAACCTCTATATAGCTCCTTCACCTCTTTCAAATCCCTTTCTCTAAACTCTTAGGCATATATTAGACTTTAAGCTTGGTACATGAATTAGTTCCTTGTGATACTGTCCCACAGTGGGTATTTTACTGATCTAATAAAACCACAATGAAATTACTGTACACAACTTAATATTGAAGCCCAATTATTGATTTTTAGGGCTTTATTTCCAACCCAAAAGTGGCAGCGTGTTTGAAATCCATGCAACTAGATCTGTCTTTGGCAAAGAACCAGCCAGCCATAGCGACATACTGTTCAAACATTACATTTTGCTCCACAGCTCCAAAAGCCAGGAAATTGTGTGTGTGTGTGGGTACATACAGTATACATGTCAGTCAATCACCCTCCACCTCTCTAATTATTTTTATTGAACCATTGCTTTTCAAACACAGAGATGCCAGGACTGTAAAAAGACTGATGGCATCCCACTGGGGACATGACAATGAAGTAATTTATTGCTATAATTTGATATCAGTACCAAAGTGTAATTTCTCCACGTTGAAGGGCTTGGGAGGAAGCTTAAGTGTCTGATGCAACTCGTAACACAACCCAAATGGCCTTGTCTGTGCTACAGTGTTATTTTCTACATTAACTTTGCTTCAATATAACAAAATATCTGCATGTTAGCCTGTGAATGTTTGTTGCTGAGGGAGTTCACACTGTAATCACTGCATCAAGGACTGATCTGACAAAATTCCCTTAATTTTAATAAACTTTAAATGAAAGTCTAATAATTCATTCATAATTCCTGGAAAATTTCATAGTATACAATTAAAGGAAGATTTCAGTGCTCACATAAAATGCAAAGCATACAGAAAACACAAAGCAGTAAATCAAAAACAATGTGTAGGGAGAAAAACCCAAGAACTCAGATTGCATCCTGAAATATTCCCAAAGGGATGGCCTGAATGCTATATGAAACTGAAGTACTTATTTCCCTTTTCTTTTAACCTTCTGAAAACAATGGAATATGAGAAAGAACAGTAAAGTGTGTAGTAGGAAATTAAATAGAAAGAGGAAAGCAAAGTTTAAAAAAAAATGTACAACTGTTGAACCTTTGTGGAACTTGGAGCTCTAATTTAATTTTCATAATATGGTTTTCTTCTTCACTTAAATCCTATTTCCAGGAAACCTTTGCAAATGGTTAGACACTTTTCCAACCAGTCTTTTACTCATTACAATGTAAGAGGCTTAGTTTTTATGTGAAAACAATTTTTGAACCTGGCTGGGTTAGTAGAGGACTTTTTGATTCACACACTTACATGCATATATCAAACAATGTCTGCCATCTTGTTGCTACCTAGGCATGGGTTGTTCTCCATTGTTTGTCAGCCTCATAAAACAAGTAGCTGAACTACATATGCAACACTCAGAATACTGAAAAAGTATGTAAAATGGGTGGATAAAAGGGTGTTTTACAGATTAGAAACAACAAAAATATTAGCAGATGATGATCTTTTACAAGAACACTTTGGAAGATATTAGTAAAACAAACTGCTCTGAAATTAGGGTGTGCAGCCTAAAAGATACTTTCAGGGTATTCATCCAATCATTGTGATGAATGGCCTGTACATCCATTTGGTCTTAAGGCACTCCTTTCTTTTGTCTTCTAAATAGAAGATCTGTCTTTGAACACAATTTCCATAATGGACCCTTCACACTATGTTGTATGATCTTAAGTATTTTCCTCTCCTACCATTCTAGAGTCTGTGCTATTTAGGTCAGATGATTATATTTCCATATGTGAAGAAAAGATTAAAGAAAACTGAGGTCATATCTCAGATACCTGTTCTCTTTCTTTCATTCATAATTCTATGTACAAATCATAGCAAAGTGGATTCTGAGTCTGGAAACTCCCACAGATAATTCTTTGATTAAGAGTGAGAGTCAGACATCCTGAAATTGTCTCTAGTTCAAAGCTACCTTTATTTTGTAATGCTTACAACATTTCTTCATTACTTATGGGGAAATCATCTGAAGAACAGACATCTAAAATTGGAAATAGTAATCTGCTTTTGATGGAAAACCAGAGACCACTAGGCTATCTTCCATATGCAACAGTAATCCCTGTCCATCCATTCTGAAGATTTACAACAGCAAGAGTGAATTAACAGTATTCTAACTGTAGAAATTGCCTCTCAAGTTCACGTGATCAGTCTGAATTCAATATACAGTTCCGTGTTCAGTAAGCAAAAATAAGCTAACAAATATGCAACCTGTCAGTTCCAATGAACCCAGATTGCAGAGCTGACAGCATCTAGTCTCTCATGCAGCTATGAAAATTACAGATTGTAGCATGAAAGATTACACATTGTTAAGTAGTGTCAAACCACATTGGCAGTTTTCACATGTCAGATGTGTTATTACATAAGGATTAGTGCTAGAAAAGCACAAGATCTGGGTGATGTGAGCTGAGGCCCAAGTCAGCCATTTATCTGAATATAGTTAATGTATACATGCACTTTGGATTAAAAAGAAACTGTTTCAGTGAATTTCATTTTCTTTTTGCTGTTTGTTTGGTTGGAATTCTTTTGTGATTGTGACTCTGGTGATATTCTCAATGCCATATTGCAGTCTCCAAAGGATGCTCTTCCAACCTGAAAGCGTTATCTTCACACAGAAGCTGACTGTTTCTGGCACAGCAAACCAGCAGCTGTACACTTTCAACTAACTAATAGCTGGTATCAGGTTGAATTTTAATAGCCAGTTGCTATAAGCAGATACTATTAACTTTGTATTAAATTTGAAAAATTGTGAAAAGTAACCCAAACAATGTGTTGTAAGTACATAAATTGTAGCTGTTGCTCTTAGGGTACTTAGATGGTTGTTCCTTCCAAGAGAAGGACACTATTATGCCAATCAGAGGTTAACACAAACCAAGCAGATCCCAGTGTTTATCCACTCTCAGGATAAAAATCTGTATTCTCAGAATCAGGATTTTCCATGTTTCACCTTGTGTCAGCTGTC
The DNA here is from genome assembly GCA_013399015.1 of Galbula dea. Taxonomy (NCBI): domain Eukaryota; kingdom Metazoa; phylum Chordata; class Aves; order Piciformes; family Galbulidae; genus Galbula; species Galbula dea. Next base: position 794,925 of record VWZX01004809.1, on the reverse strand, counting down.
TCTCCTGTCACTGAAACCACTATCAGAAATTCTGTCACGTAATAGCAAAACTAAATTATTACCCTAAAGCAAGCAATATTTAGATGTCAATGCTCTTAGATTAGCAGTAATTTTAGAAATGTTTTTAACTAATATGTAAAATATGAGTACCACCTACATTCCTATTTTCCCATATTATTGAGAAGAGTTCTGCAAATGTTTGGTATTTCATATTAGTCACCTCAATAACATTCATTTTTAGGTATAACCTAGTTTAGCAGTCTACATATTTATGCTTATACGGTTTTTCAGCTCAGAGAGAGTGGCAACACTCCCAGGAAGAGGTATTTCTCTTATACTTAATCCTCTCTTAGTCTAATAATATTTCCTATGGTACCATGCAGTAGTTCAGTAAGTAGCTATAAGTAGCACAACAACAACAAAAAAGAGTAAAATATGTCACACTCAGGTCTCTGTGGAACTCACATACCAGACAGCACTGCTCTAACTATAACTGGCAATCAAGATGAAGCAGAGTCTTAATTTATGTTTGGTTCTTTTCAGATACCAACAGCAAGATCCCACTATAACAGAAAGAGCTCTGTATGACAAGAGTGTCAGCAAAGCAGAAACAATGTTCTTTCAGCAAATTCTACAAAAGTTCTAGTAAAGATGTCTCAGTAACTGCTGGGCAAGGGTTTTGTGTACTTTTGTGTTCCTGGGGAAGACATAACTAGCATGCCACCTGTCTACCATGCAGAAGCTGAGGGAGGAAGCACCTGTGCCCCAATGGAGAAGAAGTGCAACACTTAAGGCCACGGGTGCATATTCTCCTCTCATGCTGCCCCTTTTGCCTTTCCCAGTTGTGGGGGTGTACGAACCAGGTGGAGCCAGCACACCGCATCAGTGTTACCACCTTGCAGGGCAAGGGAAGTGCATGGTGCACAGCCTCATTCCAATGGGAACACAGTAATCCAGCCAGGAGTATCTCTTCTAGCACATCCTCAAATTTGTAAATCGTCAACCTAAAGAATCTGACAGATTACCTGGCACCCTTGATTAGAAACTATAAAGATGCCACAAATGACAGTATTTTATATGATCCAGGGCAGTGTGTTGTGCATATCCAACAGCTTTGCCAATAGTGAGCAGTCTCAGTATCATAGTTTCGGGATCACTACCTGAATATTAAAATCCTTGGGTGAATGTAGCTAATAAAGCCAATAATACAGTCAAGCTTCCACAAAGTTTCTCAAATTACTATTCTGTTCAGTCTGCTCATAAGCTACATTCCTCTCTGTCTCCACTGCTCCAAGTATGAGCCACTTTTAGCAGAGGTTCCCTTACTCAGTATTTATAGCCCATATAAAAGCACTATTGTTCCTTTTCACATTATAAAAATATTTTAAGACTGGCAATTACATGTAATTTCATGGGTATCCTCAACAATCATGGCCATTTGATAGAGAAAATAATTGTCCTGTGCTTCTAGCTGAAGCTTGCCTGATTTTTGCAAAGATCAACTCTCATTAGTTCATGATTCCACAAGCTTCTTTCTATAAGACCTTGATGAGACTTTATTTAATAAAATCCCTTTCCAAGCTCAACACTTATTTTAAAAGCTTTAGAGCTGATTGACTTCAAGAAGTCAAGAACAAATACAACAAACACAGCAAAGAGCCAGCCGCAGGCTTGAATAAAGAATTACGGAATTACATCTCCTGACTCCTGTAAGATTACTTGAAGTCTTCACATATTCTTCATATATTTTCAATAAACAAAAACTTAATAGTTTCTATATCTCTACTTGTTTTCCAAATTTTAAGCGTGGAGATCTCCCAACAAGCTGAATTAAAAGTTAAATAATGGTTTAAAAAAGTCTGAACCATTTAAAAATGAGCCGTTTACTTCATTGTTTTTAGATTTGCTATATTATCCAAGGCTAAGTTTTTAGCCTGATCTTCCCAGTTTATAAACTGAGGGTGAGTGTCCAAATGTGTCACAGCATCAGATTTATAATATCAGAAATGGAAACAATATTCATACAGAGCTGCTTTGTTCTGTTGGAAAAATAAAAAAAGCCCCTTATAGGTGTCTTGTGTGCAGCAACAAATTCCACTTAATATTTGCAAACTCAGACTGTTGGAAGGTCATTTAATATGACTATTTTGATATCTGCTTGTTAATTTAATCATTACTTTCACATTCTTTGTTACTTAATTTTTGTGTGCTTTATACAGTATCATAGTAAGTTATGTGGTGTTAACAAATATGTGTGCTGCAGGGACTTGCGCCCTCATGGAAACAACTCTCCCATCTACCAGAGAGACAGGTGACCTGCAGACAGTAACTCATACCACTTACATCAAACATGTATGCTCCAGATAGGATGTATAGTAAGACAGGATATATAGCCCTTTAAAAATGCTTATTTTTCCTCATTAACCTAAATAAATAGGTCAGACTATTTTTATTGACTGAAAGTGTAATTGATAGGGTTTTCCAGAAAACCAGTATTCCTGCCCAAATATATATTATGGTTTTTCTGCAGATTTGTTAGCAAACCCTCCACAAACAGTATGTTTCTCAGCTAGAGACTTTTCCAGTCTTACTGGAATGCAGGCTTCATCACATATTTTCTAAACCTGTTCAAGTATACTAATACAAATTAACTCATTCTTTACTTCCTTCGGTATCCCCAGTAAAACACAAGAGACTTGGAATTACATCTATATGAAACCAATATTACTTTGATAAACAAAGCATTTTCTCATTAGCAAAAGTACTCATGCATATGATAAAATCTCCAACAGGGTTAGCAGCTGCTTTTTAATGGCTCTTTGCTTGTTCATACAGCCATTTCTGTTTAAACATGAGCCAATACATTACTGCAATAGGTATATCCGCTCCTGCGTTTTCTACTTCATCCATGCATATCAGACCACATTCCTATTTCTTTTACCATTTGCATCATTGCAAACCAGGAGCTACTCCTATTAAACTCAAGCAATCAAGCCAGTATCATACTATATAAAAACAAACAAACATAAAGACACAAAGCTTGCACTTCTCATGTAACACACATTTGCAATACATTATGGGTGCTTTATGCTTGTTTTGTTTTTCTAAGTATATTTTCAGACACCTGATATACAAAAGTGTTCAAAATTATATTGATGAATTATTCAACAACTCTCTTAGCTGTGATTATCTGAAAGCAGAAAGAATTAATCACCAGCAGAGCTAAAATATACACATTCTTAAGACTTTAAGATTAAATTACTGACATAAACAAAATCTGAAATTCTTCCATATCGTGCTCCACATGAACAGCAGTGGAGAGACACCGAATATTTTCTTGTAGGGGCTATAAAAGTACAGAGGGTTTCTCAGCTAAGATCATACTTCTTTCACAAGGATAGCAGAAGAACTATGTATTTAAAAATTTCCTCCAGTTGTATTTCTGACAATAAATGGTGACATCAATTGTAATTTACAGTGTTGCTAAATGTTTCATATGAAGCAGCTCATAAAAAAGGCAAGCTGCCGAGGCTCTCTTGATGCCAGTTCCCAGCAATAAGTAAAATCTGTAGTATACAAGTGTTATATATATTTTTTTATTTAGCTTTACCTTGCATGTTTTAAATGACCCCTGAGGAGCAAGTTACCAAGCAGTGAATCCACTTGTCCCCTGGGTCCTGTATCCAGGGGTACACAGTTTGGCTCTAGTTCTATGCTTCATAATTAGGCATCCGTGATGAATACACACGGGATTGAAACACAGGATCCCGTTGTGCTTTCACTTATTTGCAAACATGATGAAAAGTTTGTTTTTAAGCTCAGCATTGCATAGAGGGTCTTTTCTTTCCCTCCTGTCACATGAAATACAAGAGAGGGATGGTTACTCTGGAAGGCCTTTTTTGTTACATGTAGTCAGCACAGAAATTAAGTCCCAGACCAAACGTTTCAGAATTTGCAAGAGGAAAAATGGTTACACCAAAAACCAGATATAAGTCTTCTACTACAGTAGGAGTCTCTAATAAATTAATCCTATTGGCTTACTTCATACTTATGATAGCACAGAGAAGTAAAATAAGGAAGTAATGGATTTATTATACACTTGTAACACAATGCACCTCTTCACATGTTTTTATACATTTTCTGGTATGTTTCAAGGAAAAAATTCTCACAGTTATACCTACATCTATCAGATCTACATCTGGCTTTCAAGCGTTTGAGACTGAACTAAGCCAAACATCTAGTGTTTGACTAGTGATAATTTATCATGAACAATACAGCTGTTTTCTTTTGCCAAAGAAGATAATTTTTCAGTTTTCTTTCCAAAGTTTTCATAATATTTCTTAAAGCTTGATTTACCAAAACATGACTCCTAGTAGAAAAAAATCAAATATATAATTTTAACACAATTATTTAAAAATATTAGAACTCCTAAAGCAACTCTCTAAGACATCATTTTTGGCTACTAGAGCACTTTCTCATAAAAACCCTTTAAAAGTACACTTCTGGTTTTAAAAATTTATATATGAACTACTGTGTCTCTGCTGTATTCCTCAGCTACATGCTAGAATAACCTTAACCATATGACTTCACTTCTGTTGTCATCTTGTCTCAATTCTTTACAGACTCCCTCACTCTATAAATTTGAATGGCCTCTAACAATGGTACTTTGATCTGGGATATGATTTTATAGACAACTGAGATATTCATCATAATAGCAGTAAGTTCTGTAAGCCTTTTAAAATGTCATGCAAAATCCTACCCTTTCAGTTTCAAAGGCGTCAAGGTATTACTTCATTGCTTCTTTCATAACCTTCATCTCCAGCACTTAGCCTTGGGACGTGTAAGAAGCTCCTAGTCACTTGAAGTGTTGGACTGGCAGATATCCTAGAAAAAATAAAATAAGCTACTTCAATTTCTGAAATAAGCAAAGAAGAGCAAATAACCTACATGTTTTAGGCATTGCAAAATAGAGGATTTTGTGTAACTCTTCTCTTTTGGAGTGCATAGCAGTGCACACATTCTCCTTCCTGCTGAAGTGTGTATTAGAATGCAACAGAGGGCTTCAGGAGCAATGGAAAAGAATTTCAGATGATATTAGCTGATACAATAGCATGCTTTCCATGCAACGATTTGCCTTTAAAGTTATTACTGCAAATTATTAAATGCACATTTAACTTTATATTAATCTGTAGTCCCTTTGTCTTCATGAACAGCCTTTGTAAGATTACAGCCAGCATCTCTTTTCTACAGAGATGCTTCTCTTTGATTATACACCCATATAAGGAGACACAAGATAAAAATAAAAGATTCTTTCTGAAAGGATATGTTAAAATGTAACCCTGAATTGGAAGAACCTTCTGCACTTTAGAATCAAAACAAAAAAAAAAAGAAATGGAAATGTTTTTGCTGACTTTCAAATTTTAGCATTTTCAAAAAAATCCAAGTTGTGCTTTTCTATTTTTACAAGACCACAATAAGAAAGAGAGAAAACAAAATAAACAGTAATCAAAAAAATTAACCTGACCGGAAAGCACCTTTTCCTTTCCTAATTAAAATTTCTGAAAGACACAGAAGTCTTAATTATGCTGTTCTTAAGCTTTTGATTTGTACCTATTCCAGAGTTTTAATAAAGGAGTTTATATTGTTCTTAAAAAAAATAAATAAACAAGATGTAAGGAAAGGTAAGAAAATTTAAATTAAGAGTTTTCTTAAGAGACCTCTAAGGACATTTTGTTACTTTCTTGACCTGTGGCAACAAAAAACTTTGATGCAATACAAGTTAAACATAAGACATTTTGTCATCCAAATTTTTATGAAACAAATTTGTTACCTTTTCCCAAGTTTATTTGGTTTATTTACTTTAAAATAAACTAGCAAGCCTTGCAGCTTGTGACTAGCACTTTATTTTTCTCTCTTAAGTGGCAGTTACATACAGTAACATCATTTTAAGGCATCCTCTTCCCAAAACCCATTTGGTTTGACATTCATCACTTGCAGAAGTAACCAGAATTTAGAATTTTCATGATGAAAAACTTCAAAGTCTTCATTTTAAGAACCTCTGACCAAGGATTCAATTTGAATATGAAGCTGCCATGGATTTTATATTGTCTTGCTGAAGTTATCTGATCTGGAGTCACTGTTCAACAGCTGTGATAAGGATCCAGAGCAGCAAACCCATTATCTAAGGGAAATTTGAATCTCACTGTATGTCATTCATTAGAATTAAAAGCATGAAACATTCATTTATTAAAAGCTGTGTTTACTGTAACAGAAGGAAATCAAAACTCAATTGTATGTGTAACAGCTGTGACACATTCAATGAACTGTTCTATTCCATTTAAACTTGTTTTGAAATGATGTGCAACAGTAGCTTACGTGTGACTGGTTATTTGCCTTAAGATACTATAAAAGCGGTTCTGAGTGAAAACTATTCCCTTTACAGAATGACATAAAGCAAAATACTAAAAATGCCATCTTCATGCATTGAACAATGTAACTCATACCACTTTGAAGGCTTAATTTTATTTTTTCTTAGTCCTGAAGGTTATGCCTAATAATATTTAGTGAAAGAGAACTACATTCTCAACATCAGTACAGTTTCAGAAGTTTGATGGTCTTAACAAGAGCTAAAAGAAAGCTCTTTACAAGGGAATGTGTCAGAATAGTATTTTCACTCCATCCAGTTCAAGTCATTGTTGATTTAGAAGAGAGATTCCTTTCTTTCTTACATTCTTTATCTAGGATTTGTGAAAGCAAATATGAATAATGGAGGAATGTCATTACTACAAGTTTGGAAGAGAGCTGAAAGAAGCCAAAAACACTACAAAAGGAAGCAATGCAGATCAGATTTCTGAAAGAATTATTTTCCTAATCCCAGCTGGACAGTTAACATTCAAAGCAAATGTTAAAACCTTTGAGGAGTTGTTTATCTTTACCTGGATTAGATTATACCATTGTAACAGGAAAATAAGTCAAACAAATTAAGCTTGTGTACCTAACCAGCACTTAACCATCACCAATCGCTTAAAAGAGAAATAAAAAGAACTAAGATGCTCTTATTGTTTAAATGAAATATTTACATTTCAGATATTTTTGGCAGTATTTTCAAGGTAGTTCTGCTAGACCTTTGTTAAGAGTGGTTTAAAGACATGATGTTTGCCCACTTTGTTGCACACTTCCATCATTGATAAGTTTACTTTGGCCTCCTCGTATACCCTGGGCTGCTGGAAAACAGTTTCAAATGGAAGGGGCCCAAACAGACTGGCTGAGCCATAACCACCATCTATAAAGATGCTACAGAATGGCTTCAAGAAAGAATACTAACCCCATAAACTGGCTTTCATATCTAACAGTAGATGTTGCAGATTCCTAAACTTTCTTCATCTCAAGTAAGGAACTGAAAATCCAAAGTTATCACCTAGGCTGCTCCTGGCCTTAAAGACTCACTGGCACATGAGGATACTGAGTGCATCACAGGCTGAGCCAAAAGTAAGCCATTTTGTGTAAGGAGCCACCTATACATAACCAAGCAAGTGATGACCAAAAGAGTAGTTCTGTTGTACAGTCTTTTCCAAGGCAAAATCTATCCTACCAGCCTATAAAATGCCATGCAGAGTGGCCAACACATTTTTGAATAATGGAGGCCAGGTATCAAAGGCAAGAGGGATGCACATGTCATGACACCTGTCATAACACCCTCTTTTCCCCTCTTCTGCCTCCAAGGAAACAGTCTGAAGCAACAACTGGTTTCCTGAAAACTTCCAAAAAAAGTCACCCTGGCCATTCAGCTGCAAAGACAGCGATGGCTTTTCCTGCCTGCCCACATGACTTTCTGTGCAGTCCCGTAGCACAGTCATCGCAGAAAGAGGATCTATACGTGGGATACTCTCCTGGCAAAGGCAAGACTCCAGAGCATAAGTCCTTCATTTTCCAGATATATAGTCATTTCCCACCCTGCCAGCAAAAAATTCTAAAGGCAGGTTTTCTGCAGTGCTCTGCCCACATGAGAGTAGCGAGAGGTTCTTACAAAACACCCGCAGGCTCTCAGGTGCCGCACAACTTAGTTTCTGTATTTTAAGCAGGATTTGGTATGAAAGACTTTATGGAGTTGCTCATGGGGAAACTGTATGAGAAAAGGTTCATCACATCTGAGGATAAGCTAGGTTAAGCAGATACTGGATGGGGATTCTTCACAGAACATCAGTTTCCATTGTTCACCAAGATTCAGCTTAAGCTCTGCTTGGCAAGGGAGAACAGAATTACTGGTTTAATTAAAGCACTTAGACTGCTTTCCTAAGTTAAACCATTAGGAACAGGGATTTACCATGCAGATTACTATATGTTGGCTAACAGATATGTAACAAGGAGAAAGAAAAGTAGCAGTGTCAAGTATTATATCCTTGATCACGGTGATATTGCAAGATGAAGACTTCAGAGTACATACTTATAGCTGCAAATTAGTCAAGAGGATGTATGAAGGGTTTGGTGGGATGACACCTCTACCATAACTTAGCATCTTGGGTATGCAGAATCAGATAAACTGCTGTCCTCTTTTGCTGCTTGGCACTTAGCAGAACTAAGTTCCTCTTGCTGCCTTTTCATGTTCTATACCATGTAAACTAAATTAACACTACAGACAAGTCTCCTGTTTTAATTCCATGATGGTCATTAGTGAGTGATCTCTCTCTGTCCTTATCTTCACCCATGAGATTTTGTTATATTTTCTCTCCCCTGTTCAGCTGAGGAGGAGAGTGATAGAGCAGCTTTGGTGGGCACCTGACATCCAGCCACAGTCAACCCACCACAAGTAATTAATAAAAAAGAAAGCTAGAAAACCTGTAACATCCCTAAATTTAGGCCCATTGCTAAATTCAGCTCTTCTTTAATGTGTCAAGGGAAGGAATCTCTTAATGAGTGAAACAAAGAAAAATAGAAGCTCTCATAATAACCCAGCATACCATGTAATACAACTTCACAAACCACAATTCTGAGTTCCCAGGATTTCCGGATTCCAAACCACATGAGTTTCAACTTTCAAATCATAATATTATTTCATTACACTGAAATATTTAGGACGTTGCTACATTTCTTTTTCAATCTGAGAAACAGCATAGAAGAAAAAGAGAGAAACTACCAGAGGTATAAGAAGAAAGTATTATAGCTCTGCACGCCAAATTATATCACCATTAAGAAGTGGCTACTTTGCATGCATGTCAAATGAGACAATGACTGCAAATTTTGAAATTACAGCTTCTGGTGGCAGTTTTGTTTCATTGTTACTCCTCCTTTCTACTTATGTCCTGTGTCACTGTAATCCAATTATGTCTCAAGTTACAGGGTTACAATCGGCTTCACTCCAGCACATTAAGGAGGAAAAGCCTCTTTTCTTTCTGACAGGCCTCTGAAATAGTTTTTAATTCCTCCTTTACTTGTATGTCTCTTTTTTTTATAAAAAAAAGCATTATTCAGCATCTAATCTAGACAAAATAATTCTCATAGATCACATTCATACTTCTCAGAGAAAGAGACTTTTTCAGAGACACCACTAACAACATCAGCGAAGAAGTTATTTTCACTGAGAGTGGTCACAATACCAATGTGTGTGCTCACTGTATCAGGATACAACTAACAGAAACCTAGGAATAGTTTCCTTAAAAATCTAAGGCAGATTTGCTGAGCTTTAGTCAAATCAATATTATTGTCAGAACAAAGATTCTTGGTATGTTGGTTTGTCAGTTTGTTTCATTGCAAAGTTGTGTTGGAAGATTCCTAGCTACAGGCTATCCCACTTGCAAGAATAAGTGAAGGAATATCAGGTTTTCCCCTGCTAAATCAAAAGAGGGGAGAAGAAGGGTCTTCACCTTCAGAACATTCAACATATGCTACTGAAAGATGACTCCCTTTGACATTTTATTCCCTTTTTGCTTAATTTGATACAGCCAGTAAAATTTTAATAAAGTCAAGAAAGGCCTCCAGGAAAATCTATAATGCTTTGTCAGGTGACACTTTCAAGACTGTAAGTAACAGTTTTAAAACTCTTGTTTCTCTTTTTTTCCCCTCTATTAGCATCCTGTTGTTAAAAACATGGGGGAATTTATCCATCTCCTAAAACCCCTAAGGAATCTCGGCTATTTGCTCAGCACACAGCAGTACACAGTTAGCATTTGTCTTGCATCATGCATGGTTACCTCCCTTCACTTACAAACATAGCAATATACTTTAAATCTGTATACATCTACAACCCACTATAAAGGTCTGTGAGAACATCAACAAAGTGCACAAGACAGGATGAGACAGATACCCAATATACCATATAACTCAGTGACCCTTTGTAACTGGCCTTACACTCTTTTTTCCATTAAGCATCTCTCCTATAAAAGACTACAAAGCATCAGCTAAAGCAGTTCATTCCTGATGCTTTAGTTAATTTCTGACCTGGGACTTTCAGCAAATTTTAGTTTGGACCCATTGAGCTCTGCCTTTAACCTTAAATCTGCTATTTCAGCCCAAGTGCAGATTCAGTGGTGTGACTAAGCATGGTGTTTCAGTAGTTATCCTGAAAGAGTCAGTACTCTGTGTCTGCACAGTGCAGCAGGTTATGGAGCATGATCCTCTACTCCAGCATTAACCCCAAAATTGGAAATGATATATTCAGTTCACCATAACAAATTTGGCCACTTTACTCCTGGAACAGAGATGCTGGCATCCTACAATACTGAGGTGGCATGCCAAGCTCAGATGCCATGTGGGAAGCACTATGCATAAAGCCACAAACTATGGGTTGATCATCTGCACTCATATGAGGCAAAACACTGATTAGGAGCTTCGGCTTTTTCAGTCTAGAAGTCTGTTAGGCTAGTGTTCAAAAGCAGAAATAGGACAACCTAAAAATGGCTGTCAAAAGCACAAGCTGGAAGCCAGCATACTGCATTTGGGATTATTCAGAATTGTGAATGGTGTTGTGAGAGTTTAGGGAGTTATAGAGCTAACTCTCTTAAGGTATTGCTCTTCAGGCAAAACAGCAAAACAGACAGAAAATTAAAATATCAGATTGGAACCTAATTACCTCAGCAGTATGAGAAAAAAGCTTAACACCTTGATTTTCATTTTATAATTTGCACTTGATTAAAAGGAAGATGAATTACACATCTGCGTGATAAGAATTATCATAGAATCATAGAATGTCCTGAGTTGGAAGATACTCACACAGATCATTGAGTCCAACTCAACAGGACAACCCCCAAAATTACACCACGTGCCTGAGGGTGTTGTCCAAAAGCTTCTTGAATTCTGTCAGGTTTGGTGCCATGACTACCTCCCTATGGAGTCTGTTCCAGTGCTCCACCACCCTCTGAAGAGCCTTTTCCTAATATTCAGCCTAAACCAGCCCTGGCACAGCTTCACGCTGTTCCCTCGGGTCTTGTCACTGGTCACCAGAGAGAGGATATCAGCTCGTGCCCCTCCATTTCCCTTTGTGAGGAAGTTTAGAAACAAACAAGGACCTTTTAAAGAGGCCTGAAAGACTCTGACTTATCATATTAATGTTAAATGCAGACTGACACACATTAATCCACAGCAAATTGGTACAAATCTCTTACAATAAGAAAATAGGTGTGGAGGAAATAGCAGCTTTGCAAAAATTGAAGTCTATGTTTAGTTTTCCAACAGGGAGAGTTTATGAACCTGATTCTTATAATTAATGCCTACACACTCAGTTCCCTGTATTGGATAGAACTCAGGACAAACACTGGCTTTCTAGCGAGGGAGAAACCTGCGATGTCTACCAAAGCAAGAAGGCCAAGCACAGGGAGGGGTAGTGAAGGGTGTACAAGACAGCCTGCCTTTCTCTCCCATAAGAAATATGTATACTTCTAGTAGGTAGGTTTTAATCTTGGTTAAGAATGGGGAAACAATGGTGTATTAGCTAGATTTGGCCTGTAAATTCATTTTGTATAACCTCTGACATATTTCTTTTCTGTCTTATATATTGAGACTATGAAAAGACTATACACCTCTCATATAAATAAATAGGTAGGCAAATAAATTTGTTCAGCTGATTTAGGTTTGCCCCTTTCTGCCCAAAAGGATATCTCTAATTCTTTCTCATGTTGCTGCTCACTTTCCCTCATCTTTCTCCCATGTTCTCATTGCTCCTTTCCACCACATTTTTCCTCTCTCTATTTTCATTCTAAGCTGGATGCAAACCCAAACCCATTTATTCTCAATTTATTAAAAATCAGAAAAAATGTTTATGTAAATTAAAATCTCCCCATAAAAAAGCCCCATCTTGTTATTTATAACACTAAACACTGAATATAATGATTTATCTTTAAAAAGTTCTAAAACCAGTGGGGGTTTCTAACAACATTCATTTGTCATTGAAATTATCCCTGTTACAAAATGCAAAGTAGCTATAAACAAACTAGTCAATATCTTAAAAAGGGAATACTATTACAGCTAGCTATGGAGTGCTTGTATTTTCACTCCTGAGGCTATGCAGCAGTAAGCCCCTCACTGAAGTTGGATTTTCTGAGATTTCAGTGAATTGCATGAAACTCCAAAGATCTGTTCCGTGGCTTGCATTTTTAATGCATTATGCACTTGTTCACATGTAATTAAAAAAAGCCCTTTTCAGCTAATGTAGTCTGGGTATCAGAGAGGAAGTTCATCAAGTACTCTCCCACAGAGATGTAGATTTATAACATGAGTCAATCAGCAACTGGATCTAAGTGCAAGAGACCAGATAAATCTAAATGTCTAATTTCTGCCAATAGCTTGTCACTTCATGGCTTTGGGCAAATTATGTCACTCTTCCTTACATACAGTCATCTGTGACTTCCTGCTACCAGAATTTAACTAGTACCATGTTAAATATTTAAATAAGGTTTAGTATAACAAAGTCCATTCTAAAGAGAGGTTCCAGCTTGAGATTTCAAATGGTATGGTAATACAAACAGATTAGAATCAAACTGAAAATACACATTTCCTTTACAGCTATGGAAAAAACCAAGCACATTTATATTGTATTCAGAACTATACCCCATCACTTCACATGTTAAAAAGACTGGCTCTTTAACACTATGATTTATTTAGAAAAGAAGACAATGTTCTGGATAAGCACTCCACTCTTCATAAATATTAACAATATTAACCATCAGGCAAGATAAATCCATGGTGCCGTAAATGAACTGGACTTTAAGGTCAAAGCCATCCCTCTGGCTGTTTCTTGCAAAATTTAGAAGGCAGAGGAGTTCACATTATTTTTTTTCTACTCTATTTCTCTTTCTGTCATTTTAAATGATTTAACTACCCAAGGCTCAAAACATGTTCTTGTATATGAGCTTACTTTCCAGGTCGCTTCTCTCAGCTTTTCTAATAGGAAGAATTCTCTCTTTGAAGCATATACAAACCATCATCTCAGTTTAAAGAAAAACATTGGCTATGCAGTGTCAGTTTTATGATGCTGTTTATTACCAGCTATATCCTCCCAGTTTGAGGCTAGGGTTACTCAGCATTTGCTTACAGGTAACCCACTCGGATCACTGCTATACTAAATTGAGACAGCACAAGGTCATACTAATTTAACCATTTTAGTTTCAATATGCATTTCATGGAAGAAAGCTGCACAGTGAGACTATTCCATTATTTCAATAAACAAGTAGATTTCTGTTATCTCTTACATTGCTATCCATGAGGTGAAAGGTCAGGAACCCAAATTATCAAGCTCATTCAGAAGTACGCAGCAACTGGGCGCACCAAGCATCTCCTGAGTTTCTCCAGTCTCTGCAGAATCAGAGTCACTTGACACAGCAGTCTTCAGCAACTCAGTTCAGTGAAATTAAAACTGAATACTAATGAAAACACAGAAATAATATCATACACTGAGATCTGCCCAGCCACATCAAGCACTTTGCTGGAAGCCTCTTACTAAATGCGATAGAAATAGTAATTTCAATTTTTCAGCATTGCTGAACTTGCAGTCTGAATTGTAACGTAACTTTGAAAGTAATGGACCCAAGATGTTAGGTCACAAATATCCTGAGAACCTTTTGCTAGTTTCCAGGCAAATATTTTTCTCAACAGGTCACATACCACCCCTGTGGTTCCCCAGGTAGTGGCACTGAGCACATCATAGGATGCGCGTCATGAACATCTGCCTAGTTCATGACCCCAACCATGGAAAAGAAGCCAACTGGTTTTACAAACATTCCCACAAGAACTGCAACACAGAAATCACCGTAAGATTGAACTTCACCTGTAAGTGACAAACAGCAATTTGGCACGAGCAGAATACAACATGCTGACAGAAATAAGGAGCAACCTCCATGTGGGAGTAAGAAGACAGACATGAATCACTAATAAAATCTCTCTTACCCATTCTCAGGGATGAAATGCAACACTTTATAATTATCCGTATGTCTACAACATTTGTTTTGCAAAAAGTCCATTTTCCTCAATAACTGGGGAGAACACGTTACTCACTGGCATGCTCTCCTAAAACTAATTCCAATGTGCAAGCAGATATCTTGCACTGAATACTTTAGTGGGGTTTATTTAGATGAGGGAGGTGAGGAGGGAGAAAGAAAACTAATAATTCCAGCAGTCCCCTTCAATCTTCTCCTAAAAAGGGTCAAAGTGCAACTGCCCTAAAAATACAAGCCAGGTCTAGCCTGAATTCCTCACATTTGCAGAATTCCAGACAATTAGGAGACCAGTAATGACAGGGAAAAAACACTGACCGTGTGCAATACAAACAGCAATTATCAAAAACATTGCCAAGTTTATATGCCATGGATCCACACTTTGTTCTTGAAAGAAAGGAGTACTTTGGTGAGGAGCATTATCTCCCTTGGCTGCCAAGAGGTGCAGGAGATTCCACAAAGCTGAAGTCATCTGGGCTAAGAGAAGGTCATCAAGCATGGGAATGACACCTTTATTATCACCAGTTTCCAGCCTGAGCGGAAACAACATTACAGTTAAGGAGTTATCTGCACTTTCTCCTAGGCTTTTCTCCTTTTCTCTCACTCTTTTCCTAAAACACATTACCAAAGAAAGCAAACAAACCCCAATTTAGACTAGAAGAATCTTCTTTTCAAAAAAAAAACGAAAACCAAACAGCAGAATCTCAAATGCCTTCCAACTGCTGACGAGAACATGAAGAGAATGTTTCACAGGATAAGATGAACATAAAATTTTAATTTAAAGCATGTAGTAGTTAATGAAAAAAATTGCTTTTGGCATAGACTAAAATGTTTACAGAATCCTGCAAAACCAGTACCAGCCATATACTTACTGATGTGACAGAAGGCATGCTGTCACCAACTGGAAGTTTCACTGGAAACTGACTAGATTCGAACTCTTAAATGAATATATGTGGAGATTATTCATTGAATGCATTCAACTTCTATGTGTTATGTCAAAGAATTGATTTTCTTAATTGATCTAACTACTAGGAGATACACAGTAACATACTAAGATGCTGGCCACAATCCACATTTTGCATCTCTAAAAGGCTATTGAGAGAACCATGAAAGGTACAAAAGACAGAGTTTGATAGGGAGAAAATATCTTGAAGAGGTAGACATAAATACTGAGCTTACTAAGGAGAAGACTGACAGATGGTATGTCTTCACCATGGGTACATCATAGGGAAAAACAACATGGTTATTAATTGAAGAGTATAATCCTCAGTGGTCAGAAGCTGATGCCTGATAAAGTTAAATTAAAAGTAATCATTTGTTTGGACTTTGTCAATCATCAAAAAAAGCTATCAAAGCAAACCTTGCTTAATTTCAGATCAAAACCGGATGCCTTTTTGGAAGGCATGTTTAACTTAAACAGGAAGCGCTAAGTTCAACATGGATAATGGGATGAAGTGTAGCAGCTTGTGAAATACAGAGAGCAGACCACATTATCGCCTTCCAGCTTTCGGCTTTATGAATCCCAAAGTTTTTTTTTTTCTGGACTTTAATACGCTGCCATCAACTGCTCTTAATGCATTCCACAAGGCTGCTGGGACCTCTACTTACATGCCTCCTCGCACTGTACATTCTTTGCATGAACCTTTCCTCAGCCTATGTCAGAGGTAACTTGTTAGTTCACTAAAAACCCATTTAAACAAGTTTAACAAAAAATACAGACAAATAAATCAGCTGTGAACCCTGTGGCTCAGAACCTAATTTTCAAAATATGCATAAGTTGGTGACACGAAAATCAATTTCCTTTGGAATGTGCTTCTCCTCAGCAAGGGCTGTTCCAATGCCAAGGTGCTCTCTCACATCGTTGGGTTTGGCTGCGATACTATTAAATGGAAGTGGCAAGGGTTTTTTTTCCTCCCACAATGGATAAAAACTTTCATTTTCTGAAGTCATTGAGTAGGGTTTAAGGGGGGGTGTGTGTGTGGAGGTTAATAGCATTAATGTGTGTATTTTGGAAGAAACGACACCTGAAATGTTCAATGTAAAAACGAGGGAATATTAGATTACTGTGACTGAGAAAAGCAGCTGGGTGAAGATTCAGTCAGAGACTTGTAAATGCAACTCCTCTAAAGCTCAAGCTGTAAGGTCAATTCTAAAAAGCAATGAACAAACCACACAAAATTATCAAAGCAACCAACTATCAGTGGAGTTGCAAAGGAACTCCACTGATGAGGCAAAGAAAGCCTTGCCCCTGCCCCCTGGAGAAGGTGGAAAACAGTGCAAAATGCTCCCTTCCCTTGGGGCAGGCAGAGAGAGCACATGGGAAAGAGCAGATGAGATGCCACACTTCAGAAGTTGTCACAATAGGACAGAATGGAAAAGTGAAGAAACAAAGAAATAAGAGGGAAATGGAAGGGAAAGGAATATTTAATGAGAAAATTTTCCTGTTCTCCCTGAGCCCACAAATCCTCAGGACCACCCTGGATGTAAGTGAAAACATTCCAAAAAGAAAAGAGGAAATGCTTTTCACAGAGTAGTTACATTTCGCCTCTTGGATTTAGAAATGCCAGGATGCCATTTTCAGAACTCATATAAGAGCATAGACTTCTATTCTCAATTTCCATTACTTACAAATCACTTTCTACTAGAAATCCATTTTTAAAAACTGTGGCAAAAATCAGTTCTCGGAAAACAGCATCAGTCATATCCATTCCCAGAGGCAAACTTGTTTCATCCCATTCTGAATCCTAGTTAGTAAACAAATCCATAAATCCATTTTGACAATGTCATCAGATAAAGTACTGGCTTTTTGGGGACAGAGAGAGGGGTTTGGTCAAGGCAAGAAGCAACTTTAGAGGCATGATTGAGGCTTACATTTTAAAAAATCTGAAGTGACAGAAAACACGAACAGTTCAGAAAAAATTATTTTAACCCCCCCTCATCAATCTCACTTTTCTATGTCTAGCAGCATTTGAACCGGGACTGTTTCCACAAGGGGTGAAGATTCTTCCATATGGGGAGAAATATCCCTGTTCAGTTACACAGCTTCTACAGATTTTTTTTTATTTTTTTTTTCGTGCCAAATCCAATACAGAGAATCAATCATATTCCTTCATGCATCTGAGGGGAAAAATACTGAACACTGTTGTTTCCTTTGGTTGAGGGCAAGGAGGAAGCCTAGGCTACACAGCAGTAGGATCACACAACTTGTGATCTAAATGCATATGCTTCATGAGGCACTCATATGGGATTAAAACACACACAGGTCCTACACCTTTTTATATGTCAAGTGGCTACATGACATTTTCCATTCTAAAAGGTTTGTGGAATCTTTTATAAAAGATAGTTTCCCATTTAAAAACAAAACAAAACAAGCAGAAGTGTTACAAGAAAGACATTCCTGGACCGGAGAAATTGCTTTTTTTTTATGCCATGAAAATTAAGTAAACTAGAATACTTACAGGTTTGTATTTGTCCTCATATGCTTTTCCAGGCAAACTTCAAGTCAAGAAGAATAAATGAAAAAGGACATTTGGACTATGCCTATACCATTAAATAACACAAGGGATGCTCACAGGAACCATGATTTGGCTGTGCATATCATTGACTTCTGGTATGGATTTGACTTACACTGTGGGTGAGACTCTCAAACTATTTCCAGGCACAGTTTGGAAGTTGACTTGAGTCTATAGGTGGTCTGCATGACTGTTTTGCAGCATAAGTTTAATGGCATAGCTATGAGCTACTCCACATATATATTGGCCTCAGGGCCAGGTAATGTTCTGGCCTTGTTGAGTTTACTAGACTAGACTAAACTAAGTGCCAGATGGACGATATAGTTAAAGCAAAGCACACTCTGCAACCAGCACTACTAGAGCAGCTCGTCTTTAATTAGAAGATGAGTCTCCATGCTGAGTTATGCTAAGCTCTAGCTTAGCTCTAGTCTCTTTCACGCAGTCTTAGTGGCTCCTACATCTCCTAGGAAGAGGAAGTAGGAGAAAGCTCAATTCTTTGGTCCATGCCTATGGACCTCACACATAGCACAAACCACGTCTTGGCCAGCAGTCGGCCAACTTCACTGTTCCCCTTACTCCAAGCAGCAGAAAGCACAATAGGAGTAACTCACTCACAGTTTAAATAAAGATAGTTATGTGTGCTGGTGGGTGATTATATTTTGACAGTATACATTTCATTTTATTTTCTATACTAATGTTGGAAATTGTGCACCAACATTTTTTATTGCATTTATATCCTGGCTGGCAAAGCAAATGCCCGTGAAAGTTATGAAATGCCACATTGAGATTTCTGTGCAAACATTATATATCTACATCTCTGATGTAAGTTTCCTCCTAAACCAGTTTTTCTTTCCCTTGCTATTCTTCACTGCCAAATAAATGTATTTCCAGCTGTATCTGTGGGAAACAAACAGTGTCATGAAATGACCAGCTAGGAAATGCACACCTGTCATAAACTAAAGAGCATCTCCTGGGATGTACTGTATTCCATTCCCAACTTACCAACTTACAATGGAAAAAATGGATTGGTGTCAACTTCCAGATGTTTTCAAGCCTCTCTAATTAGGTAAAAATTAAACAACTGCTATGTTCTATATTATAGATATTTTGCAGATGTGTAATTCACATAAACATAAACATACAGAGCCTGATTTTCATTTACATGGAGGCCTCTTTACACTGCTTTGGCATCACAACATCGCTTACTATTGATGCAAGTTATTTACATTTCCATTACAAGTTCCTTTTTTACTAGGAGTGTAACAATCAATTTCACATAGGCATATCAGGATCAGGCCCCTAGTATGTTGGAGAAGACTATAACACAGAGTCTTGAGGGACATCAGAAGGAAAAAGAAGTCTTATTCTCATTTAGCATTTACATTTCCTGTAGATCACATCTGCTGAGAATGAGTTAGGTTCAATTCATCTGTGCTGTACATCTTTGCAAATGTCATTGCATATTTAATTGTAACTGTTAATAATTTAGTCCTAAAACCAGAAAATGTTGACCTATGTTTTCCTTATCCATTCATCCCTTTTCCTTGGGCTCTGCGCAAACCCCCAAGCTTCAAACAGTTCAGGAAAAAAATAACCAAGTAAATCCTGCTCATATCAAAACAACAGCAGTTTCTCATCTTCCAGATTAAAATAAGAGGAAAATTATCATTAGGCA
Source organism: Galbula dea (assembly GCA_013399015.1). Lineage (NCBI taxonomy): Eukaryota > Metazoa > Chordata > Aves > Piciformes > Galbulidae > Galbula > Galbula dea. The sequence continues at coordinate 775,318 of VWZX01004809.1, read as the reverse complement.
AGGTTAAAGGGTAAAACTTCAGTAAAAAAAAAAAAAAAAAAGACCGAACAAAGTGAACTACAACAAAGGGGAAAAAGAAGTTTTTGTGTTCTTTCATAATAAGAAGGATAGTTCAGCTAGATCTTCACAGATATCCTTAAGTAACTCATAGATGAAGGGTCATAAAATGAGAGATACTTTGGAAGGTACCTATATTTCTGCTTACAGAAACTGAATATATCTTATTTGTATCTTCACCCTGAGTAATAATTACCAGAACTATCTACACTCAAGTACACATTTCTAGCCCAAATAATTATTTCCTAAAAGAAAGAGTATCCACTCTAGAAAGAACTAAAGACAGGAACATGATGGGCAGGCCTTCTGTGTTCTTACAGTAACCAGCACTTTTGGGAAGGAATTTTGTATATTATATTTTTTTGTAAGTGGTAGCTGTTTAAATAATATTGCACTAGTTGAAAACATTTGTCCAAAAACCTAACAGGAGAGCATATTTACCATTGATTTGTAATCACAATGGTTTTATCTCTGAGGAAAAAGCAGCGGCACCTCTGGAGGAACCTCTGTCTGAGTCAATCCCTACAGCCCTGTTTGCTTACCCCCAGTGTGAGCCTCCTTGAGAGTTAAACTGCAAACAAGCTAGCTCCTACTTCCACTAAAATTCAAAGGAAGTCTTTGTTGAACTTTACTGGGAATCTAAAGAGTCAGAGGAAAAAAACCAGGGGTTTCAGTCCTTGGAATGGGGAATGAAATGGGACATTATATTTCTTCCTCCCCAACAGCTCATCTTTCAGCACATGGGGATGGCCTGGTCCTGAGCCTTTAAGATTTCTTTCTTGAAGAATATCCAGTCTTCCTTGACCCCTTTGCCCTTCAGGACTGTTTCCCAAGGGACTTACTCAAACAGTGTCCTGAACAGGCCAAAATCTGCCCTTCAGAAACCCGAGGTAGTGGGTTTGTTCACACCCCTCCTTTGCCAAAAACCAAAACCGATCATTTTGTGGTCGCTATGCCCAAAACAACCTCTGACCACCACATCTCCCACAGTCCTCTTCTGTTCAAGAACAGCTGATCTAACAGGACACCTCCCCTGGTAGGCTCACTTACCAGCTGTGTCAGAAAGTTATATTCCACACAACCCAGGAACCTCTTAGACCGTTTCCAAAATATAAAGACATAACAGATTTCTTTATCTAAGTTTGTTTAAATTGACAAAACAGGTGGAGGTGTGACAGCTATAATTAACATAAACAATGCTTGAAATTTCTAACCAGTCTACAAAATATAAGTATCTGCTTTGTAAATGGTTGATAAAAATATTTTAAAAAAATAAAATAAATATCTGTTTGACAACTTCATCATGCATGGAACCAGAACTAAAGGGTTTTAAACTGAAGCAAATGAGGTTCAGGTTAGATAATAGGTACTGTGAAGCACTTGTGAAAGATTACTTAAGGAAACTCATAGATCTCTATCACTCTAATTCCAGAGAACAAGTTAGATAAATTTGGCAAGACATATATTTATCCAGCCTTCCTTGGCTCAGAAAGGAACAAATACTTTGTTCAGCACAGATCATTGTTCTGTGTTATCACAGCTGTGGTATCAATTTTTTTTATCATATAGTACTTACTGCCTAACACTTAAGAAACATACTGTCTCCTTGCATTTATGCAGCTTCCTTTCCTTATTTGACAGATAAGAAAACAGCAGAAAAATCGTCTCATTATAACCTCTAAAAAATCCATAGCAAAGTCAAAGATTTAGGAGTTTCAGCTCCCTTTGTCATATTCACTAATTGGATGTAATAGCTCTTTACTGAAAAGGTATTAATAGGACATATGGAAAGTTCTGAGATAAGAAAAACTTGAAATACTTAGAGGCAGGCATTACAAGTGTGGAAACAACCTTCACTCTGTCTCACCACCACCATCAGTTGAGAGTCCTTTCTGGCTATATGTAAGCTAAGAGTATTTACCTGGAAAGTAGTTTGCTGAATTGAATACTTGGAGGATGGAAAAACTAATTTCTTATTATATTATAAGAAACCTGAACATCTTGGATCTGTCTCTTTGGCGACAACTGCCAAGAAGTACAAGGCACTGGAAGAACAATTTGAAAATTAAGGAACATTTAACTGACAGTGACCTCATTTTCCATTTGGGCTATAAATGTTTTAAAGCATTTCTAGGTTTGCTGCTACAGCTCTTTATTTTAGTTCCATCATTGTATCCTATCACATAATATAGATTAGCATGCACAATATATTTGTTTATAGAAACTGCAGGACATATTTCAACACCTATCTTTAGTAGGCTTCTCCAGGTAATAAGTTAATCATAACCACACACAACTTTGTATATTTGAGCTTTTTTAAAAAAAACAAGCACCTCTACTTTAAGTTGCATTTACTCTAACTGCTTCATAAGATGATGGTCAAACATCAATGTGTAAGATTTGAGGTCTGGTGTCACGGGCTACAGGCCTAATTCTGCTACAGAATATGATAGGAAATTTGGTTACTGCAACTGTGTCAGCACCTCAGTTTTCAAATCTGTAAAACTGAGATAGATCAAGCTAATCTGTAAAGTATTTTGCAATCTAAGGAAGCACATGCTATAGAGAAGCTTATTCTATGTGTCACTAAATCTGAATTGGAACTGGATCCAGATCATGTTGTGATTCAGTTTGATTGGTTGGTTTGGAAGCGCCCAGTACAAGTAACTGCAGACCTGTGCTGCTTGGGGGCCTAACCTGGTAGAAAGCCACCTCACACCCAGAAGATCTTTTACACAGTGCATGTGTGTATAAAGGTGTCTTCCCCAGGCATGAAAAGCAGACTCTGTCAGACTTTCTAGCATGGGGAGATTAGCTGTACAGAAGGTATCTCACTCAGCACACTACAGAGGTGCAAACAGGGGTCAATTGTGGCTTCACAACTCTTAAGACCAGTACTGCTAAGGTTTGCCCACAATTTCCCAGCAGCTCCAGTTCACTACTTCCCTCCAGGCTGTCCCTGATTGCAGTCCAACACAGTCAAGGGAAAGGATAATAAGGAAACTTCCACTGAGGGAACGTATGTTGTTACATAAATGCTTCCATAGGCCTGACTACTGTTTCCTGAGAAAGGAAACTCCATTCATCAAGTCTGTAATAAACTGACATCTCATCAGCAGGGGAAACAAGAGGAAGGCACTTGTGAAGGGAGAAATCTGTCCCTCTACATATATGAACTGTTTTCCTTTGCATGCTTAATCTGTGAGGTGATTCAAGTTTTACCCACTAGTGCTATAATACTCACATGGGAAACATTAAGTTAAATATTACAAAATTAAAGTATAAGAATTATTGGAAACTAGAGCTGAGCAAAATATTAGAATTTTCATACTGGGGAAATTCTAATATTTCAACATTTGTTTTCTTCCAAAATTAGAATGGAAATGTTGAAACACCTCTTTTATTTCATAGAATGAACATATTTGCAGCCATTTTGACAATAAACTGAGTTTGACACAGGTGTTACAGCATCTCCTGGAGATTGTTGTTAAGGTACCTTGTACCTAGAACCATGTTAACATGGGATATTTTAGTTGGGTTATTGAAAGAAAGCTGTAAAAAAATGTTTGGTGTCAAATAGAGTATTCTTTGTTTTTTCAGGTTATTTTAACCTTCTGTTCTCTTTAGGCAAAAAAAACAAAGAAAAAAGCTGTTCTGTTCTGAAAGGGAGAAAGATTTGCAATAAAGAAGTCACGTCATTCCGTTTTTAAGAATTTCACCAGTGTTCTGGATTTTGAGTCTGATCCTCAAAAATCATTCTTTTTTTTTGGTTAAACTTCAAAATGATAACTTTGGTTGTCATGTTGTTGCCAAAACTAAATATTAATATTAATTCAGTAAATGGTTTCAATTGAAATTTGTTAAGGAAAAAAAAGAGTGACTTGTAAATATTTATCTCTATTATTATCTTTGTTCTTTGGAGGCTTTCTACTTTGATTGCAAGCCTTCATAGTTGATCTTCAGTCTAGGAGGCTGAAATGCTCTTCTGGCATATTTCAACACTCTGACACCCTAGCATGTAGCATCCTGGGAACTTACTATTTTTGTCTCTTCAGGAAGAGTACTACTTTGTCCTGATAGTGTGTTGAGGGGAGCTGCTTGCTAGGTTGATCACTTTTGTTATCAGAGAATTGCTGGTTTGTTACCAAATCTGTTGATGTACTGAGTAGTGGAAGAAAGAGTGGAATGGAAAAAATCCAGAAAAATGCCCTTATGGAGGTCAAAAGGTATTTTGCTGTAATTAAATGCACACCAGGGCACTTGAGAAGCAAAAAGAGGGGACCCCACTGTTCAATTCTTTTTCAGAAGTTTTCCACTTAGAGATAATTCATGTTATCTGACTGATATGTTCTAGACAGCTGAGGGCTCAGGCCCTATTTATTTAGTGGAAGAACAGGATCTGAGACCTCTGTCTATATAGGCACATTTTTTAAAGATCCCTGCTCATTCTTTTTTGCTATTCTCATACAAAGGCTAAAGGTCACAGTCTTAATTAAAGCAAAATATTTCCATGGTTCATAAAAAAATATGTATCAGTTTACATTTTTGGCAACTTTCATTATACCCTAGTGATTCCTAGAAGTCCTTGTACTTTCCTGCTGGTGTGAGATACTTTCCATAAAATTGCACAGTATAAAAATAGTAATTATTAACTCAGTGTGATCTACTTTGTTACAGTGCAGAGAGCATATTCAAATTACTAAGCTTACTCAGTGTCCAGTTTTGTGGCCATATTAATTGAATCATAGAATAGTTTGGATTGAAAGGGGTCTTTAAAGGTCATCTTCTCCAACCCCCCTGCAGTGAGCAGGGACATCTTTGACTAGATAAGGTTGCTTAGAGCCCTGTTCAATCTGATCTTGAACATTTCAAGGGATGAAGCCTTTACCACATCTCTGGGCAACATGTTCCTGTGCCTCACTTTTCTAACTGCAAAAAAATGTCTTAATTAAATCCAGTCTAAGTCTACCCTCTTTTTTTTAAAAGTCATTACTCCTTGTTCGATCACATCAAATCCTGCTAAAAAGACTGCGTCATTTCTATAGGGTCCCTTTCTGTACTGAAAGGCTGCAATAAGATTGTCCTGGAGCTCTCTTCTCCAGGCTGAACAACCCCAACTCTCTCAGCCTTACTTCATAGCAGAGGTGTTCTAGTCCTCTGATTATTTTCACAAACTTCCTCTGGACCCACTTCAACACATTCAGGCTCTGGAGTTCTCAGCACAAGACAGACAAGAGAGAGTACTCCAGGTGAGATCTCACCAGAGCAGAGGGGCAGAATCACCTTCTTCAACCCACTGGCCACACTTCTTTTGAAGCATTGCAAGGAGAAGAAAACTGTGCAAGGGAACACTGTAGGAGACAAGCTTTAAAAGAAGTTTTGGTTATTAACAGGATAATGTTATGAGAAACAAAGGCAAATGCTGTGAATTAATGCAGAGCACTTAACTAGAGCTCTGAAAAGCTGCACCTATTTCAGTATCTTGACCAGGAGGTGAAGTGACAAAATCAAAATCCACATTTAGCAGAAAATCATCTGCTACCTTCCTATCAGCAGAACTTTATATGCTTCTCTAGTAATATTAATGTGCTCATCACAGACTGTGCAATTCTCATGAGTAAAATCCCAAAGTCAGTAATTTAATTACACTGAAACCCAGAATATAACTATTGATAGACTGGGCAGGTATACTATGGAGTTGTATGCTCTTAGTCCACTAATGAAAACAGAGGCCTTGCCACTGATTTTGAGAGAGGCAGAAGCAGACTTGAACTGTTTAAACAATAAAAAGAACAACTACTGAACTATCATGTACATTCACATATTCTATTTCACTTCTTGTATTCCACTCTTTACTTCGAATATTTCCATTACTTTAATTTTTCTTCTCCTTTCTTTTATAACTGCTTTGTCTGGACATGCTGAACAAGTTATCCTTATCTATTGAGTTCAGCCAATTAGGCAAATTCTGAGTGTGCCAAAATGACTCATACAGATTAAGTTAAATAGTGTATCCAGTATCATTTTTGCAGAACACTTAAGTTATACATGTAATCACATATACTGTGATTTCATTTTTGAAATATATTCACTTTAACATGGTTTCCAAATTCAAAAGATTTCCTCTCAAATACACATGCCACTTAATCTACTGATCTTTATATCAAGCAAAATGAGGATTGTATGTATTTTATATCATATCAGAACCAACTGGCTCGATAATTTCTCCAGGGATAGATGAGAAAAATAATTGTCTTTAAATAAAAGAATTCTATGAATCCTGTATGATTCTTAATGAAGAATCTTTTGTAATGATCTCATAACCTAGGTCATGTTATTTCTAAAAAAATAAGCATATACACTCAGCTTTGCAAGCAGTAAAAATCTAAGCCAAAGATAGTAAATATTCAACTCCAAAAGCTGAATTCCTGAATGAACTATTACAATATAGCTACACTTGCAGGAATGAGAGAAGAATATAGGATGTGTTTAATCTTTTGACTTGAGTGAAGATTGATCTTTTCATACCTCAGGTTTTTTTCAAAAGCTAAAATGCTCCAAGGGCAAGCAATATGTAGCCAGAAGTCCCAACAGGTATTGCCATGCACTTAAAACAAATGTTCAGATATTATTCTATTTTGAGGGGAGGAAAAAAGCTAATATATGCTTCCTTTTACACATCAAATTTCCATGTAATTAAGCATGAAAGATTTTTCTTTTCAATTTCTCCTTTTTTATCCATTCATTTCTGTAAAATGCAATACTTTCTAACATCTGGAAGATCAAAACCTCCAATACCAGGTGTTGCCCAAATGATTCAGTGCAGTTATTCTTTTCTATTCCAGCCGAGGCAAAGCAACCTTGGGAAGCAAGCTAGCACCTAGGTGAATGGTATCCAGAGACAGAGAAAGCAACTGTGGCTCCCCAAACACAAATTCAGCTTGGAAAAGGCAATCATCCAAAGCATCACTGAGAAGGAGGTACTTATCTTGCCTCAGCAACACAGTTAGGAATTTCTAGATCTTCTAAGTATTGTGACAGACATTTCTTCCCTATTACCAAAAAAGGAAAGAATTTCAGCCTCCTCCTAAATCCAATTTCTTTACTTTTCGTTGCAAATATGTCTTCTATTTTGAAATTCAGATTCTTCCTGCTATTTGCATTATTTTGGAGTGTTTTGTAGGTATTGCTTAGACTTAGTTTCTTCTTACTTGACTTTTCTTCCATCCTCTCTCCTGTTATTTTTCATATACCCACAGACAAGACTGGAAAAGCACTGCACTGCTGACATTTTCAGTCTGAAATACTTCTGCAAGGCTACACCTTCTAGCAAGGCATCCAGGCAGCTTGGTGGCATGCCCTGAACAATAGCAGTTATTAGGAGCTACACAGCAAGTTCTCAGCTTTGGTTAAGAGTCTGCCTAAGCTCCTGTAAAACTGTTAAGTTATAAATCACTTCACTCTGTTGTTATAAAAAAGTGGTAGCACAAAATTAGCAATATAATTATAGAAGTGTTACACTCTACATATTATACAGCCAGGCCTCCAACACACAGCTTCAGGGTCTCAGTGCAGCCAGGAGATTTTTTTCTTCTAAAGCAACAGATGTGTCAAGATGGATTAGCTTTTTCCAGATGCATATTCAAGATTTTCTCCCCCCTCGCCTTTTTTTCCCCCTTTTGCTGCCAAATCTGCTTTATCTTTTGAAATGTCTTCTCTAAGAAAACATACAAATCAAGATATGATTAAGAGGCAGCTGAACACAGTGAAGTTCAGGTTAGGATTCCAAAATTTAGCAAGCCTAGCTGGCATCTTTAAGTAAAGATGCTGTGTGTGGTGCGTGGCTAAGAGCCAAGATGTGATCATATGCTGGAAAATGCTAGCAGCCCCTCACTATAGAGGGAAAGCAAAGGCCAGAAATTCCTCTGAACAGAGAATACATACAGCTTGCTCTGAAGAAGAGTGGAGTCACTTGCTGACACCGGTGCTGCAGCTAAGGACATCCCTTTCTCCAGAGCAGAGCCCATCAAGTCCACCTGCCACACACTGGATACTGTAAGACAAACTGCAACACTGTTCCCAAAAGTTTGATTAAGGCTCATTAACTGAAAACAGTCTTGAGACAAAAGTGTTGGCTCTTTTGTATACAACCACAGTTAAAATGAGCAGTAGTACACTAGGTAGGTGTGCAGGTAGGCAGACAAATTAACCCATAGATCTGCAAGAGAAGTCAGAAGCTAGTTATCTGTCACAAAAAACCTGACATTTTCAGGAAAGCATCAGGGTTACCTGAGCTATTCATTTACCTAGCACATTTTAACACAAAACCATAGCCCTAATCACAATTTTAACATAGCACCAAATATTTCTGAAATGGGATCTAGGCCTCCCCCTTATAATAGGGTGTGTGGAGGGCGAAAAGTAATCCTTTCCTTTTTTTGCCCTAACATGGTCAGGCAGCTGCTGAAATCTATGCTCTAATAATAAAATAGTGGGAGCCACCAAGATGGATTTACATTCTCCAAGAGAAAAAAAAAAAAAAAACAAACCCCAAAAGCAGCAGCTGCTCAACAGAAGCATAATTAGCAACTCCATATTCAAGACCTAATATTTTGGGGGAACTTTATGGAGGGGAGAGAGACCACGTACAGGGAAGCTGTACAAAGTAAACAGCACTGCAAACAAGTCTAGGGAAACAACAGGTTAAAATGCAGAAGGATTTCTAGGCTGCAGTGGGCTGTGGCTTCAGTCAGAGGGCATCCTGTCTCACTGTCTAGGTTCAGTTTGCAACATAGTTGCATGCTATAATTAGTCTGATAGCTGTGCACTTATTTTAATGAGTTGTGTACAGCTGGACTGGTGTGTCAGTCTATAAATTACCATTCTATTGACTAACGCTTTGGAATTACAAGTCTTGAAGACTTTTCCTTTTCCCTGCAATTTGCTGTTTATTATAATTTTGATAGTTTTATATGATGACCACCTTTTTACCAAACAAAAAGACATATTGAAGAGTTTTACTAGTTTAAACTGGTTGAGCAGTTAGAAAGAAAAGCATTTGGCACTTTCACTGTGTTTTTCAGCATGGGGGTGCTAAGTGCATGCGTGGGTATTCTACTGCTCATTTCAGAGGCTTCTCTGTAGAGGAGAATCAACCTCACAGAAATACATGCACAGATGAAGAGTTTATTTTATTAGAAGGAAGTGAATTATCATACTGCTCCTCCAGACATTTGCTATTTTTTTCCTCATCATTTTTGTCAATGTCTGAAGAAAAGTGGCTTCAAGTGGCACTCCCTGGCAGCCCCTACGGTATGGTGGCACAGCTGTGCTCCCACAGCAAGTCCCCCAAATGTGTAGCTCAGGAATCTGTTTTCCATCAAACACTCAATGACCTTCACCTGCCCTTGCTTACTGCAGTTTGAGCTCTCATCTCCCTGGTACTCCCTGTATATATTCAGACCTTGACTGAAAGAAGAATATATGTCATGGGTGTGATTGGGTCCCAAAAAGAGATCTGAAAGAGATTAGCGTTGCCTTTCAGTTATGGACATCTGTTTAACAAAGTTAGATCTCTTGATCTACCACTTCCATGGGAACAGTGTACCCAAGCTTACCAGCATCATCTTCATTCACTTAACCCAGATTTAATGACAAATACATAGACATTTTTATCAGGACTGTCTACTTCACAAGATTTAAAAAAGGGGGTTTAGATACAAGCACAGAAAGGAAATACAAGTAAATAATCGCTCAAAGAAAATCCTCAGACATACTTAAGGAAACTCCTGCCTTGTTGTTCTAGCTCTACTCTGCAAAACCCTTATCTTGCCTCCTCTTGCTGTAGGTCCTGGGACCTTGAATGCAGAGAGACATCCCCACCTTTTCAGATGCCTCCTGTATTGTGGAGCCCTATTTTCCTGCTGATTCAAGCACCCCTTGATAATCTATCTAGCTCAGATTTTCTGACTATCCAGCAGGATTTCTCCTGCCTGTGTTTGCACATAGCCATCCAGAAACATGTGATCTAAATATGAACACTGATGGAACTGCTCAACTTATGTGTTTAAAGTCTTTCCCCTACTCTCCTTAGTCAGCCCTGCTGGCTGATTGCCTCCATCCAGTCAGGATTACTCCTTTGGTCCACTGAAGATTACTTAAACACTCATATTAAATGTCATGCAATGCATCCCTTTTGTCAAGCTTGTGATCTGGCTCCCTTGCCAACTTTCTGTGGAGACTACACAATGCTTTCAAAGGTATGGGAAACACTAAGAGGTTAAGAAGAGAAGTTCAACTCTACAGGACCACACTGAAGATCCACTTAATTCAGAAGCTGATTTCAAAGTAGTGAGTATTTTGGAACAAGGTAAGAGACAAGGGCAAGCAGACAGAGATATTTCTTGTATATTCTACCATTTCCTGGCACTGCAAAATCTAGGACTTCTTGAGCCAATGGTTGCATCAGCATCTTAACATTTAATAGGCCTGGGTGGAGTTTTCCTCCATGAACTTGTCTCATTGCCGTGTCTGGAAAGGCAAGAAAGGCAAGCTCTCCTCCAGTCATTTGTTTTTACTGGGGTTCCCATGACACAGAAAGCAGTGAAACCCATAAGATGTTTCAGCACTTCAGAAGATAAGTACCTGGAAGACAGACAGCTGGCTCAGCTTCAGTCTGGATGAGAGCTTGGTGGTGCTGCTGGATGGAAGAAAGCCTTTCAAGGGTAAGCCACAAGCCTGGAATTAGATTTTAACTGAATGCATCTGCCAGGCTGTGTTTACAAACCACTGCATATTCAAGACAGCTGTCTCAGCTGCCAGACATCCAAGCACCAGCACCCAAAAAACTCTATCTAATGGGCAGATGCATAATTTAATGAGCATGAACATGAGTAGCCAACCTCAGTCACCCTTTAATCACACAAGAGCTGAGCTCGTCAGGTGGACCAGTCATTAGTTTCAGCCCGCCTAACAGGTAAGGTTAAGAGTGTGGGGTTAAACAGTTTTGTGATAATGGGGGTGTAATCTACAGGATTAATTACCAATGCACAGTTTTTTCAAGAAGTGGGGCAGCATGAGCTTGTAGTTTAAGATCCACCAGATCCAGCTACTGAAGACAGTGGCCCTCTGAAGACCCCCCAAGCAGAATATGCTGGCTGTGGTTTCACCTGTCCACAAGGAGTGAGTCTCTGTATCTATACAGAAAGATTCAGATTTGCAAACAAGAATACAGCACAGGGAATAAATGAGATAGCCTTGAAAGGAAGGGAGCATACAAATAGCCCTGAAGAAATGAAATGTACATGACACCTCATTCCAGGAAGGAGGATGCATCTTTCCCTGTGTATAGCTGCAAAAAGATTTGTGGCCACAAAAAAACCTTGTAGATAGATTTAGCAGGTCATGAAAAAGCACTGAAAATATATCCTCGTATTTCTAATGGAAACTTTGAGAACCACAGTAGCACCTAGACACTCACAGATTTCTCAAGTTACCATGTGGGAACAAAGCCAGAGTCCCTGAAGAGTGTGATCTCAGATTCTAACAAGACAGAAGCACAGGAGGAGTCAGAGGCACTGAAGGACTTGTCAGGAGTCACAAAGGCTCACAGTCATAAAGAAAAGCAAATCTGCTTCTCCTGAGTTCCAAGCTAGTTCCCAATGCATGCAGTCCCAGGCTCTGCACAAAATTCAAGCCATATGAATTATAAAACCTGAGACTAATGAAGATAAACCACAGACAATACTGGAAAAAATAAAGTGGATGTACATGGCATAAACTCAACATGGCCAAGAAAAAAAATAAATTAAAAAAAAAATCACAAAATCATTTGTATTAGCACAAATAGATTAAATGGATATATATTTGCACTGTTCTTCTCCAAGAACAATTAATTGAACACATGCTGTAATGCAAACCAAATGCAAACAAATTAATTGTCAGACAGAAGCCTATAGAAAAAGAGTAAACGTGCATATATATATATATACACACATATATGTTTAAAGGAATACTCTAGAGGTATATCTGGGAAATCACATCAGAGGTCTTTGCAGGCTAAGATTCTTTGTTCAGAAGTCAAGACTTTAAAAATTCTATGCTGCAAAAAGCAAACAAATCTCACTCATATTATTTGATTTCATGGGTATTTGTAATTTTATTTTCAGTCCTTTCGTGCTCCTACTAGATGGGTGCATTGTCCTCCCAGTATTTATTCAGCATCAAAATAGCCTAAAATATCATTCAGCTGCATACCAGAAAATGGGTGGAGTGCTCACCACATCTTTCAGCTTAGCTTTCAAATACTTGCTAAAGGAACCACTTGCTTGTATATGTGGAAACTAAAATAGTAACATATAGTAGACTTACAATACACTCAGATAGAGAAGCAGACTTTGTAGCATGATCCAAGCAATTTCAGGAGCAAACTCACTTTTCAGAGCACCAAGAGACAACAGTTATAAACAGTCTGGATTGCTGCTGTTTACACCTGGGTCTCCCAAGACCACCATTCTTTGCTGGAAGAAACAGGAAGACCCAAGGACCAGACTAACTTTATTCTGATGGTTTACCATCAAAATATGCCACTGGCTTCTCTAGTATGCATCACTATGAGCTACTGCAGACCTAAAATAAATCCATTTATGATCATATTGGGAACAGCAAATCTCCATCCTAAAGAATAAAATTTCTGATGAAGATGGTCACAAAAGGGATGACCCTGCATTTCCCCAAGCTGTCCATATCAAAAGGCTTTGGAGGGTGGCAATGCAAGATCCCAACTGTAACCAATCATTTTCCAGTGATGGAAACTTTAAACCGAACCCAAAAAAAGCAGAGAGAGACACTGGTTTGGAATAAATTCCTGTGCTGCATCATAGCCTTATATATCAAGTATCACAGTGCTCTCATGGATATTTTTAATTCTCATTATATAAACAACATATAGATTCAGGGAAAAAATGGAAGGAAGATCCTCATTTCAGAGAAAGCATGCCATTTTCCAGAAGACTGGAAATGCATTTCAAGAGTAATTTGTCTTAATGCAAATCTAAGCCATGGCTATTTTTGTTGCAGAGACTGAACCCATAACTTATAGAATAAAATAGAAACATTTGTCAAGAGCTGCAAACCAATTGTTGAAAGGCTTTCATTTCACATGGGATATCAAGTACAAATTTACACAAGTGTAGAAGATTTTGCTATGATGAGCCCTTTACCAAAATATTTAATTAATGCTCAATTCAAGCTTAATTCGTGGTAATTAGCAAAGCTCATCTTAGTAAAGTGTCTTTAGCAGCCAATATTTGTCTTCTGGAGGTTGAACAAATCACATTAAACCAGTTACGAATATGGGAGTGATTTAGAGTTTATTAATAATACAAAGAACAAACCTGTTTTCTGTCTCTTTGGGGAAACATTGTAATTTGCAGATTGCAATGCAAAATGAGATGGAGGCACAGTGATTAATCTGAGTTACAGAATAATTGCTATACATATAACAGATGTCTGCTGTGACAAGGGGCATATTGCCTCCATGTTTATATTAAGAAATAAGAAGGATTCAACTGTTTTATAAGGGAGAGTTGTGGGAAAGATCTCAGAAAGCCCCCTATGAGAAGGTGGGGAATTATAAATATTTGCAAGTGTTTATTCAGGTGCCAAGTACAGTACACTGGTGAAACATAGCCTAAATGCAAAGAGGATTGGGGGGGAAAACATCTGATCTAAATGTTACCGGATTTGTTTCACTGGTACAGATATTGCGTCCATTTGTCTTACTTGACTCACACCAGCCCTGAGCCAAAACTTGCATGTTCATTAACATCAGCTGTACACATGACAGGATCTTTTTCAAGACAACCTCATTGGACAAAGAATACTACCAAAAGCAGCTCATCTTCATAAAGGTGGCTGGATGACAGCCTTTTTGGACAGATGACATCAGCTACCATTCTGCTTTCCTTGTGCTAAGCTTTGGCAGAAGCCAATGCCTTTGCTCTTCTCCCACCACCACCATCAGTTTGCACCACTAGCCCAAGTTCTTCAAGGAACATGAGAAGTCCATCTATTTTTGCCAGGATGGAAAGAGGAAGGTGGGGAGTATTGTTGCTTTTGAACAAGCCACTGCAAGAATTTTGTACCAGCACCTATTGCATTGTTGAGTCCTCTTCAGCTACTGGTTGGAGAATTTAAGTATTTCTGCCCTAAACAACCATATAAAAATAACAAATAAAGCAGACAACAGACATAAAAGGTACGATTCAGCTAAAGTCACCTACATATGACTGCGTGTAGGTCCTCTCATGTGAGCTTGACGCTTTAGGTCCTACCGTGCTCAGATCACCTCATCTAAAGGCATGGAGCTGTAAGTGTTCTCCTGAATAGCTCTAACTTCTATTGAGTACATTTTGCCTGCATTGGGATACCTACATGTAGGCATCTAAATGTAGGTGTCCTAATTTACAAACTGAATATACCTAAATTTTGTCTTTATGAAAGAGATTATGAAAAATAAGACAATGCTGCTGCTCATTGAGATAGGTATTCCCTTCTCACCTGTATCTCTGAGCAACCAGAGAGACTGATGTCTCACAGGTCCTGCCAGTGCTTATATCCAGTGATTACAGTGTTGAACACACATATCCATTCTCCTCTCTGAAAATGGATCCCATCATATAAAAAAAGAAGTAATGACTGGCTGTTTCACTCCCTGTTTAACAACTTTGAGCAGTCCAAATAACACACACTTCATTCCAAAATCCTGCTGTTTAAGTTTGCCCCTTAATGGGAAATAGTTCCAGTGCCCAACAAATCAGCTCCCTTTCTTTCCAGCCATTGCCTGAGGGGGAGAGAGATGGGACAGGAATGATTTCAGAGCACATACAGCTTCACTTGCCCCCAGGGACACTGGCAAGAAACAATCAAAATTATTTTGGCCAAAGGAACACTGTCAAATGTACTGACACAGGAAAAGCATGGGACAGTTCTTTGCCCACTGTTCTAGGTGGCTGGTAAGAATTACTTTGTTACATGATGATAGGTAAGGGAAATAAAAAAAAAAAAAAAAAATAGGCTCCAATCTGCTATACCCTGAGGCTTCCCAAAGCCTGGTAAGGAAGCAGGACAGAAGCTAAGTAGCTGGGTATGCACAGTGTTGATTAGCTCTGCTTTTCTTACTATCGACAGCATCAACTTCCAATTTCATTTTAAACCACTTCCAGAAGAATTCATAAGAAAAAAAAATCAATTGCTGTCACAGTGTAAAGAGAAAACTGGAATAGATAATGTCCAACTGGGGAAAAAATATTTAATCAAATCTGCACCTTAGCTGAGCAGAGAGTAATTCATCAACTGACTAGCTAAGTATGTGGTATACTTGGGCACAAAAAACACATTCGTGAAATCCCAATGGAATTAAATAACAGAATCAGGTCTTTCAGAAAGCAACCTATCAAATATACACCCACTAAAACCCACAGGCATAAGCATAACTGTATTTATCTCACAGAGGTTATTGGTATAAAACTGCAGTATCACCAGACAGCAAAGCAACGTTTGGCTCACTATCCATTGAAGAAAATTGAGAAATGCTGTACACATAAGTCTTGGAATATCTGGTGCCTGCCAGTTCTCACCATGCTTCTAAAATATGATTTTCAGCTGGGACCTGGCAATCTTATATATATGTAAACAATCCTAAATTATATGCACTGCAAAACGTGCCAGGATCAGAAAACAAAGTATTACTTAGAATGTATTTTTCCTACAAAATATAAGTTATTTTTGAAGGGTTTCCCTTAAAAAGAAACTGGAAGCACAACTATAAACTCAGAATCCAATTTCATCTGTAGCAAGAAACTACTGCATTGCCACAGTAGCACCAATTAAAATTCAGGCAGCATTTGCTAAGGGAAGCACTCAGCATAGTTGAGGTAACAAACTAGTGAGAGGAACACACCAATCCCACTTCCTCCCATTCATCTGCACTGCCTGAGAGCATGGAGAAATGAGAGGAAGGAGAGCAAGGCCTCCAGTTTGCAAAGCAAGAGATGGAGTACTGTGGTTTTCTACTATAGTACTCTAGTGGTCTATTATAGCATTTATGGAGACTGTGGACAAAAAGACCTACATTTACCTTCCTATCTACAGTTAGCCCATATCCAGGGCTAAAGTGTAGCAGTTGCTCTGTCACTCAGTGACTCCTCCCCAGCAGAGAAGGAGCATCAGGAAAAGGAGAGGAGATTCAAGGGTTAAAACAAAACAAATACAATAGCATTAGTTTGCCTGTTTCACTATAAAGTATACAAAGTTATACTCACCCCAAAAAAGGTAGAACACTCACAATAAACAGAAGACAGTTCTCAGGAGAGAGAAGAACAGCAAACCAAGCAAAAAAAAAAAAAAAGACCAACCATCAATCTTCAGCAAACTTCCCCTTTTATACTGAGCTTGATGTTTATGGTAAGTGATACACTTGTAAGCCAACTCAGGTCAGCTGCTCTGGCTGACTCAAAACTGCTAATGGCCTGCAGACCATGGCTGGCTTAGGATTCTGTCCCAGCAAAACCAGGATACTTCCAAAATCCAAACCAAGCACAACAGACCTGAGAAAAAGCAAAATGAAAAATAAACTTAAGATAAATAATTTGCAAATCAGAAGCATCAACAAAAAATACTCAAGTTCTTCTACAGGAATAACCTCCTGATATATTTCAGTCCTAATTCCTTTAATTTTTTATAGGAAGAACATTAAAATCAGCAGGCTGAAAAATGGTGAAAGAAGGAAGCAAATCCAGATGCCATTTTGCAGCTACACTTGCCTAGAACTGGCATTTATACTGAATCCAAAGCGCATAAAGAACTGTCAGATCAGCAAAACAGCCTCTTCTGCACAGGTGTAAGAAACTACAGGTGCTACAAACCAATTGCAAGGGTGACTCTGATTGAGGATGTTCACATGTAATTGGAGAAAGGCCTTTAATCATCTACAAAGCTGTGGAGAAGCCTTTCTAAAAGAGTAATGGGACTAGAACTCAGGTCTGCAAAGACAAATTTCTCGGATGTAGATTATATGGCTTCTTAGGTTAGCAGTGGGTTGGATGAGGTGATTCAGGGAGTCTTTTCCTACCCATATCTGCATGACTGCGTAATGAATACAATGAAAGGTGGCAACTGTGACCCAAAGGCCACATAGCAGCACTTCCCACACTTTTCTGCTGACGTGACCTGCTCACTTGCATGTAAATGAATACCATAGGTCCAGAAGGAAATTAAGTAATCACTGCAAATCACCAGCAAGCATCTGGTAGGGAGCTGAAACACCAAAATTTTGATCAAAAAGAGTTACATGGTTAGCAAAGTTCAGTTTTCATCTGTGATCCTAGTTTTCCAGAGCACCAAAATCCAATGTCCAGTCAAAATTTGTCTTCAAAAGTGCTTACCAAGCCACAAATACTGCTCCATTAGCAGTAGGTTCTGGGTCCCCACCACTGTACACTGACCCAGAAGCCTGAGTTCGAATTTTGATGTTCAGCTTGGTCCTTCAAATTTTGGCACCGTGTGAGAAACTCTGCTTGTACCAGTCCAATCACCTTTATGTCCTTCCCACAGGCACATTCCTTCCTCTGACAAATTGGGGGTGGTGGTAGTAATATTTGGATTAAACTGATCCATCTGGAAGTGATCCAGTTCTAATCAACATTATGAAAAGAAAACCCCACTACTTTCCCCTCCACTGCCAAAAGTAAGCCTTAGTCTCCCAGATCATCCAGCACTAATGAACTCAGACCATGTATGGTCAGACAAAATGGAAAAAACAACTGCTGTCTTCCAACCTATTAAAAATATTCAAACCAGTCCAATCATCACATTTGAAAATATGTTCACCCCATTTGCAAAAATTCAGGACCACCTTTTATTTAATTATTTCCAGGAACTAATGGAAGATTTCTATTAAAAGTTAAACCCCAGGACCACTGTCAGTGTATGTAATGTAGTGTATGAGATCCTAGTTTAATACAGATTGCAGGAGTCAGATTTTCACCGTGCTTCAAGATGTAGTTCAAAACAAATGTCTGGTTATTAGTTGAAGCCATTGCTATAGAAGTGAGCAATACTGCAGCTACAGACATGTGAACAGCTGAAAGAAATACAGAATTTTGAATCCTAAGCAAATAAAAACCTTTCATAAAGGAAACATTCCAAAACATATTTCCAAACAATGGTTGACTGCAACCAAGTAATTCACACCCTGTTGTGAAACAAACATTAATAATTTCTAGCAGACACTAGGGCTCAGAAGCAAACAATGATCCTCCCTCCTTTCCCCTTCGTCTTCGAGGCTGGTTTACTAAAAAAGTGTGATTACAAGTAGCATTTATTAAGACAAAGAACTGAACTTGCAGCTCTAAAGCAAGAGTAGCTCAGTAAAGGTATTTTTTTTCCTCAAGTGTTATTTCTAGCAGAATACTCTTAAAAAAATCAATCCACAGGCTTTAAAGCCAGCTTAACACTTCAAAAATAATCTCTTTCTATCAAAAGTATTTTTGGCATGAGCTTTGGCTATTGTTTTCAGCACTCCTTCTACCAGAGGCTGGTATTCTGTAACAGAGCAGCTACGAGCACAGAGCTCACATAGGTGACAGAGGCTTTATATGTGAATTTTGCATTTACTTGAACTTGCGAGGAGTTCAAGGAGCTGAGTGGGGACAATGTTCACAGATGGTGTGGTGTTAAAATAGCCACCACTTCTGTTTAAAATGACTTTGCACTTCAATACAACTGATGTTTTGCTATTGAAACTACAGAGCAAATTTAGCCTTCATCAGCCAATGCATGCTTTAAGTTGTTTAGTGCACTCTAATAACGCTAATAAACTCAGAATGTTAAAGAGTCAAAGATTTTTGCTAAAACTAATGAGTGACAATTTCTAAACTGCCTTTGACAGGTAGGTGTGAGGAACAGCAATTAAATGTAAATCACCTTAGGGCACAGGTCTCCAGAGGCCCTGCAGGCTCTCTTCTGGCTTTTCTGGTTTGAGTAGATGGGTCATCCTTCTCCTCAGGACCTCCCTATCACTAGACAAATAACCACCTGTCTGTTTTCTCTCTGGCATTATGCCCAGCCAATGTCAAAGGGAGGCAGTTCACTCATGAGCAAACCTCTAGTAGGTCAGAAGTCTTTTAGGTCTAGTTAATCCCTGAAAAGTTTGGTCAACTTGAGAAATCCATCTGGAATAAAAACCAATCTGTTATGGGGCCTAAAACCTTAATGGAAACAGATCCTCCAGAGATTTTCAGCATTCTTAATATCACAGAAGAATTCAAGTACAATTTTTAAAAAGTTTTTAATCATTAACATTTTCTGGTTGATCTTTTACCTTGTTATAAACCCTGAGGCTGTTCTTATTTTACCTAACCCATTTACCTGTGGCTGAGGTATGAACTTTGCCATTTCAGAGGTTCGATTGCCATCAAAGTTTGCATGTAGTTTTTGATGATTTTTGATGATGACACTTGCACTGTCATCATGGAAAAAAACACCTGTGTTCTGAAGAGCTTATATATATATGAATTTCTCTGTTCGAAGAGCAAAAGGAGTTTGTTGAAACTTAATGAGACTGACTCAATTTTACAGAAGTGTCAAAAATCTGTTACTGCTCAGTAATAAAAGCATAACAGAAATCCAACAATAAAAGCACTTTATCATCAGTTACCTGTATTTATTTTCTATTATGAGCTGTTCTGTAATGCTTTTCTAATACTTTTCCTTCTAAAACATTCTCTGAAATTTTTTGCCCTTAAATCATAAAGATATGAAAGTTTTTACAGGTAAAAATGTGAACATTTTCACTGTTTCAAATGATCTGTAGCATGCGATGTTTCAGATGGAGTATTTAAAGTTTCTGTATGACCATGTTTGCTGTCTTCCCTCCCTCTTGCATTCTGTAAATAAAAATAATTCTATTTTAGTGTAGCCTATCCTTCAAACTGAGGAAGTGTGGTCTGGCTGATTGGGTAGTGAGGTGGATTGTGAACTGGTTGAAGGACAGAAGTCAGAGAGTTGTGGTCAATGGGATGGAGTCTAGTTGGAGGCCTGTGTCTAGTCGAGTCCCTCAGGGGTCAATACTGGGACCAACCAGTACTTTTCAATCTATTCATTAACGACCTGGATGAGGGAACAGAGTGTGCTCTCAGCAAGTTTGCTGATGACA